>OY740779.1:27779043-28184806 GCA_963513935.1 Aphrophora alni | reverse complement strand
CATTCTAATGAGTATGGGGATGGCAATCACCAGGGAACCTAGCTGGATCTACACCTTAGATCTCTCTCTTTCATTTTTCCCAGTAAGCAGTTACTCATTCTAATGAGTATGGGGATGGCAATCACCAGGGAACCTAGCTGGATCTACACCTTAGATCTCTCTCTTTCATTTTTCCCAGTAAGCAGTTACTCATTCTAATGAGTATGGGGATGGCAATCACCAGGGAACCTAGCTGGATCTACACCTTAGATCTCTCTCTTTCATTTTTCCCAGTAAGCAGTTACTCATTCTAATGAGTATGGGGATGGCAATCACCAGGGAACCTAGCTGGATCTACACCTTGGATCTCTCTCTTTCATTTTTCCCAGTAAGCAGTTACTCATTCTAATGAGTATGGGGATGGCAATCACCAGGGAACCTAGCTGGATCTACACCTTAGATCTCTCTCTTTCATTTTTCCCAGTAAGCAGTTACTCATTCTAATGAGTATGGGGATGGCAATCACCAGGGAACCTAGCTGGATCTACACCTTAGATCTCTCTCTTTCATTTTTCCCAGTAAGCAGTTACTCATTCTAATGAGTATGGGGATGGCAATCACCAGGGAACCTAGCTGGATCTACACCTTAGATCTCTCTCTTTCATTTTTCCCAGTAAGCAGTTACTCATTCTAATGAGTATGGGGATGGCAATCACCAGGGAACCTAGCTGGATCTACACCTTAGATCTCTCTCTTTCATTTTTCCCAGTAAGCAGTTACTCATTCTAATGAGTATGGGGATGGCAATCACCAGGGAATCTAGCTGGATCTACACCTTAGATCTCTCTCTTTCATTTTTCCCAGTAAGCAGTTACTCATTCTAATGAGTATGGGGATGGCAATCACCAGGGAACCTAGCTGGATCTACACCTTAGATCTCTCTCTTTCATTTTTCCCAGTAAGCAGTTACTCATTCTAATGAGTATGGGGATGGCAATCACCAGGGAACCTAGCTGGATCTACACCTTAGATCTCTCTCTTTCATTTTTCCCAGTAAGCAGTTACTCATTCTAATGAGTATGGGGATGGCAATCACCAGGGAATCTAGCTGGATCTACACCTTAGATCTCTCTCTTTCATTTTTCCCAGTAAGCAGTTACTCATTCTAATGAGTATGGGGATGGCAATCACCAGGGAACCTAGCTGGATCTACACCTTAGATCTCTCTCTTTCATTTTTCCCAGTAAGCAGTTACTCATTCTAATGAGTATGGGGATGGCAATCACCAGGGAACCTAGCTGGATCTACACCTTAGATCTCTCTCTTTCATTTTTCCCAGTAAGCAGTTACTCATTCTAATGAGTATGGGGATGGCAATCACCAGGGAATCTAGCTGGATCTACACCTTAGATCTCTCTCTTTCATTTTTCCCAGTAAGCAGTTACTCATTCTAATGAGTATGGGGATGGCAATCACCAGGGAACCTAGCTGGATCTACACCTTAGATCTCTCTCTTTCATTTTTCCCAGTAAGCAGTTACTCATTCTAATGAGTATGGGGATGGCAATCACCAGGGAACCTAGCTGGATCTACACCTTAGATCTCTCTCTTTCATTTTTCCCAGTAAGCAGTTACTCATTCTAATGAGTATGGGGATGGCAATCACCAGGGAACCTAGCTGGATCTACACCTTAGATCTCTCTCTTTCATTTTTCCCAGTAAGCAGTTACTCATTCTAATGAGTATGGGGATGGCAATCACCAGGGAACCTAGCTGGATCTACACCTTAGATCTCTCTCTTTCATTTTCCCAGTAAGCAGTTACTCATTCTAATGAGTATGGGGATGGCAATCACCAGGGAACCTAGCTGGATCTACACCTTAGATCTCTCTCTTTCATTTTCCCCAGTAAGCAGTTACTCATTCTAATGAGTATGGGGATGGCAATCACCAGGGAACCTAGCTGGATCTACATCTTAGATCTCTCTCTTTCATTTTCCCCAGTAAGCAGTTACTCATTCTAATGAGTATGGGGATGGCAATCACCAGGGAACCTAGCTGGATCTACATCTTAGATCTCTCTCTTTCATTTTCCCCAGTAAGCAGTTACTCATTCTAATGAGTATGGGGATGGCAATCACCAGGGAACCTAGCTGGATCTACACCTTAGATCTCTCTCTTTCATTTTTCCCAGTAAGCAGTTACTCATTCTAATGAGTATGGGGATGGCAATCACCAGAGAACCTAACTGGATCTACACTTTGGATCTCTCTCTTTCATTTTTCCCAGTAAGCAGTTACTCATTCTAATGAATATGGGGATGGCAATCACCAGGGAATCTAGCTGGATCTACACCTTGGATCTCTCTCTTTCATTTTCCCCAGTGAGCAGTTACTCATTCTAATGAGTATGGGGATGGCAATCACCAGGGAATCTAGCTGGATCTACACCTTGGATCTCTCTCTTTCATTTTCCCCAGTAAGCAGTTACTCATTCTAATGAGTATGGGGATGGCAATCACCAGAGAACCTAACTGGATCTACATCTTAGATCTCTCTCTTTCATTTTTCCCAGTGAGCAGTTACTCATTCTAATGAGTATGGGGATGGCAATCACCAGAGAACCTAACTGGATCTACACTTTGGATCTCTCTCTTTCATTTTTCCCAGTAAGCAGTTACTCATTCTAATGAGTATGGGGATGGCAATCACCAGGGAACCTAGCTGGATCTACACCTTGGATCTCTCTCTTTCATTTTTCCCAGTGAGCAGTTACTCATTCTAATGAGTATGGGGATGGCAATCACCAGAGAACCTAACTGGATCTACACCTTGGATCTCTCTCTTTCATTTTTCCCAGTGAGCAGTTACTCATTCTAATGAGTATGGGGATGGCAATCACCAGAGAACCTAACTGGATCTACACTTTGGATCTCTCTCTTTCATTTTTCCCAGTAAGCAGTTACTCATTCTAATGAGTATGGGGATGGCAATCACCAGAGAACCTAACTGGATCTACACCTTGGATCTCTCTCTTTCATTTTTCCCAGTAAGCAGTTACTCATTCTAATGAGTATGGGGATGGCAATCACCAGAGAACCTAACTGGATCTACATCTTGGATCTCTCTCTTTCATTTTTCCCAGTAAGCAGTTACTCATTCTAATGAGTATGGGGATGGCAATCACCAGAGAACCTAACTGGATCTACACTTTGGATCTCTCTCTTTCATTTTTCCCAGTAAGCAGTTACTCATTCTAATGAGTATGGGGATGGCAATCACCAGGGAACCTAACTGGATCTACACCTTAGATCTCTCTCTTTCATTTTTCCCAGTAAGCAGTTACTCATTCTAATGAGTATGGGGATGGCAATCACCAGAGAACCTAACTGGATCTACACCTTGGATCTCTCTCTTTCATTTTTCCCAGTAAGCAGTTACTCATTCTAATGAGTATGGGGATGGCAATCACCAGAGAACCTAACTGGATCTACACCTTAGATCTCTCTCTTTCATTTTTCCCAGTAAGCAGTTACTCATTCTAATGAGTATGGGGATGGCAATCACCAGAGAACCTAACTGGATCTACACCTTGGATCTCTCTCTTTCATTTTTCCCAGTAAGCAGTTACTCATTCTAATGAGTATGGGGATGGCAATCACCAGGGAACCTAACTGGATCTACACCTTGGATCTCTCTCTTTCATTTTTCCCAGTAAGCAGTTACTCATTCTAATGAGTATGGGGATGGCAATCACCAGAGAACCTAACTGGATCTACACTTTGGATCTCTCTCTTTCATTTTTCCCAGTAAGCAGTTACTCATTCTAATGAGTATGGGGATGGCAATCACCAGAGAACCTAACTGGATCTACACCTTGGATCTCTTTCTTTCATTTTTCCCAGTAAGCAGTTACTCATTCTAATGAGTATGGGGATGGCAATCACCAGAGAACCTAACTGGATCTACACCTTGGATCTCTCTCTTTCATTTTTCCCAGTAAGCAGTTACTCATTCTAAGGAGTATGGGGATGGCAATCACCAGAGAACCTAACTGGATCTACACCTTGGATCTCTCTCTTTCATTTTTCCCAGTAAGCAGTTACTCATTCTAATGAGTATGGGGATGGCAATCACCAGAGAACCTAACTGGATCTACACCTTGGATCTCTCTCTTTCATTTTTCCCAGTAAGCAGTTACTCATTCTAATGAGTATGGGGATGGCAATCACCAGAGAACCTAACTGGATCTACACTTTGGATCTCTCTCTTTCATTTTTCCCAGTAAGCAGTTACTCATTCTAATGAGTATGGGGATGGCAATCACCAGGGAACCTAGCTGGATCTACACCTTAGATCTCTCTCTTTCATTTTTCCCAGTAAGCAGTTACTCATTCTAATGAGTATGGGGATGGCAATCACCAGGGAACCTAGCTGGATCTACACCTTAGATCTCTCTCTTTCATTTTCCCCAGTAAGCAGTTACTCATTCTAATGAGTATGGGGATGGCAATCACCAGGGAACCTAGCTGGATCTACATCTTAGATCTCTCTCTTTCATTTTCCCCAGTAAGCAGTTACTCATTCTAATGAGTATGGGGATGGCAATCACCAGGGAACCTAGCTGGATCTACATCTTAGATCTCTCTCTTTCATTTTCCCCAGTAAGCAGTTACTCATTCTAATGAGTATGGGGATGGCAATCACCAGGGAACCTAGCTGGATCTACACCTTAGATCTCTCTCTTTCATTTTTCCCAGTAAGCAGTTACTCATTCTAATGAGAATGGGGATGGCAATCACCAGAGAACCTAACTGGATCAACACTTTGGATCTCTCTCTTTCATTTTTCCCAGTAAGCAGTTACTCATTCTAATGAATATGGGGATGGCAATCACCAGGGAATCTAGCTGGATCTACACCTTGGATCTCTCTCTTTCATTTTCCCCAGTGAGCAGTTACTCATTCTAATGAGTATGGGGATGGCAATCACCAGGGAATCTAGCTGGATCTACACCTTGGATCTCTCTCTTTCATTTTCCCCAGTAAGCAGTTACTCATTCTAATGAGTATGGGAATGGCAATCACCAGAGAACCTAACTGGATCTACATCTTAGATCTCTCTCTTTCATTTTTCCCAGTGAGCAGTTACTCATTCTAATGAGTATGGGGATGGCAATCACCAGAGAACCTAACTGGATCTACACTTTGGATCTCTCTCTTTCATTTTTCCCAGTAAGCAGTTACTCATTCTAATGAGTATGGGGATGGCAATCACCAGGGAACCTAGCTGGATCTACACCTTGGATCTCTCTCTTTCATTTTTCCCAGTGAGCAGTTACTCATTCTAATGAGTATGGGGATGGCAATCACCAGAGAACCTAACTGGATCTACACCTTGGATCTCTCTCTTTCATTTTTCCCAGTGAGCAGTTACTCATTCTAATGAGTATGGGGATGGCAATCACCAGAGAACCTAACTGGATCTACACTTTGGATCTCTCTCTTTCATTTTTCCCAGTAAGCAGTTACTCATTCTAATGAGTATGGGGATGGCAATCACCAGAGAACCTAACTGGATCTACACCTTGGATCTCTCTCTTTCATTTTTCCCAGTAAGCAGTTACTCATTCTAATGAGTATGGGGATGGCAATCACCAGAGAACCTAACTGGATCTACATCTTGGATCTCTCTCTTTCATTTTTCCCAGTAAGCAGTTACTCATTCTAATGAGTATGGGGATGGCAATCACCAGAGAACCTAACTGGATCTACACTTTGGATCTCTCTCTTTCATTTTTCCCAGTAAGCAGTTACTCATTCTAATGAGTATGGGGATGGCAATCACCAGGGAACCTAACTGGATCTACACCTTAGATCTCTCTATTTCATTTTTCCCAGTAAGCAGTTACTCATTCTAATGAGTATGGGGATGGCAATCACCAGAGAACCTAACTGGATCTACACCTTGGATCTCTCTCTTTCATTTTTCCCAGTAAGCAGTTACTCATTCTAATGAGTATGGGGATGGCAATCACCAGAGAACCTAACTGGATCTACACCTTAGATCTCTCTCTTTCATTTTTCCCAGTAAGCAGTTACTCATTCTAATGAGTATGGGGATGGCAATCACCAGAGAACCTAACTGGATCTACACCTTGGATCTCTCTCTTTCATTTTTCCCAGTAAGCAGTTACTCATTCTAATGAGTATGGGGATGGCAATCACCAGGGAACCTAACTGGATCTACACCTTGGATCTCTCTCTTTCATTTTTCCCAGTAAGCAGTTACTCATTCTAATGAGTATGGGATGGCAATCACCAGAGAACCTAACTGGATCTACACTTTGGATCTCTCTCTTTCATTTTTCCCAGTAAGCAGTTACTCATTCTAATGAGTATGGGGATGGCAATCACCAGAGAACCTAACTGGATCTACACCTTGGATCTCTTTCTTTCATTTTTCCCAGTAAGCAGTTACTCATTCTAATGAGTATGGGGATGGCAATCACCAGAGAACCTAACTGGATCTACACCTTGGATCTCTCTCTTTCATTTTTCCCAGTAAGCAGTTACTCATTCTAAGGAGTATGGGGATGGCAATCACCAGAGAACCTAACTGGATCTACACCTTGGATCTCTCTCTTTCATTTTTCCCAGTAAGCAGTTACTCATTCTAATGAGTATGGGGATGGCAATCACCAGAGAACCTAACTGGATCTACACCTTGGATCTCTCTCTTTCATTTTTCCCAGTAAGCAGTTACTCATTCTAATGAGTATGGGGATGGCAATCACCAGGGAACCTAGCTGGATCTACACCTTAGATCTCTCTCTTTCATTTTTCCCAGTAAGCAGTTACTCATTCTAATGAGTATGGGGATGGCAATCACCAGGGAACCTAGCTGGATCTACATCTTAGATCTCTCTCTTTCATTTCCCCCAGTAAGCAGTTACTCATTCTAATGAGTGTGGGGATGGCAATCACCAGGGAACCTAGCTGGATCTACACCTTAGATCTCTCTCTTTCATTTTTCCCAGTAAGCAGTTACTCATTCTAATGAGTATGGGGATGGCAATCACCAGGGAACCTAGCTGGATCTACACCTTAGATCTCTCTCTTTCATTTTCCCCAGTAAGCAGTTACTCATTCTAATGAGTATGGGGATGGCAACACCAGGGAACCTAGCTGGATCTACATCTTAGATCTCTCTCTTTCATTTTCCCCAGTAAGCAGTTACTCATTCTAATGAGTATGGGGATGGCAATCACCAGGGAACCTAGCTGGATCTACATCTTAGATCTCTCTCTTTCATTTTCCCCAGTAAGCAGTTACTCATTCTAATGAGTATGGGGATGGCAATCACCAGGGAACCTAGCTGGATCTACACCTTAGATCTCTCTCTTTCATTTTTCCCAGTAAGCAGTTACTCATTCTAATGAGAATGGGGATGGCAATCACCAGAGAACCTAACTGGATCTACACTTTGGATCTCTCTCTTTCATTTTTCCCAGTAAGCAGTTACTCATTCTAATGAATATGGGGATGGCAATCACCAGGGAATCTAGCTGGATCTACACCTTGGATCTCTCTCTTTCATTTTCCCCAGTGAGCAGTTACTCATTCTAATGAGTATGGGGATGGCAATCACCAGGGAATCTAGCTGGATCTACACCTTGGATCTCTCTCTTTCATTTTCCCCAGTAAGCAGTTACTCATTCTAATGAGTATGGGGATGGCAATCACCAGAGAACATAACTGGATCTACATCTTAGATCTCTCTCTTTCATTTTTCCCAGTGAGCAGTTACTCATTCTAATGAGTATGGGGATGGCAATCACCAGAGAACCTAACTGGATCTACACTTTGGATCTCTCTCTTTCATTTTTCCCAGTAAGCAGTTACTCATTCTAATGAGTATGGGGATGGCAATCACCAGGGAACCTAGCTGGATCTACACCTTGGATCTCTCTCTTTCATTTTTCCCAGTGAGCAGTTACTCATTCTAATGAGTATGGGGATGGCAATCACCAGAGAACCTAACTGGATCTACACCTTGGATCTCTCTCTTTCATTTTTCCCAGTGAGCAGTTACTCATTCTAATGAGTATGGGGATGGCAATCACCAGAGAACCTAACTGGATCTACACTTTGGATCTCTCTCTTTCATTTTTCCCAGTAAGCAGTTACTCATTCTAATGAGTATGGGGATGGCAATCACCAGAGAACCTAACTGGATCTACACCTTGGATCTCTCTCTTTCATTTTTCCCAGTAAGCAGTTACTCATTCTAATGAGTATGGGGATGGCAATCACCAGAGAACCTAACTGGATCTACATCTTGGATCTCTCTCTTTCATTTTTCCCAGTAAGCAGTTACTCATTCTAATGAGTATGGGGATGGCAATCACCAGAGAACCTAACTGGATCTACACTTTGGATCTCTCTCTTTCATTTTTCCCAGTAAGCAGTTACTCATTCTAATGAGTGTGGGGATGGCAATCACCAGGGAACCTAGCTGGATCTACACCTTAGATCTCTCTCTTTCATTTTTCCCAGTAAGCAGTTACTCATTCTAATGAGTATGGGGATGGCAATCACCAGGGAACCTAGCTGGATCTACACCTTAGATCTCTCTCTTTCATTTTCCCCAGTAAGCAGTTACTCATTCTAATGAGTATGGGGATGGCAATCACCAGGGAACCTAGCTGGATCTACATCTTAGATCTCTCTCTTTCATTTTCCCCAGTAAGCAGTTACTCATTCTAATGAGTATGGGGATGGCAATCACCAGGGAACCTAGCTGGATCTACATCTTAGATCTCTCTCTTTCATTTTCCCCAGTAAGCAGTTACTCATTCTAATGAGTATGGGGATGGCAATCACCAGAGAACCTAGCTGGATCTACACCTTAGATCTCTCTCTTTCATTTTTCCCAGTAAGCAGTTACTCATTCTAATGAGTATGGGGATGGCAATCACCAGAGAACCTAACTGGATCTACACTTTGGATCTCTCTCTTTCATTTTTCCCAGTAAGCAGTTACTCATTCTAATGAATATGGGGATGGCAATCACCAGGGAATCTAGCTGGATCTACACCTTGGATCTCTCTCTTTCATTTTCCCCAGTGAGCAGTTACTCATTCTAATGAGTATGGGGATGGCAATCACCAGGGAATCTAGCTGGATCTACACCTTGGATCTCTCTCTTTCATTTTCCCCAGTAAGCAGTTACTCATTCTAATGAGTATGGGGATGGCAATCACCAGAGAACCTAACTGGATCTACATCTTAGATCTCTCTCTTTCATTTTTCCCAGTGAGCAGTTACTCATTCTAATGAGTATGGGGATGGCAATCACCAGAGAACCTAACTGGATCTACACTTTGGATCTCTCTCTTTCATTTTTCCCAGTAAGCAGTTACTCATTCTAATGAGTATGGGGATGGCAATCACCAGGGAACCTAGCTGGATCTACACCTTGGATCTCTCTCTTTCATTTTTCCCAGTGAGCAGTTACTCATTCTAATGAGTATGGGGATGGCAATCACCAGAGAACCTAACTGGATCTACACCTTGGATCTCTCTCTTTCATTTTTCCCAGTGAGCAGTTACTCATTCTAATGAGTATGGGGATGGCAATCACCAGAGAACCTAACTGGATCTACACTTTGGATCTCTCTCTTTCATTTTTCCCAGTAAGCAGTTACTCATTCTAATGAGTATGGGGATGGCAATCACCAGAGAACCTAACTGGATCTACACCTTGGATCTCTCTCTTTCATTTTTCTCAGTAAGCAGTTACTCATTCTAATGAGTATGGGGATGGCAATCACCAGGGAACCTAACTGGATCTACATCTTGGATCTCTCTCTTTCATTTTTCCCAGTAAGCAGTTACTCATTCTAATGAGTATGGGGATGGCAATCACCAGAGAACCTAACTGGATCTACACTTTGGATCTCTCTCTTTCATTTTTCCCAGTAAGCAGTTACTCATTCTAATGAGTATGGGGATGGCAATCACCAGGGAACCTAACTGGATCTACACCTTAGATCTCTCTCTTTCATTTTTCCCAGTAAGCAGTTACTCATTCTAATGAGTATGGGGATGGCAATCACCAGAGAACCTAACTGGATCTACACCTTGGATCTCTCTCTTTCATTTTTCCCAGTAAGCAGTTACTCATTCTAATGAGTATGGGGATGGCAATCACCAGAGAACCTAACTGGATCTACACCTTAGATCTCTCTCTTTCATTTTTCCCAGTAAGCAGTTACTCATTCTAATGAGTATGGGGATGGCAATCACCAGAGAACCTAACTGGATCTACACCTTGGATCTCTCTCTTTCATTTTTCCCAGTAAGCAGTTACTCATTCTAATGAGTATGGGGATGGCAATCACCAGGGAACCTAACTGGATCTACACCTTGGATCTCTCTCTTTCATTTTTCCCAGTAAGCAGTTACTCATTCTAATGAGTATGGGGATGGCAATCACCAGAGAACCTAACTGGATCTACACTTTGGATCTCTCTCTTTCATTTTTCCCAGTAAGCAGTTACTCATTCTAATGAGTATGGGGATGGCAATCACCAGAGAACCTAACTGGATCTACACCTTGGATCTCTTTCTTTCATTTTTCCCAGTAAGCAGTTACTCATTCTAATGAGTATGGGGATGGCAATCACCAGAGAACCTAACTGGATCTACACCTTGGATCTCTCTCTTTCATTTTTCCCAGTAAGCAGTTACTCATTCTAAGGAGTATGGGGATGGCAATCACCAGAGAACCTAACTGGATCTACACCTTGGATCTCTCTCTTTCATTTTTCCCAGTAAGCAGTTACTCATTCTAATGAGTATGGGGATGGCAATCACCAGAGAACCTAACTGGATCTACACCTTGGATCTCTCTCTTTCATTTTTCCCAGTAAGCAGTTACTCATTCTAATGAGTATGGGGATGGCAATCACCAGAGAACCTAACTGGATCTACACTTTGGATCTCTCTCTTTCATTTTTCCCAGTAAGCAGTTACTCATTCTAATGAGTATGGGGATGGCAATCACCAGGGAACCTAGCTGGATCTACACCTTAGATCTCTCTCTTTCATTTTTCCCAGTAAGCAGTTACTCATTCTAATGAGTATGGGGATGGCAATCACCAGGGAACCTAGCTGGATCTACACCTTAGATCTCTCTCTTTCATTTTCCCCAGTAAGCAGTTACTCATTCTAATGAGTATGGGGATGGCAATCACCAGGGAACCTAGCTGGATCTACATCTTAGATCTCTCTCTTTCATTTTCCCCAGTAAGCAGTTACTCATTCTAATGAGTATGGGGATGGCAATCACCAGGGAACCTAGCTGGATCTACATCTTAGATCTCTCTCTTTCATTTTCCCCAGTAAGCAGTTACTCATTCTAATGAGTATGGGGATGGCAATCACCAGGGAACCTAGCTGGATCTACACCTTAGATCTCTCTCTTTCATTTTTCCCAGTAAGCAGTTACTCATTCTAATGAGAATGGGGATGGCAATCACCAGAGAACCTAACTGGATCAACACTTTGGATCTCTCTCTTTCATTTTTCCCAGTAAGCAGTTACTCATTCTAATGAATATGGGGATGGCAATCACCAGGGAATCTAGCTGGATCTACACCTTGGATCTCTCTCTTTCATTTTCCCCAGTGAGCAGTTACTCATTCTAATGAGTATGGGGATGGCAATCACCAGGGAATCTAGCTGGATCTACACCTTGGATCTCTCTCTTTCATTTTCCCCAGTAAGCAGTTACTCATTCTAATGAGTATGGGAATGGCAATCACCAGAGAACCTAACTGGATCTACATCTTAGATCTCTCTCTTTCATTTTTCCCAGTGAGCAGTTACTCATTCTAATGAGTATGGGGATGGCAATCACCAGAGAACCTAACTGGATCTACACTTTGGATCTCTCTCTTTCATTTTTCCCAGTAAGCAGTTACTCATTCTAATGAGTATGGGGATGGCAATCACCAGGGAACCTAGCTGGATCTACACCTTGGATCTCTCTCTTTCATTTTTCCCAGTGAGCAGTTACTCATTCTAATGAGTATGGGGATGGCAATCACCAGAGAACCTAACTGGATCTACACCTTGGATCTCTCTCTTTCATTTTTCCCAGTGAGCAGTTACTCATTCTAATGAGTATGGGGATGGCAATCACCAGAGAACCTAACTGGATCTACACTTTGGATCTCTCTCTTTCATTTTTCCCAGTAAGCAGTTACTCATTCTAATGAGTATGGGGATGGCAATCACCAGAGAACCTAACTGGATCTACACCTTGGATCTCTCTCTTTCATTTTTCCCAGTAAGCAGTTACTCATTCTAATGAGTATGGGGATGGCAATCACCAGAGAACCTAACTGGATCTACATCTTGGATCTCTCTCTTTCATTTTTCCCAGTAAGCAGTTACTCATTCTAATGAGTATGGGGATGGCAATCACCAGAGAACCTAACTGGATCTACACTTTGGATCTCTCTCTTTCATTTTTCCCAGTAAGCAGTTACTCATTCTAATGAGTATGGGGATGGCAATCACCAGGGAACCTAACTGGATCTACACCTTAGATCTCTCTATTTCATTTTTCCCAGTAAGCAGTTACTCATTCTAATGAGTATGGGGATGGCAATCACCAGAGAACCTAACTGGATCTACACCTTGGATCTCTCTCTTTCATTTTTCCCAGTAAGCAGTTACTCATTCTAATGAGTATGGGGATGGCAATCACCAGAGAACCTAACTGGATCTACACCTTAGATCTCTCTCTTTCATTTTTCCCAGTAAGCAGTTACTCATTCTAATGAGTATGGGGATGGCAATCACCAGAGAACCTAACTGGATCTACACCTTGGATCTCTCTCTTTCATTTTTCCCAGTAAGCAGTTACTCATTCTAATGAGTATGGGGATGGCAATCACCAGGGAACCTAACTGGATCTACACCTTGGATCTCTCTCTTTCATTTTTCCCAGTAAGCAGTTACTCATTCTAATGAGTATGGGGATGGCAATCACCAGAGAACCTAACTGGATCTACACTTTGGATCTCTCTCTTTCATTTTTCCCAGTAAGCAGTTACTCATTCTAATGAGTATGGGGATGGCAATCACCAGAGAACCTAACTGGATCTACACCTTGGATCTCTTTCTTTCATTTTTCCCAGTAAGCAGTTACTCATTCTAATGAGTATGGGGATGGCAATCACCAGAGAACCTAACTGGATCTACACCTTGGATCTCTCTCTTTCATTTTTCCCAGTAAGCAGTTACTCATTCTAAGGAGTATGGGGATGGCAATCACCAGAGAACCTAACTGGATCTACACCTTGGATCTCTCTCTTTCATTTTTCCCAGTAAGCAGTTACTCATTCTAATGAGTATGGGGATGGCAATCACCAGAGAACCTAACTGGATCTACACCTTGGATCTCTCTCTTTCATTTTTCCCAGTAAGCAGTTACTCATTCTAATGAGTATGGGGATGGCAATCACCAGGGAACCTAGCTGGATCTACACCTTAGATCTCTCTCTTTCATTTTTCCCAGTAAGCAGTTACTCATTCTAATGAGTATGGGGATGGCAATCACCAGGGAACCTAGCTGGATCTACATCTTAGATCTCTCTCTTTCATTTCCCCCAGTAAGCAGTTACTCATTCTAATGAGTGTGGGGATGGCAATCACCAGGGAACCTAGCTGGATCTACACCTTAGATCTCTCTCTTTCATTTTTCCCAGTAAGCAGTTACTCATTCTAATGAGTATGGGGATGGCAATCACCAGGGAACCTAGCTGGATCTACACCTTAGATCTCTCTCTTTCATTTTCCCCAGTAAGCAGTTACTCATTCTAATGAGTATGGGGATGGCAACACCAGGGAACCTAGCTGGATCTACATCTTAGATCTCTCTCTTTCATTTTCCCCAGTAAGCAGTTACTCATTCTAATGAGTATGGGGATGGCAATCACCAGGGAACCTAGCTGGATCTACATCTTAGATCTCTCTCTTTCATTTTCCCCAGTAAGCAGTTACTCATTCTAATGAGTATGGGGATGGCAATCACCAGGGAACCTAGCTGGATCTACACCTTAGATCTCTCTCTTTCATTTTTCCCAGTAAGCAGTTACTCATTCTAATGAGAATGGGGATGGCAATCACCAGAGAACCTAACTGGATCTACACTTTGGATCTCTCTCTTTCATTTTTCCCAGTAAGCAGTTACTCATTCTAATGAATATGGGGATGGCAATCACCAGGGAATCTAGCTGGATCTACACCTTGGATCTCTCTCTTTCATTTTCCCCAGTGAGCAGTTACTCATTCTAATGAGTATGGGGATGGCAATCACCAGGGAATCTAGCTGGATCTACACCTTGGATCTCTCTCTTTCATTTTCCCCAGTAAGCAGTTACTCATTCTAATGAGTATGGGGATGGCAATCACCAGAGAACCTAACTGGATCTACATCTTAGATCTCTCTCTTTCATTTTTCCCAGTGAGCAGTTACTCATTCTAATGAGTATGGGGATGGCAATCACCAGAGAACCTAACTGGATCTACACTTTGGATCTCTCTCTTTCATTTTTCCCAGTAAGCAGTTACTCATTCTAATGAGTATGGGGATGGCAATCACCAGGGAACCTAGCTGGATCTACACCTTGGATCTCTCTCTTTCATTTTTCCCAGTGAGCAGTTACTCATTCTAATGAGTATGGGGATGGCAATCACCAGAGAACCTAACTGGATCTACACCTTGGATCTCTCTCTTTCATTTTTCCCAGTGAGCAGTTACTCATTCTAATGAGTATGGGGATGGCAATCACCAGAGAACCTAACTGGATCTACACTTTGGATCTCTCTCTTTCATTTTTCCCAGTAAGCAGTTACTCATTCTAATGAGTATGGGGATGGCAATCACCAGAGAACCTAACTGGATCTACACCTTGGATCTCTCTCTTTCATTTTTCCCAGTAAGCAGTTACTCATTCTAATGAGTATGGGGATGGCAATCACCAGAGAACCTAACTGGATCTACATCTTGGATCTCTCTCTTTCATTTTTCCCAGTAAGCAGTTACTCATTCTAATGAGTATGGGGATGGCAATCACCAGAGAACCTAACTGGATCTACACTTTGGATCTCTCTCTTTCATTTTTCCCAGTAAGCAGTTACTCATTCTAATGAGTATGGGGATGGCAATCACCAGGGAACCTAACTGGATCTACACCTTAGATCTCTCTCTTTCATTTTTCCCAGTAAGCAGTTACTCATTCTAATGAGTATGGGGATGGCAATCACCAGAGAACCTAACTGGATCTACACCTTGGATCTCTCTCTTTCATTTTTCCCAGTAAGCAGTTACTCATTCTAATAAGTATGGGGATGGCAATCACCAGAGAACCTAACTGGATCTACACCTTAGATCTCTCTCTTTCATTTTTCCCAGTAAGCAGTTACTCATTCTAATGAGTATGGGGATGGCAATCACCAGAGAACCTAACTGGATCTACACCTTGGATCTCTCTCTTTCATTTTTCCCAGTAAGCAGTTACTCATTCTAATGAGTATGGGGATGGCAATCACCAGGGAACCTAACTGGATCTACACCTTGGATCTCTCTCTTTCATTTTTCCCAGTAAGCAGTTACTCATTCTAATGAGTATGGGGATGGCAATCACCAGAGAACCTAACTGGATCTACACTTTGGATCTCTCTCTTTCATTTTTCCCAGTAAGCAGTTACTCATTGTAATGAGTATGGGGATGGCAATCACCAGAGAACCTAACTGGATCTACACCTTGGATCTCTTTCTTTCATTTTTCCCAGTAAGCAGTTACTCATTCTAATGAGTATGGGGATGGCAATCACCAGAGAACCTAACTGGATCTACACCTTGGATCTCTCTCTTTCATTTTTCCCAGTAAGCAGTTACTCATTCTAAGGAGTATGGGGATGGCAATCACCAGAGAACCTAACTGGATCTACACCTTGGATCTCTCTCTTTCATTTTTCCCAGTAAGCAGTTACTCATTCTAATGAGTATGGGGATGGCAATCACCAGAGAACCTAACTGGATCTACACCTTGGATCTCTCTCTTTCATTTTTCCCAGTAAGCAGTTACTCATTCTAATGAGTATGGGGATGGCAATCACCAGAGAACCTAACTGGATCTACACTTTGGATCTCTCTCTTTCATTTTTCCCAGTAAGCAGTTACTCATTCTAATGAGTATGGGGATGGCAATCACCAGAGAACCTAACTGGATCTACACCTTGGATCTCTCTCTTTCATTTTTCCCAGTAAGCAGTTACTCATTCTAATGAGTATGGGGATGGCAATCACCAGAGAACCTAACTGGATCTACACCTTGGATCTCTCTCTTTCATTTTTCCCAGTAAGCAGTTACTCATTCTAATGAGTATGGGGATGGCAATCACCAGAGAACCTAACTGGATCTACACTTTGGATCTCTCTCTTTCATTTTTCCCAGTAAGCAGTTACTCATTATAATGAGTATGGGGATGGCAATCACCAGGGAACCTAACTGGATCTACACCTTAGATCTCTCTCTTTCATTTTTCCCAGTAAGCAGTTACTCATTCTAATGAGTATGGGGATGGCAATCACCAGAGAACCTAACTGGATCTACACCTTGGATCTCTCTCTTTCATTTTTCCCAGTAAGCAGTTACTCATTCTAATGAGTATGGGGATGGCAATCACCAGAGAACCTAACTGGATCTACACCTTAGATCTCTCTCTTTCATTTTTCCCAGTAAGCAGTTACTCATTCTAATGAGTATGGGGATGGCAATCACCAGAGAACCTAACTGGATCTACACCTTGGATCTCTCTCTTTCATTTTTCCCAGTAAGCAGTTACTCATTCTAATGAGTATGGGGATGGCAATCACCAGAGAACCTAACTGGATCTACACCTTAGATCTCTCTCTTTCATTTTTCCCAGTAAGCAGTTACTCATTCTAATGAGTATGGGGATGGCAATAACCAGAGAACCTAACTGGATCTACATCTTGGATCTCTCTCTTTCATTTTTCCCAGTAAGCAGTTACTCATTCTAATGAGTATGGGGATGGCAATCACCAGAGAACCTAACTGGATCTACACTTTGGATCTCTCTCTTTCATTTTTCCCAGTAAGCAGTTACTCATTCTAATGAGTATGGGGATGGCAATCACCAGGGAACCTAACTGGATCTACACCTTAGATCTCTCTCTTTCATTTTTCCCAGTAAGCAGTTACTCATTCTAATGAGTATGGGGATGGCAATCACCAGAGAACCTAACTGGATCTACACTTTGGATCTCTCTCTTTCATTTTTCCCAGTAAGCAGTTACTCATTCTAATGAGTATGGGGATGGCAATCACCAGAGAACCTAACTGGATCTACACCTTAGATCTCTCTCTTTCATTTTTCCCAGTAAGCAGTTACTCATTCTAATGAGTATGGGGATGGCAATCACCAGAGAACCTAACTGGATCTACACCTTGGATCTCTCTCTTTCATTTTTCCCAGTAAGCAGTTACTCATTCTAATGAGTATGGGGATGGCAATCACCAGGGAACCTAACTGGATCTACACCTTGGATCTCTCTCTTTCATTTTTCCCAGTAAGCAGTTATTCATTCTAATGAGTATGGGGATGGCAATCACCAGGGAACCTAACTGGATCTACACCTTGTATCTCTCTCTTTCATTTTTCCCAGTAAGCAGTTACTCATTCTAATGAGTATAGGGATGGCAATCACCAGAGAACCTAACTGGATCTACACCTTGGATCTCTCTCTTTCATTTTTCCCAGTAAGCAGTTACTCATTCTAATGAGTATGGGGATGGCAATCACCAGAGAACCTAACTAGATCTACACCTTGGATCTCTCTCTTTCATTTTTCCCAGTAAGCAGTTACTCATTCTAATGAGTATGATGATGGCAATCACCAGGGAACCTAACTGGATCTACACCTTGGATCTCTCTCTTTCATTTTTCCCAGTAAGCAGTTACTCATTCTAATGAGTATGGGGATGGCAATCACCAGAGATCCTAGCTGGATCTACACCTTGGATCTCTCTCTTTCATTTTTCCCAGTGAGCAGTTACTCATTCTAATGAGTATGGGGATGGCAATCACCAGAGAACCTAGCTGGATCTACACCTTGGATCTCTCTCTTTCATTTTTCCCAGTGAGCAGTTACTCATTCTAATGAGTATGGGGATGGCAATCACCAGAGAACCTAGCTGGATCTACACCTTGGATCTCTCTCTTTCATTTTTCCCAGTAAGCAGTTACTCATTCTAATGAGTATGGGGATGGCAATCACCAGGGAACCTAACTGGATCTACACCTTGGATCTCTCTCTTTCATTTTTCCCAGTAAGCAGTTACTCATTCTAATGAGTATGGGGATGGCAATCACCAGAGAACCTAGCTGGATCTACACCTTGGATCTCTCTCTTTCATTTTTCCCAGTGAGCAGTTACTCATTCTAATGAGTATGGGGATGGCAATCACCAGAGAACCTAGCTGGATCTACACCTTGGATCTCTCTCTTTCATTTTTCCCAGTGAGCAGTTACTCATTCTAATGAGTATGGGGATGGCAATCACCAGAGAACCTAGCTGGATCTACACCTTGGATCTCTCTCTTTCATTTTTCCCAGTAAGCAGTTACTCATTCTAATGAGTATGGGGATGGCAATCACCAGAGAACCTAACTGGATCTACACCTTGGATCTCTCTCTTTCATTTTTCCCAGTAAGCAGTTACTCATTCTAATGAGTATGGGGATGGCAATCACCAGGGAACCTAACTGGATCTACACCTTGGATCTCTCTCTTTCATTTTTCCCAGTAAGCAGTTACTCATTCTAATGAGTATGGGGATGGCAATCACCAGAGAACCTAACTGGATCTACACTTTGGATCTCTCTCTTTCATTTTTCCCAGTAAGCAGTTACTCATTGTAATGAGTATGGGGATGGCAATCACCAGAGAACCTAACTGGATCTACACCTTGGATCTCTTTCTTTCATTTTTCCCAGTAAGCAGTTACTCATTCTAATGAGTATGGGGATGGCAATCACCAGAGAACCTAACTGGATCTACACCTTGGATCTCTCTCTTTCATTTTTCCCAGTAAGCAGTTACTCATTCTAAGGAGTATGGGGATGGCAATCACCAGAGAACCTAACTGGATCTACACCTTGGATCTCTCTCTTTCATTTTTCCCAGTAAGCAGTTACTCATTCTAATGAGTATGGGGATGGCAATCACCAGAGAACCTAACTGGATCTACACCTTGGATCTCTCTCTTTCATTTTTCCCAGTAAGCAGTTACTCATTCTAATGAGTATGGGGATGGCAATCACCAGAGAACCTAACTGGATCTACACTTTGGATCTCTCTCTTTCATTTTTCCCAGTAAGCAGTTACTCATTCTAATGAGTATGGGGATGGCAATCACCAGAGAACCTAACTGGATCTACACCTTGGATCTCTCTCTTTCATTTTTCCCAGTAAGCAGTTACTCATTCTAATGAGTATGGGGATGGCAATCACCAGAGAACCTAACTGGATCTACACCTTGGATCTCTCTCTTTCATTTTTCCCAGTAAGCAGTTACTCATTCTAATGAGTATGGGGATGGCAATCACCAGAGAACCTAACTGGATCTACACTTTGGATCTCTCTCTTTCATTTTTCCCAGTAAGCAGTTACTCATTATAATGAGTATGGGGATGGCAATCACCAGGGAACCTAACTGGATCTACACCTTAGATCTCTCTCTTTCATTTTTCCCAGTAAGCAGTTACTCATTCTAATGAGTATGGGGATGGCAATCACCAGAGAACCTAACTGGATCTACACCTTGGATCTCTCTCTTTCATTTTTCCCAGTAAGCAGTTACTCATTCTAATGAGTATGGGGATGGCAATCACCAGAGAACCTAACTGGATCTACACCTTAGATCTCTCTCTTTCATTTTTCCCAGTAAGCAGTTACTCATTCTAATGAGTATGGGGATGGCAATCACCAGAGAACCTAACTGGATCTACACCTTGGATCTCTCTCTTTCATTTTTCCCAGTAAGCAGTTACTCATTCTAATGAGTATGGGGATGGCAATCACCAGAGAACCTAACTGGATCTACATCTTGGATCTCTCTCTTTCATTTTTCCCAGTAAGCAGTTACTCATTCTAATGAGTATGGGGATGGCAATCACCAGAGAACCTAACTGGATCTACACTTTGGATCTCTCTCTTTCATTTTTCCCAGTAAGCAGTTACTCATTCTAATGAGTATGGGGATGGCAATCACCAGGGAACCTAACTGGATCTACACCTTAGATCTCTCTCTTTCATTTTTCCCAGTAAGCAGTTACTCATTCTAATGAGTATGGGGATGGCAATCACCAGAGAACCTAACTGGATCTACACTTTGGATCTCTCTCTTTCATTTTTCCCAGTAAGCAGTTACTCATTCTAATGAGTATGGGGATGGCAATCACCAGAGAACCTAACTGGATCTACACCTTAGATCTCTCTCTTTCATTTTTCCCAGTAAGCAGTTACTCATTCTAATGAGTATGGGGATGGCAATCACCAGAGAACCTAACTGGATCTACACCTTGGATCTCTCTCTTTCATTTTTCCCAGTAAGCAGTTACTCATTCTAATGAGTATGGGGATGGCAATCACCAGGGAACCTAACTGGATCTACACCTTGGATCTCTCTCTTTCATTTTTCCCAGTAAGCAGTTATTCATTCTAATGAGTATGGGGATGGCAATCACCAGGGAACCTAACTGGATCTACACCTTGGATCTCTCTCTTTCATTTTTCCCAGTAAGCAGTTACTCATTCTAATGAGTATAGGGATGGCAATCACCAGAGAACCTAACTGGATCTACACCTTGGATCTCTCTCTTTCATTTTTCCCAGTAAGCAGTTACTCATTCTAATGAGTATGGGGATGGCAATCACCAGAGAACCTAACTAGATCTACACCTTGGATCTCTCTCTTTCATTTTTCCCAGTAAGCAGTTACTCATTCTAATGAGTATGATGATGGCAATCACCAGGGAACCTAACTGGATCTACACCTTGGATCTCTCTCTTTCATTTTTCCCAGTAAGCAGTTACTCATTCTAATGAGTATGGGGATGGCAATCACCAGAGATCCTAGCTGGATCTACACCTTGGATCTCTCTCTTTCATTTTTCCCAGTGAGCAGTTACTCATTCTAATGAGTATGGGGATGGCAATCACCAGAGAACCTAGCTGGATCTACACCTTGGATCTCTCTCTTTCATTTTTCCCAGTGAGCAGTTACTCATTCTAATGAGTATGGGGATGGCAATCACCAGAGAACCTAGCTGGATCTACACCTTGGATCTCTCTCTTTCATTTTTCCCAGTAAGCAGTTACTCATTCTAATGAGTATGGGGATGGCAATCACCAGGGAACCTAACTGGATCTACACCTTGGATCTCTCTCTTTCATTTTTCCCAGTAAGCAGTTACTCATTCTAATGAGTATGGCGATGGCAATCACCAGAGAACCTAGCTGGATCTACACCTTGGATCTCTCTCTTTCATTTTTCCCAGTGAGCAGTTACTCATTCTAATGAGTATGGGGATGGCAATCACCAGAGAACCTAGCTGGATCTACACCTTGGATCTCTCTCTTTCATTTTTCCCAGTGAGCAGTTACTCATTCTAATGAGTATGGGGATGGCAATCACCAGAGAACCTAGCTGGATCTACACCTTGGATCTCTCTCTTTCATTTTTCCCAGTAAGCAGTTACTCATTCTAATGAGTATGGGGATGGCAATCACCAGAGAACCTAACTGGATCTACATCTTGGATCTCTCTCTTTCATTTTTCCCAGTAAGCAGTTACTCATTCTAATGAGTATGGGGATGGCAATCACCAGAGAACCTAACTGGATCTACACTTTGGATCTCTCTCTTTCATTTTTCCCAGTAAGCAGTTACTCATTCTAATGAGTATGGGGATGGCAATCACCAGAGAACCTAACTGGATCTACACCTTGGATCTCTCTCTTTCATTTTTCCCAGTAAGCAGTTACTCATTCTAATGAGTATGGGGATGGCAATCACCAGGGAACCTAACTGGATCTACACCTTGGATCTCTCTCTTTCATTTTTCCCAGTAAGCAGTTACTCATTCTAATGAGTATGGGGATGGCAATCACCAGGGAACCTAACTGGATCAACACCTTGGATCTCTCTCTTTCATTTTTCCCAGTAAGCAGTTACTCATTCTAATGAGTATGGGGATGGCAATCACCAGAGAACCTAACTGGATCTACACCTTGGATCTCTCTCTTTCATTTTTCACCAGTAAGCAGTTACTCATTCTAATGAGTATGGGGATGGCAATCACCAGAGAACCTAACTGGATCTACACCTTGGATCTCTCTCTTTCATTTTTCCCAGTAAGCAGTTACTCATTCTAATGAGTATGGGGATGGCAATCACCAGAGAACCTAACTGGATCTACACCTTGGATCTCTCTCTTTCATTTTTCCCAGTAAGCAGTTACTCATTCTAATGAGTATGGGGATGGCAATCACCAGGGAACCTAACTGGATCTACACCTTGGATCTCTCTCTTTCATTTTTCCCAGTAAGCAGTTACTCATTCTAATGAGTATGGGGATGGCAATCACCAGAGAACCTAGCTGGATCTACACCTTGGATCTCTCTCTTTCATTTTTCCCAGTAAGCAGTTACTCATTCTAATGAGTATGGGGATGGCAATCACCAGGGAACCTAACTGGATCTACACTTTGGATCTCTCTCTTTCATTTTTCCCAGTAAGCAGTTACTCATTCTAATGAGTATGGGGATGGCAATCACCAGGGAATCTAGCTGGATCTACACCTTAGATCTCTCTCTTTCATTTTTCCCAGTAAGCAGTTACTCATTCTAATGAGTATGGGGATGGCAATCACCAGGGAACCTAGCTGGATCTACACCTTAGATCTCTCTCTTTCATTTTCCCCAGTAAGCAGTTACTCATTCTAATGAGTATAGGGATGGCAATCACCAGGGCACCTAGCTGGATCTACACCTTAGATCTCTCTCTTTCATTTTTCCCAGTATGCAGTTACTCATTCTAATGAGTATGGGGATGGCAATCACCAGGGAACCTAGCTGGATCTACACCTTGGATCTCTCTCTTTCATTTTTCCCAGTAAGCAGTTACTCATTCTAATGAGTATGGGGATGGCAATCACCAGGGAACCTAGCTGGATCTACACCTTGGATCTCTCTCTTTCATTTTTCCCAGTAAGCATTTACTCATTCTAATGAGTATGGGGATGGCAATCACCAGGGAACCTTGCTGGATCTACACCTTAGATCTCTCTCTTTCATTTTTCCCAGTAAGCAGTTACTCATTCTAATGAGTATGGGGATGGCAATCACCAGGGAATCTAGCTGGATCTACACCTTAGATCTCTCTCTTTCATTTTTCCCAGTAAGCAGTTACTCATTCTAATGAGTATGGGGATGGCAATCACCAGAGAACCTAGCTGGATCTACACCTTATATCTCTCTCTTTCATTTTTCCCAGTAAGCAGTTACTCATTCTAATGAGTATGGGAATGGCAATCACCAGGGAACCTAGCTGGATCTACACCTTAGATCTCTCTATTTCATTTTTCCCAGTAAGCAGTTACTCATTCTAATGAGTATGGGGATGGCAATCACCAGGGAATCTAGCTGGATCTACACCTTAGATCTCTCTCTTTCATTTTTCTCAGTAAGCAGTTACTCATTCTAATGAGTATGGGGATGGCAATCACCAGAGAACCTAGCTGGATCTACACCTTAGATCTCTCTCTTTCATTTTTCCCAGTAAGCAGTTACTCATTCTAATGAGTATGGGAATGGCAATCACCAGGGAACCTAGCTGGATCTACACCTTAGATCTCTCTCTTTCATTTTTCCCAGTAAGCAGTTACTCATTCTAATGAGTATGGGGATGGCAATCACCAGGGAATCTAGCTGGATCTACACCTTAGATCTCTCTCTTTCATTTTTCCCAGTAAGCAGTTACTCATTCTAATGAGTGTGGGGATGGCAATCACCAGGGAACCTAGCTGGATCTACACCTTAGATCTCTCTCTTTCATTTTTCCCAGTAAGCAGTTACTCATTCTAATGAGTATGGGGATGGCAATCACCAGGGAACCTAGCTGGATCTACACCTTAGATCTCTCTTTTTCATTTTTCCCAGTAAGCAGTTACTCATTCTAATGAGTATGGGGATGGCAATCACCAGGGAACCTAGCTGGATCTACACCTTAGATCTCTCTCTTTCATTTTTCCCAGTAAGCAGTTACTCATTCTAATGAGTATGGGGATGGCAATCACCAGGGAACCTAGCTGGATCTACACCTTGGATCTCTCTCTTTCATTTTTCCCAGTAAGCAGTTACTCATTCTAATGAGCATGGGGATGGCAATCACCAGGGAACCTAGCTGGATCTACACCTTGGATCTCTCT
This sequence comes from Aphrophora alni, assembly GCA_963513935.1. Taxonomy (NCBI): domain Eukaryota; kingdom Metazoa; phylum Arthropoda; class Insecta; order Hemiptera; family Aphrophoridae; genus Aphrophora; species Aphrophora alni. Next base: position 28,160,232 of record OY740779.1, on the reverse strand, counting down.
CTTTCATTTTTCCCAGTAAGCAGTTACTCATTCTAATGAGTATAGGGATGGCAATCACCAGGGCACCTAGCTGGATCTACACCTTAGATCTCTCTCTTTCATTTTTCCCAGTATGCAGTTACTCATTCTAATGAGTATGGGGATGGCAATCACCAGGGAACCTAGCTGGATCTACACCTTGGATCTCTCTCTTTCATTTTTCCCAGTAAGCAGTTACTCATTCTAATGAGTATGGGGATGGCAATCACCAGGGAACCTAGCTGGATCTACACCTTGGATCTCTCTCTTTCATTTTTCCCAGTAAGCATTTACTCATTCTAATGAGTATGGGGATGGCAATCACCAGGGAACCTTGCTGGATCTACACCTTAGATCTCTCTCTTTCATTTTTCCCAGTAAGCAGTTACTCATTCTAATGAGTATGGGGATGGCAATCACCAGGGAATCTAGCTGGATCTACACCTTAGATCTCTCTCTTTCATTTTTCCCAGTAAGCAGTTACTCATTCTAATGAGTATGGGGATGGCAATCACCAGAGAACCTAGCTGGATCTACACCTTATATCTCTCTCTTTCATTTTTCCCAGTAAGCAGTTACTCATTCTAATGAGTATGGGAATGGCAATCACCAGGGAACCTAGCTGGATCTACACCTTAGATCTCTCTATTTCATTTTTCCCAGTAAGCAGTTACTCATTCTAATGAGTATGGGGATGGCAATCACCAGGGAATCTAGCTGGATCTACACCTTAGATCTCTCTCTTTCATTTTTCTCAGTAAGCAGTTACTCATTCTAATGAGTATGGGGATGGCAATCACCAGAGAACCTAGCTGGATCTACACCTTAGATCTCTCTCTTTCATTTTTCCCAGTAAGCAGTTACTCATTCTAATGAGTATGGGAATGGCAATCACCAGGGAACCTAGCTGGATCTACACCTTAGATCTCTCTCTTTCATTTTTCCCAGTAAGCAGTTACTCATTCTAATGAGTATGGGGATGGCAATCACCAGGGAATCTAGCTGGATCTACACCTTAGATCTCTCTCTTTCATTTTTCCCAGTAAGCAGTTACTCATTCTAATGAGTGTGGGGATGGCAATCACCAGGGAACCTAGCTGGATCTACACCTTAGATCTCTCTCTTTCATTTTTCCCAGTAAGCAGTTACTCATTCTAATGAGTATGGGGATGGCAATCACCAGGGAACCTAGCTGGATCTACACCTTAGATCTCTCTTTTTCATTTTTCCCAGTAAGCAGTTACTCATTCTAATGAGTATGGGGATGGCAATCACCAGGGAACCTAGCTGGATCTACACCTTAGATCTCTCTCTTTCATTTTTCCCAGTAAGCAGTTACTCATTCTAATGAGTATGGGGATGGCAATCACCAGGGAACCTAGCTGGATCTACACCTTGGATCTCTCTCTTTCATTTTTCCCAGTAAGCAGTTACTCATTCTAATGAGCATGGGGATGGCAATCACCAGGGAACCTAGCTGGATCTACACCTTGGATCTCTCTCTTTCATTTTTCCCAGTAAGCAGTTACTCATTCTAATGAGTATGGGGATGGCAATCACCAGGGAACCTAGCTGGATCTACACCTTAGATCTCTCTCTTTCATTTTTCCCAGTAAGCAGTTACTCATTCTAATGAGTATGGGGATGGCAATCACCAGGGAATCTAGCTGGATCTACACCTTAGATCTCTCTCTTTCATTTTTCCCAGTAAGCAGTTACTCATTCTAATGAGTATGGGGATGGCAATCACCAGAGAACCTAGCTGGATCTACACCTTAGATCTCTCTCTTTCATTTTTCCCAGTAAGCAGTTACTCATTCTAATGAGTATGGGAATGGCAATCACCAGGGAACCTAGCTGGATCTACACCTTAGATCTCTCTCTTTCATTTTTCCCAGTAAGCAGTTACTCATTCTAATGAGTATGGGGATGGCAATCACCAGGGAATCTAGCTGGATCTACACCTTAGATCTCTCTCTTTCATTTTTCCCAGTAAGCAGTTACTCATTCTAATGAGTATGGGGATGGCAATCACCAGAGAACCTAGCTGGATCTACACCTTAGATCTCTCTCTTTCATTTTTCCCAGTAAGCAGTTACTCATTCTAATGAGTATGGGAATGGCAATCACCAGGGAACCTAGCTGGATCTACACCTTAGATCTCTCTCTTTCATTTTTCCCAGTAAGCAGTTACTCATTCTAATGAGTATGGGGATGGCAATCACCAGGGAATCTAGCTGGATCTACACCTTAGATCTCTCTCTTTCATTTTTCCCAGTAAGCAGTTACTCTATCTAATGAGTGTGGGGATGGCAATCACCAGGGAACCTAGCTGGATCTACACCTTAGATCTCTCTCTTTCATTTTTCCCAGTAAGCAGTTACTCATTCTAATGAGTGTGGGGATGGCAATCACCAGGGAACCTAGCTGGATCTACACCTTAGATCTCTCTCTTTCATTTTTCCCAGTAAGCAGTTACTCATTCTAATGAGTATGGGGATGGCAATCACCAGGGAATCTAGCTGGATCTACACCTTAGATCTCTCTCTTTCATTTTTCCCAGTAAGCAGTTACTCATTCTAATGAGTATGGGGATGGCAATCACCAGGGAACCTAGCTGGATCTACATCTTAGATCTCTCTCTTTCATTTTCCCCAGTAAGCAGTTACTCATTCTAATGAGTATGGGGATGGCAATCACCAGGGAACCTAGCTGGATCTACACCTTAGATCTCTCTCTTTCATTTTTCCCAGTAAGCAGTTACTCATTCTAATGAGTATGGGGATGGCAATCACCAGGGAACCTAGCTGGATCTACATCTTAGATCTCTCTCTTTCATTTTCCCCAGTAAGCAGTTACTCATTCTAATGAGTGTGGGGATGGCAATCACCAGGGAACCTAGCTGGATCTACACCTTAGATCTCTCTCTTTCATTTTTCCCAGTAAGCAGTTACTCATTCTAATGAGTATGGGGATGGCAATCACCAGGGAACCTAGCTGGATCTACACCTTAGATCTCTCTCTTTCATTTTCCCCAGTAAGCAGTTACTCATTCTAATGAGTATGGGGATGGCAATCACCAGGGAACCTAGCTGGATCTACATCTTAGATCTCTCTCTTTCATTTTCCCCAGTAAGCAGTTACTCATTCTAATGAGTATGGGGATGGCAATCACCAGGGAACCTAGCTGGATCTACATCTTAGATCTCTCTCTTTCATTTTCCCCAGTAAGCAGTTACTCATTCTAATGAGTATGGGGATGGCAATCACCAGGGAACCTAGCTGGATCTACACCTTAGATCTCTCTCTTTCATTTTTCCCAGTAAGCAGTTACTCATTCTAATGAGTATGGGGATGGCAATCACCAGAGAACCTAACTGGATCTACACTTTGGATCTCTCTCTTTCATTTTTCCCAGTAAGCAGTTACTCATTCTAATGAATATGGGGATGGCAATCACCAGGGAATCTAGCTGGATCTACACCTTGGATCTCTCTCTTTCATTTTCCCCAGTGAGCAGTTACTCATTCTAATGAGTATGGGGATGGCAATCACCAGGGAATCTAGCTGGATCTACACCTTGGATCTCTCTCTTTCATTTTCCCCAGTAAGCAGTTACTCATTCTAATGAGTATGGGGATGGCAATCACCAGAGAACCTAACTGGATCTACATCTTAGATCTCTCTCTTTCATTTTTCCCAGTGAGCAGTTACTCATTCTAATGAGTATGGGGATGGCAATCACCAGAGAACCTAACTGGATCTACACTTTGGATCTCTCTCTTTCATTTTTCCCAGTAAGCAGTTACTCATTCTAATGAGTATGGGGATGGCAATCACCAGGGAACCTAGCTGGATCTACACCTTAGATCTCTCTCTTTCATTTTCCCCAGTAAGCAGTTACTCATTCTAATGAGTATAGGGATGGCAATCACCAGGGCACCTAGCTGGATCTACACCTTAGATCTCTCTCTTTCATTTTTCCCAGTATGCAGTTACTCATTCTAATGAGTATGGGGATGGCAATCACCAGGGAACCTAGCTGGATCTACACCTTGGATCTCTCTCTTTCATTTTTCCCAGTAAGCAGTTACTCATTCTAATGAGTATGGGGATGGCAATCACCAGGGAACCTAGCTGGATCTACACCTTGGATCTCTCTCTTTCATTTTTCCCAGTAAGCAGTTACTCATTCTAATGAGTATGGGGATGGCAATCACCAGGGAACCTTGCTGGATCTACACCTTAGATCTCTCTCTTTCATTTTTCCCAGTAAGCAGTTACTCATTCTAATGAGTATGGGGATGGCAATCACCAGGGAATCTAGCTGGATCTACACCTTAGATCTCTCTCTTTCATTTTTCCCAGTAAGCAGTTACTCATTCTAATGAGTATGGGGATGGCAATCACCAGAGAACCTAGCTGGATCTACACCTTATATCTCTCTCTTTCATTTTTCCCAGTAAGCAGTTACTCATTCTAATGAGTATGGGAATGGCAATCACCAGGGAACCTAGCTGGATCTACACCTTAGATCTCTCTATTTCATTTTTCTCAGTAAGCAGTTACTCATTCTAATGAGTATGGGGATGGCAATCACCAGAGAACCTAGCTGGATCTACACCTTAGATCTCTCTCTTTCATTTTTCCCAGTAAGCAGTTACTCATTCTAATGAGTATGGGAATGGCAATCACCAGGGAACCTAGCTGGATCTACACCTTAGATCTCTCTCTTTCATTTTTCCCAGTAAGCAGTTACTCATTCTAATGAGTATGGGGATGGCAATCACCAGGGAATCTAGCTGGATCTACACCTTAGATCTCTCTCTTTCATTTTTCCCAGTAAGCAGTTACTCATTCTAATGAGTGTGGGGATGGCAATCACCAGGGAACCTAGCTGGATCTACACCTTAGATCTCTCTCTTTCATTTTTCCCAGTAAGCAGTTACTCATTCTAATGAGTATGGGGATGGCAATCACCAGGGAACCTAGCTGGATCTACACCTTAGATCTCTCTCTTTCATTTTTCCCAGTAAGCAGTTACTCATTCTAATGAGTATGGGGATGGCAATCACCAGGGAACCTAGCTGGATCTACACCTTAGATCTCTCTCTTTCATTTTTCCCAGTAAGCAGTTACTCATTCTAATGAGTATGGGGATGGCAATCACCAGGGAACCTAGCTGGATCTACACCTTGGATCTCTCTCTTTCATTTTTCCCAGTAAGCAGTTACTCATTCTAATGAGCATGGGGATGGCAATCACCAGGGAACCTAGCTGGATCTACACCTTGGATCTCTCTCTTTCATTTTTCCCAGTAAGCAGTTACTCATTCTAATGAGTATGGGGATGGCAATCACCAGGGAACCTAGCTGGATCTACACCTTAGATCTCTCTCTTTCATTTTTCCCAGTAAGCAGTTACTCATTCTAATGAGTATAGGGATGGCAATCACCAGGGAATCTAGCTGGATCTACACCTTAGATCTCTCTCTTTCATTTTTCCCAGTAAGCAGTTACTCATTCTAATGAGTATGGGGATGGCAATCACCAGAGAACCTAGCTGGATCTACACCTTAGATCTCTCTCTTTCATTTTTCCCAGTAAGCAGTTACTCATTCTAATGAGTATGGGAATGGCAATCACCAGGGAACCTAGCTGGATCTACACCTTAGATCTCTCTCTTTCATTTTTCCCAGTAAGCAGTTACTCATTCTAATGAGTATGGGGATGGCAATCACCAGGGAATCTAGCTGGATCTACACCTTAGATCTCTCTCTTTCATTTTTCCCAGTAAGCAGTTACTCATTCTAATGAGTATGGGGATGGCAATCACCAGAGAACCTAGCTGGATCTACACCTTAGATCTCTCTCTTTCATTTTTCCCAGTAAGCAGTTACTCATTCTAATGAGTATGGGAATGGCAATCACCAGGGAACCTAGCTGGATCTACACCTTAGATCTCTCTCTTTCATTTTTCCCAGTAAGCAGTTACTCATTCTAATGAGTATGGGGATGGCAATCACCAGGGAATCTAGCTGGATCTACACCTTAGATCTCTCTCTTTCATTTTTCCCAGTAAGCAGTTACTCATTCTAATGAGTGTGGGAATGGCAATCACCAGGGAACCTAGCTGGATCTACACCTTAGATCTCTCTCTTTCATTTTTCCCAGTAAGCAGTTACTCATTCTAATGAGTGTGGGGATGGCAATCACCAGGGAACCTAGCTGGATCTACACCTTAGATCTCTCTCTTTCATTTTTCCCAGTAAGCAGTTACTCATTCTAATGAGTATGGGGATGGCAATCACCAGGGAATCTAGCTGGATCTACACCTTAGATCTCTCTCTTTCATTTTTCCCAGTAAGCAGTTACTCATTCTAATGAGTATGGGGATGGCAATCACCAGGGAACCTAGCTGGATCTACATCTTAGATCTCTCTCTTTCATTTTCCCCAGTAAGCAGTTACTCATTCTAATGAGTATGGGGATGGCAATCACCAGGGAACCTAGCTGGATCTACACCTTAGATCTCTCTCTTTCATTTTTCCCAGTAAGCAGTTACTCATTCTAATGAGTATGGGGATGGCAATCACCAGGGAACCTAGCTGGATCTACATCTTAGATCTCTCTCTTTCATTTTCCCCAGTAAGCAGTTACTCATTCTAATGAGTGTGGGGATGGCAATCACCAGGGAACCTAGCTGGATCTACACCTTAGATCTCTCTCTTTCATTTTTCCCAGTAAGCAGTTACTCATTCTAATGAGTATGGGGATGGCAATCACCAGGGAACCTAGCTGGATCTACACCTTAGATCTCTCTCTTTCATTTTCCCCAGTAAGCAGTTACTCATTCTAATGAGTATGGGGATGGCAATCACCAGGGAACCTAGCTGGATCTACATCTTAGATCTCTCTCTTTCATTTTCCCCAGTAAGCAGTTACTCATTCTAATGAGTATGGGGATGGCAATCACCAGGGAACCTAGCTGGATCTACATCTTAGATCTCTCTCTTTCATTTTCCCCAGTAAGCAGTTACTCATTCTAATGAGTATGGGGATGGCAATCACCAGGGAACCTAGCTGGATCTACACCTTAGATCTCTCTCTTTCATTTTTCCCAGTAAGCAGTTACTCATTCTAATGAGTATGGGGATGGCAATCACCAGAGAACCTAACTGGATCTACACTTTGGATCTCTCTCTTTCATTTTTCCCAGTAAGCAGTTACTCATTCTAATGAATATGGGGATGGCAATCACCAGGGAATCTAGCTGGATCTACACCTTGGATCTCTCTCTTTCATTTTCCCCAGTGAGCAGTTACTCATTCTAATGAGTATGGGGATGGCAATCACCAGGGAATCTAGCTGGATCTACACCTTGGATCTCTCTCTTTCATTTTCCCCAGTAAGCAGTTACTCATTCTAATGAGTATGGGGATGGCAATCACCAGAGAACCTAACTGGATCTACATCTTAGATCTCTCTCTTTCATTTTTCCCAGTGAGCAGTTACTCATTCTAATGAGTATGGGGATGGCAATCACCAGAGAACCTAACTGGATCTACACTTTGGATCTCTCTCTTTCATTTTTCCCAGTAAGCAGTTACTCATTCTAATGAGTATGGGGATGGCAATCACCAGGGAACCTAGCTGGATCTACACCTTGGATCTCTCTCTTTCATTTTTCCCAGTGAGCAGTTACTCATTCTAATGAGTATGGGGATGGCAATCACCAGAGAACCTAACTGGATCTACACCTTGGATCTCTCTCTTTCATTTTTCCCAGTGAGCAGTTACTCATTCTAATGAGTATGGGGATGGCAATCACCAGAGAACCTAACTGGATCTACACTTTGGATCTCTCTCTTTCATTTTTCCCAGTAAGCAGTTACTCATTCTAATGAGTATGGGGATGGCAATCACCAGAGAACCTAACTGGATCTACACCTTGGATCTCTCTCTTTCATTTTTCCCAGTAAGCAGTTACTCATTCTAATGAGTATGGGGATGGCAATCACCAGAGAACCTAACTGGATCTACATCTTGGATCTCTCTCTTTCATTTTTCCCAGTAAGCAGTTACTCATTCTAATGAGTATGGGGATGGCAATCACCAGAGAACCTAACTGGATCTACACTTTGGATCTCTCTCTTTCATTTTTCCCAGTAAGCAGTTACTCATTCTAATGAGTATGGGGATGGCAATCACCAGGGAACCTAACTGGATCTACACCTTAGATCTCTCTCTTTCATTTTTCCCAGTAAGCAGTTACTCATTCTAATGAGTATGGGGATGGCAATCACCAGAGAACCTAACTGGATCTACACCTTGGATCTCTCTCTTTCATTTTTCCCAGTAAGCAGTTACTCATTCTAATGAGTATGGGGATGGCAATCACCAGAGAACCTAACTGGATCTACACCTTAGATCTCTCTCTTTCATTTTTCCCAGTAAGCAGTTACTCATTCTAATGAGTATGGGGATGGCAATCACCAGAGAACCTAACTGGATCTACACCTTGGATCTCTCTCTTTCATTTTTCCCAGTAAGCAGTTACTCATTCTAATGAGTATGGGGATGGCAATCACCAGGGAACCTAACTGGATCTACACCTTGGATCTCTCTCTTTCATTTTTCCCAGTAAGCAGTTACTCATTCTAATGAGTATGGGGATGGCAATCACCAGAGAACCTAACTGGATCTACACTTTGGATCTCTCTCTTTCATTTTTCCCAGTAAGCAGTTACTCATTCTAATGAGTATGGGGATGGCAATCACCAGAGAACCTAACTGGATCTACACCTTGGATCTCTTTCTTTCATTTTTCCCAGTAAGCAGTTACTCATTCTAATGAGTATGGGGATGGCAATCACCAGAGAACCTAACTGGATCTACACCTTGGATCTCTCTCTTTCATTTTTCCCAGTAAGCAGTTACTCATTCTAATGAGTATGGGGATGGCAATCACCAGAGAACCTAACTGGATCTACACTTTGGATCTCTCTCTTTCATTTTTCCCAGTAAGCAGTTACTCATTCTAATGAGTATGGGGATGGCAATCACCAGGGAACCTAACTGGATCTACACTTTGGATCTCTCTCTTTCATTTTTCCCAGTAAGCAGTTACTCATTCTAATGAGTATGGGGATGGCAATCACCAGAGAACCTAACTGGATCTACACCTTGGATCTCTCTCTTTCATTTTTCCCAGTAAGCAGTTACTCATTCTAATGAGTATGGGGATGGCAATCACCAGAGAACCTAACTGGATCTACACCTTGGATCTCTCTCTTTCATTTTTCCCAGTAAGCAGTTACTCATTCTAATGAGTATGGGGATGGCAATCACCAGAGAACCTAACTGGATCTACACTTTGGATCTCTCTCTTTCATTTTTCCCAGTAAGCAGTTACTCATTCTAATGAGTATGGGGATGGCAATCACCAGGGAACCTAACTGGATCTACACCTTAGATCTCTCTCTTTCATTTTTCCCAGTAAGCAGTTACTCATTCTAATGAGTATGGGGATGGCAATCACCAGAGAACCTAACTGGATCTACACCTTGGATCTCTCTCTTTCATTTTTCCCAGTAAGCAGTTACTCATTCTAATGAGTATGGGGATGGCAATCACCAGAGAACCTAACTGGATCTACACCTTAGATCTCTCTCTTTCATTTTTCCCAGTAAGCAGTTACTCATTCTAATGAGTATGGGGATGGCAATCACCAGAGAACCTAACTGGATCTACACCTTGGATCTCTCTCTTTCATTTTTCCCAGTAAGCAGTTACTCATTCTAATGAGTATGGGGATGGCAATCACCAGAGAACCTAACTGGATCTACACCTTGGATCTCTCTCTTTCATTTTTCCCAGTAAGCAGTTACTCATTCTAATGAGTATGGGGATGGCAATCACCAGAGAACCTAACTGGATCTACACCTTAGATCTCTCTCTTTCATTTTTCCCAGTAAGCAGTTACTCATTCTAATGAGTATGGGGATGGCAATCACCAGAGAACCTAACTGGATCTACATCTTGGATCTCTCTCTTTCATTTTTCCCAGTAAGCAGTTACTCATTCTAATGAGTATGGGGATGGCAATCACCAGAGAACCTAACTGGATCTACACTTTGGATCTCTCTCTTTCATTTTTCCCAGTAAGCAGTTACTCATTCTAATGAGTATGGGGATGGCAATCACCAGGGAACCTAACTGGATCTACACCTTAGATCTCTCTCTTTCATTTTTCCCAGTAAGCAGTTACTCATTCTAATGAGTATGGGGATGGCAATCACCAGAGAACCTAACTGGATCTACACTTTGGATCTCTCTCTTTCATTTTTCCCAGTAAGCAGTTACTCATTCTAATGAGTATGGGGATGGCAATCACCAGAGAACCTAACTGGATCTACACCTTAGATCTCTCTCTTTCATTTTTCCCAGTAAGCAGTTACTCATTCTTATGTGTATGGGGATGGCAATCACCAGAGAACCTAACTGGATCTACACCTTGGATCTCTCTCTTTCATTTTTCCCAGTAAGCAGTTACTCATTCTAATGAGTATGGGGATGGCAATCACCAGGGAACCTAACTGGATCTACACCTTGGATCTCTCTCTTTCATTTTTCCCAGTAAGCAGTTACTCATTCTAATGAGTATGGGGATGGCAATCACCAGGGAACCTAACTGGATCTACACCTTGGATCTCTCTCTTTCATTTTTCCCAGTAAGCAGTTACTCATTCTAATGAGTATGGGGATGGCAATCACCAGAGAACCTAACTGGATCTACACCTTGGATCTCTCTCTTTCATTTTTCCCAGTAAGCAGTTACTCATTCTAATGAGTATGGGGATGGCAATCACCAGAGAACCTAACTGGATCTACACCTTGGATCTCTCTCTTTCATTTTTCCCAGTAAGCAGTTACTCATTCTAATGAGTATGGGGATGGCAATCACCAGGGAACCTAACTGGATCTACACCTTGGATCTCTCTCTTTCATTTTTCCCAGTAAGCAGTTACTCATTCTAATGAGTATGGGGATGGCAATCACCAGAGATCCTAGCTGGATCTACACCTTGGATCTCTCTCTTTCATTTTTCCCAGTGAGCAGTTACTCATTCTAATGAGTATGGGGATGGCAATCACCAGAGAACCTAGCTGGATCTACACCTTGGATCTCTCTCTTTCATTTTTCCCAGTGAGCAGTTACTCATTCTAATGAGTATAGGGATGGCAATCACCAGGGAACCTAACTGGATCTACACCTTGGATCTCTCTCTTTCATTTTTCCCAGTAAGCAGTTACTCATTCTAATGAGTATGGGGATGGCAATCACCAGAGAACCTAGCTGGATCTACACCTTGGATCTCTCTCTTTCATTTTTCCCAGTGAGCAGTTACTCATTCTAATGAGTATGAGGATGGCAATCACCAGAGAACCTAGCTGGATCTACACCTTGGATCTCTCTCTTTCATTTTTCCCAGTGAGCAGTTACTCATTCTAATGAGTATGGGGATGGCAATCACCAGAGAACCTAGCTGGATCTACACCTTGGATCTCTCTCTTTCATTTTTCCCAGTAAGCAGTTACTCATTCTAATGAGTATGGGGATGGCAATCACCAGAGAACCTAACTGGATCTACATCTTGGATCTCTCTCTTTCATTTTTCCCAGTAAGCAGTTACTCATTCTAATGAGTATGGGGATGGCAATCACCAGAGAACCTAACTGGATCTACACTTTGGATCTCTCTCTTTCATTTTTCCCAGTAAGCAGTTACTCATTCTAATGAGTATGGGGATGGCAATCACCAGAGAACCTAACTGGATCTACACCTTGGATCTCTCTCTTTCATTTTTCCCAGTAAGCAGTTACTCATTCTAATGAGTATGGGGATGGCAATCACCAGGGAACCTAACTGGATCTACACCTTGGATCTCTCTCTTTCATTTTTCCCAGTAAGCAGTTACTCATTCTAATGAGTATAGGGATGGCAATCACCAGGGAACCTAACTGGATCAACACCTTGGATCTCTCTCTTTCATTTTTCCCAGTAAGCAGTTACTCATTCTAATGAGTATGGGGATGGCAATCACCAGAGAACCTAACTGGATCTACACCTTGGATCTCTCTCTTTCATTTTTCCCCAGTAAGCAGTTACTCATTCTAATGAGTATGGGGATGGCAATCACCAGAGAACCTAACTGGATCTACACCTTGGATCTCTCTCTTTCATTTTTCCCAGTAAGCAGTTACTCATTCTAATGAGTATGGGGATGGCAATCACCAGAGAACCTAACTGGATCTACACCTTGGATCTCTCTCTTTCATTTTTCCCAGTAAGCAGTTACTCATTCTAATGAGTATGGGGATGGCAATCACCAGGGAACCTAACTGGATCTACACCTTGGATCTCTCTCTTTCATTTTTCCCAGTAAGCAGTTACTCATTCTAATGAGTATGGGGATGGCAATCACCAGAGAACCTAGCTGGATCTACACCTTGGATCTCTCTCTTTCATTTTTCCCAGTAAGCAGTTACTCATTCTAATGAGTATGGGGATGGCAATCACCAGGGAACCTAACTGGATCTACACTTTGGATCTCTCTCTTTCATTTTTCCCAGTAAGCAGTTACTCATTCTAATGAGTATGGGGATGGCAATCACCAGAGAACCTAACTGGATCTACACTTTGGATCTCTCTCTTTCATTTTTCCCAGTGAGCAGTTACTCATTCTAATGAGTATGGGGATGGCAATCACCAGAGAACCTAACTGGATCTACACTTTGGATCTCTCTCTTTCATTTTTCCCAGTAAGCAGTTACTCATTCTAATGAGTATGGGGATGGCAATCACCAGAGAACCTAACTGGATCTACACTTTGGATCTCTTTCTTTCATTTTTCCCCAGTAAGCAGTTACTCATTCTAATGAGTATGGGGATGGCAATCACCAGAGAACCTAACTGGATCTACACTTTGGATCTCTCTCTTTCATTTTTCCCAGTAAGCAGTTACTCATTCTAATGAGTATGGGGATAGCAATCACCAGAGAACCTAACTGGATCTACACCTTGGATCTCTCTCTTTCATTTTTCCCTAGTAAGCAGTTACTCATTCTAATGAGTATGGGGATGGCAATCACCAGAGAACCTAACTGGATCTACACCTTGGATCTCTCTCTTTCATTTTTCCCAGTAAGCAGTTACTCATTCTAATGAGTATGGGGATGGCAATCACCAGGGAACCTAACTGGATCTACACCTTGGATCTCTCTCTTTCATTTTTCCCAGTAAGCAGTTACTCATTCTAATGAGTATGGGGATGGCAATCACCAGAGAACCTAGCTGGATCTACACCTTGGATCTCTCTCTTTCATTTTTCCCAGTAAGCAGTTACTCATTCTAATGAGTATGGGGATGGCAATCACCAGGGAACCTAACTGGATCTACACTTTGGATCTCTCTCTTTCATTTTTCCCAGTAAGCAGTTACTCATTCTAATGAGTATGGGGATGGCAATCACCAGAGAACCTAACTGGATCTACACTTTGGATCTCTCTCTTTCATTTTTCCCAGTGAGCAGTTACTCATTCTAATGAGTATGGGGATGGCAATCACCAGAGAACCTAACTGGATCTACACTTTGGATCTCTCTCTTTCATTTTTCCCAGTAAGCAGTTACTCATTCTAATGAGTATGGGGATGGCAATCACCAGAGAACCTAACTGGATCTACACCTTGGATCTCTCTCTTTCATTTTTCCCCAGTAAGCAGTTACTCATTCTAATGAGTATGGGGATGGCAATCACCAGAGAACCTAACTGGATCTACACCTTGGATCTCTCTCTTTCATTTTTCCCAGTAAGCAGTTACTCATTCTAATGAGTATGGGGATGGCAATCACCAGAGAACCTAACTGGATCTACACCTTGGATCTCTCTCTTTCATTTTTCCCAGTAAGCAGTTACTCATTCTAATGAGTATGGGGATGGCAATCACCAGGGAACCTAACTGGATCTACACCTTGGATCTCTCTCTTTCATTTTTCCCAGTAAGCAGTTACTCATTCTAATGAGTATGGGGATGGCAATCACCAGAGAACCTAGCTGGATCTACACCTTGGATCTCTCTCTTTCATTTTTCCCAGTAAGCAGTTACTCATTCTAATGAGTATGGGGATGGCAATCACCAGGGAACCTAACTGGATCTACACTTTGGATCTCTCTCTTTCATTTTTCCCAGTAAGCAGTTACTCATTCTAATGAGTATGGGGATGGCAATCACCAGAGAACCTAACTGGATCTACACTTTGGATCTCTCTCTTTCATTTTTCCCAGTGAGCAGTTACTCATTCTAATGAGTATGGGGATGGCAATCACCAGAGAACCTAACTGGATCTACACTTTGGATCTCTCTCTTTCATTTTTCCCAGTAAGCAGTTACTCATTCTAATGAGTATGGGGATGGCAATCACCAGAGAACCTAACTGGATCTACACTTTGGATCTCTCTCTTTCATTTTTCCCAGTAAGCAGTTACTTATTCTAATGAGTATGGGGATGGCAATCACCAGAGAACCTAACTGGATCTACACTTTGGATCTCTCTCTTTCATTTTTCCCAGTGAGCAGTTACTCATTCTAATGAGTATGGGGATGGCAATCACCAGAGAACCTAGCTGGATCTACACCTTGGATCTCTCTCTTTCATTTTTCCCAGTGAGCAGTTACTCATTCTAATGAGTATGGGGATGGCAATCACCAGAGAACCTAACTGGATCTACACTTTGGATCTCTCTCTTTCATTTTTCCCAGTAAGCAGTTACTCATTCTAATGAGTATGGGGATGGCAATCACCAGAGAACCTAACTGGATCTACACTTTGGATCTCTCTCTTTCATTTTTCCCAGTGAGCAGTTACTCATTCTAATGAGTATGGGGATGGCAATCACCAGAGAACCTAACTGGATCTCCACTTTGGATCTCTCTCTTTCATTTTTCCCAGTAAGCAGTTACTCATTCTAATGAGTATGGGGATGGCAATCACCAGGGAACCTAACTGGATCTACACCTTGGATCTCTCTCTTTCATTTTTCCCAGTAAGCAGTTACTCATTCTAATGAGTATGGGGATGGCAATCACCAGAGAACCTAGTTGGATCTACACCTTGGATCTCTCTCTTTCATTTTTCCCAGTAAGCAGTTACTCATTCTAATGAGTAAAGGGATGGCAATCACCAGGGAACCTAACTGGATCTACACTTTGGATCTCTCTCTTTCATTTTTCCCAGTAAGCAGTTACTCATTCTAATGAGTATGGGGATGGCAATCACCAGAGAACCTAACTGGATCTACACTTTGGATCTCTCTCTTTCATTTTTCCCAGTGAGCAGTTACTCATTCTAATGAGTATGGGGATGGCAATCACCAGAGAACCTAACTGGATCTACACTTTGGATCTCTCTCTTTCATTTTTCCCAGTAAGCAGTTACTCATTCTAATGAGTATGGGGATGGCAATCACCAGAGAACCTAACTGGATCTACACTTTGGATCTCTCTCTTTCATTTTTCCCAGTAAGCAGTTACTCATTCTAATGAGTATGGGGATGGCAATCACCAGAGAACCTAACTGGATCTACACTTTGGATCTCTCTCTTTCATTTTTCCCAGTGAGCAGTTACTCATTCTAATGAGTATGGGGATGGCAATCACCAGAGAACCTAACTGGATCTACACTTTGGATCTCTCTCTTTCATTTTTCCCAGTAAGCAGTTACTCATTCTAATGAGTATGGGGATGGCAATCACCAGAGAACCTAACTGGATCTACACTTTGGATCTCTCTCTTTCATTTTTCCCAGTAAGCAGTTACTCATTCTAATGAGTATGGGGATGGCAATCACCAGAGAACCTAACTGGATCTACACTTTGGATCTCTCTCTTTCATTTTTCCCAGTAAGCAGTTACTCATTCTAATGAGTATGGGGATGGCAATCACCAGAGAACCTAACTGGATCTACACTTTGGATCTCTCTCTTTCATTTTTCCCAGTGAGCAGTTACTCATTCTAATGAGTATGGGGATGGCAATCACCAGAGAACCTAACTGGATCTACACTTTGGATCTCTCTCTTTCATTTTTCCCAGTAAGCAGTTACTCATTCTAATGAGTATGGGGATGGCAATCACCAGAGAACCTAACTGGATCTACACTTTGGATCTCTCTCTTTCATTTTTCCCAGTGAGCAGTTACTCATTCTAATGAGTATGGGGATGGCAATCACCAGAGAACCTAACTGGATCTACACTTTGGATCTCTCTCTTTCATTTTTCCCAGTAAGCAGTTACTCATTCTAATGAGTATGGGGATGGCAATCACCAGAGAACCTAACTGGATCTACACTTTGGATCTCTCTCTTTCATTTTTCCCAGTGAGCAGTTACTCATTCTAATGAGTATGGGGATGGCAATCACCAGAGAACCTAACTGGATCTACACTTTGGATCTCTCTCTTTCATTTTTCCCAGTAAGCAGTTACTCATTCTAATGAGTATGGGGATGGCAATCACCAGAGAACCTAACTGGATCTACACTTTGGATCTCTCTCTTTCATTTTTCCCAGTGAGCAGTTACTCATTCTAATGAGTATGGGGATGGCAATCACCAGAGAACCTAGCTGGATCTACACCTTGGATCTCTCTCTTTCATTTTTCCCAGTGAGCAGTTACTCATTCTAATGAGTATGGGGATGGCAATCACCAGAGAACCTAACTGGATCTACACCTTGGATCTCTCTCTTTCATTTTTCCCAGTGAGCAGTTACTCATTCTAATGAGTATGGGGATGGCAATCACCAGAGAACCTAGCTGGATCTACACCTTGGATCTCTCTCTTTCATTTTTCCCAGTGAGCAGTTACTCATTCTAATGAGTATGGGGATGGCAATCACCAGAGAACCTAACTGGATCTACACCTTGGATCTCTCTCTTTCATTTTTCCCAGTAAGCAGTTACTCATTCTAATGAGTATGGGGATGGCAATCACCAGAGAACCTAGCTGGATCTACACTTTAGATCTCTCTCTTTCATTTTCCCCAGTAAGCAGTTACTCATTCTAATGAGTATGGGGATGGCAATCACCAGAGAACCTAACTGGATCTACACTTTAGATCTCTCTCTTTCATTTTTCCCAGTAAGCAGTTACTCATTCTAATGAGTATGGGGATGGCAATCACCAGGGAACCTAACTGGATCTACACTTTGGATCTCTCTCTTTCATTTTTCCCAGTGAGCAGTTACTCATTCTAATGAGTATGGGGATGGCAATCACCAGAGAACCTAACTGGATCTACACTTTGGATCTCTCTCTTTCATTTTTCCCAGTGAGCAGTTACTCATTCTAATGAGTATGGGGATGGCAATCACCAGAGAACCTAACTGGATCTACACTTTGGATCTCTCTCTTTCATTTTTCCCAGTGAGCAGTTACTCATTCTAATGAGTATGGGGATGGCAATCACCAGAGAACCTAGCTGGATCTACACCTTGGATCTCTCTCTTTCATTTTTCCCAGTGAGCAGTTACTCATTCTAATGAGTATGGGGATGGCAATCACCAGGGAACCTAACTGGATCTACACTTTGGATCTCTCTCTTTCATTTTTCCCAGTAAGCAGTTACTCATTCTAATGAGTATGGGGATGGCAATCACCAGAGAACCTAACTGGATCTACACTTTAGATCTCTCTCTTTCATTTTTCCCAGTAAGCAGTTACTCATTCTAATGAGTATGGGGATGGCAATCACCAGAGAACCTAGCTGGATCTACACCTTGGATCTCTCTCTTTCATTTTTCCCAGTAAGCAGTTACTCATTCTAATGAGTATGGGGATGGCAATCACCAGGGAACCTAACTGGATCTACACTTTGGATCTCTCTCTTTCATTTTTCCCAGTAAGCAGTTACTCATTCTAATGAGTATGGGGATGGCAATCACCAGAGAACCTAACTGGATCTACACTTTGGATCTCTCTCTTTCATTTTTCCCAGTAAGCAGTTACTCATTCTAATGAGTATGGGGATGGCAATCACCAGGGAACCTAACTGGATCTACACTTTGGATCTCTCTCTTTCATTTTTCCCAGTAAGCAGTTACTCATTCTAATGAGTATGGGGATGGCAATCACCAGGGAACCTAACTGGATCTACACTTTGGATCTCTCTCTTTCATTTTTCCCAGTAAGCAGTTACTCATTCTAATGAGTATGGGGATGGCAATCACCAGGGAACCTAACTGGATCTACACTTTGGATCTCTCTCTTTCATTTTTCCCAGTAAGCAGTTACTCATTCTAATGAGTATGGGGATGGCAATCACCAGGGAACCTAACTGGATCTACACTTTGGATCTCTCTCTTTCATTTTTCCCAGTAAGCAGTTACTCATTCTAATGAGTATGGGGATGGCAATCACCAGGGAACCTAACTGGATCTACACTTTGGATCTCTCTCTTTCATTTTTCCCAGTAAGCAGTTACTCATTCTAATGAGTATGGGGATGGCAATCACCAGGGAACCTAACTGGATCTACACTTTGGATCTCTCTCTTTCATTTTTCCCAGTAAGCAGTTACTCATTCTAATGAGTATGGGGATGGCAATCACCAGGGAACCTAGCTGGATCTACACCTTGGATCTCTCTCTTTCATTTTTCTAGCACGTCTTTCTGGTCCAACTCTTGTTCATTTCCGAACCTGACATTATTAGAATCTTTATGTTATTTTCTTCGTTTTCTTAAAGGTGATGATGACCGAGAGGTTTGGTGGCTTTAAACAACAACAAAAATATTATTTGATATCGTCTCAGATAAGGGAGACTATTTTTTATTAGCTCTAATTTTATTTTACTAGCCCTAAAAAAGTTAATGTGATTCTACAATTTTAAATTAGTGTTCTTGCAAAAACTTGGTGATTGAGATAATCTTGAAATTCTCCCTATTCAAACCAAATAAAAGTCAAAACGTTATTAATTTTAAAATAGTTAATCCCCTTGGTAAATTAATTATAAAAAATTATTTAATATAGATAAGTGGAAAGGGAATTTTTTTTTTTCTAGTAGAAGCTAGCTATCCCAAACAAGATTACTTGTGCATTACTTGGAACAGTCTTTATCAAGATATTTACACAAGTTTAGATTTAGAATTGAGTAGTGAATCTTATTGTCATAATTTGCAAGATAAGTTAAAAATAAAATGGTTTAAAAAGTAGTGTTGATACTTTGAGCAGAAGGTTGTGGAGATTAATTTTAGTTGTTAATTATGTAATCTGAAAGAATGAGAGGACACTTTGTAACCGGTTGTCCCATATTGAGATATATTCGGAAATAATGGTAAAAATAGCTTTCTATAGAGATAAATTCGAGGAATATTTAAATGGTAGGGACTGGGTAGGTCCCGCTAAATATGTTCAGCGGCCTTGGCAATATAGGTGAGCATTAATAAAATAATTTAATTGTTGGAATATGAAGATTAAGAATTACATCCAAATAAAATATTTCTATACTTATGAAGGTAATAAAACCGATAAATAAATATGGAAAACAACACTGATAGAGATTTAAATCTATTCAATAACAAATTGTAATAAATAAATTAATATTATGACATTAAAAATGTATTAATCTAATTTGATGTAAGTGTAAGATATATAATGGTATAAATCAACCTCCAGACAATTTTTTGGTAAATAAATAAGTTGGATTTAAGTTAATCGTTTTACAATGTTGATTTGTTGCAAAGTTTCGACCAATGTCATCATCAGGTAGTTTTCAAGAATTGATAGCATGATCTATCAGGTGCAGTAGAGATATGGAGCAGTCAATGTTTTCTGGACACTTTAAATCTTCTTCAGTGCTGAAACAAAAGTAAATATTTGTAATTAAAATGCTAGATTTGCATTTATTTATGTTTTTGTGTTATTTTAACACTTTGGTAATACAAACCGTTTTCTAAATATTGGTTTATTGGGCCTTGTAGTAAGATTATATCAGAGGGTGGAGGCTTCTTCACATATGTACAGCAAAGCGAATGGAGACCGACTAATTACGTACACATGTACGATGAACATTTAGGCCTAGCCAACGTAAAGAAAGTAGTGATATATATATACATTTACGAGGTTCAGAAAACCTGTGTAACAACTGTTTTAAACAAACACCCTACTGGATAAGACTTCTTGATATACCAATACATTTTAACATTTCCTACAAGGCCCAAGAAACCAACTTTTGGGCATACAGGGGATAGTCTATAGTCTCTGAACAACTGAAAAATTCTTTAATACTAAATCAACATAAAATTAGATCGTTTCGCTACAATGACATCATCAGTTGGTTTTTTTTTTTTTTTTTTTTTTTTAAGGTATTGTTTAGATGGACAGTTTATAGTCTTTGGGCAACTGTTGGGCAATTGAAAACTTCTTTAATGCTGAAATAAACACAAAATTAGAACGTTTCAGTACAATGACATCATCAGTTAGTTTTTTTTAAAGTTATAGTTAAGTCTACCATAGACTGGACAGTTTATAGTCTCTGGACAACTGAAAACTTCTTTAATACTGAAATAAACACAAAATTAGAACGTTTCGGTACAATGACAACATCAGGCAGTTTTTTTTAAAGTTATAGTTTAGTTGGAAAG
Source organism: Aphrophora alni (assembly GCA_963513935.1). Taxonomy (NCBI): domain Eukaryota; kingdom Metazoa; phylum Arthropoda; class Insecta; order Hemiptera; family Aphrophoridae; genus Aphrophora; species Aphrophora alni. The sequence continues at coordinate 28,139,518 of OY740779.1, read as the reverse complement.
TTTATAGTCTCTGGGCAACTGAAAATTTCTTTAATACTGAAATAAACACAAAGTTTAAAGTTTCGGCACAATGACATTGTAACGCCCGTCTAAATTATTGGAGAACTGTAACGCCCAGCTAAATAATCAATAATAATCGTAACGTATAAATTATCTACAGTACAGATTTAATTTCCTAAATTCAAGATAGCCAGTTTTTAGGTGCCTGACACGTGCTGCTATCTGGTTGTTAAAATCTGAAGGGACAGTCATGCGGCAAAAGACCTTTAGGTCGACGCCGGTGAGGCCTCTGATGGAGGTTATCACAGCCCAGTTTAAAAAAAAAAGGGACAGTCATGCGACATTGACCTTGCCTTGTCTTTCACTTAGTATAGCTCCGAAGACATGTTGAGTTCACATGTTTCACCCCGGTCATGTGATGTTCGTAAAATTGTCTCGTCAAGTTTTCTTTTAAATAAGAAATAATAAATCAAATTCGTATTAGGACGACTACACATCAAAATGAACCGAGGCTTAAATAAAAACGTGCGTAAATTTAATCCACTTGCTTTATACGGAATGGTTATCAAAGTTCTTTCTACATCTTCAAAACTTCACAAGGCCTCCTCCTTTTGAATTTCCAGGTAACGAGTCTTTAAGTTAACCATATTAAGTTATATGTATATTCTTTTTTGAATTTTAATGACAGTAATGTACAGTTTAGAAGTAATTCAATCATAATTAAAATTTTGATTTATCAGTAAGTTCTTTTGAAAAACATAAATTCACATAATTCTTATAAAACTAAAGTAATCACTCTTCATTTTAAAATCAGTCAAAATCAAAATTATAATCTTCAGATAATTATAAAGTTAAAGCATTAATTAATCAATCTTTTATTTTTTTAAATTAAAATCTTTTTACTTGCAATTTGTACCAGTTTAGATTTCAGACAAAAACAAAGCTATCTTTGTTTCTTTACTTATGGAAACTCATTTTTTAAATTTCCTTGCGAAAACTTTTGTAATTTGTGAATATATTTTAATTACTTTTGAAAGTAATACTTCATTACATAGAAATATCTTGTTCATGAACCTGTCTAAGATTGCTTGAACCTTTGTTAACAAGTCACATGTATTTTTGTGCATCAAAAAGCTGGTTCAAGGTTGAGAGAACAAGGCTTTAACTTTAGCAGAATTTCAAGTTCAAACAGAACTCAGGACTTCTTAACTCACAAAAGTTTAAGTTATGAACAACCTTTTTTGAAAGTGTACCTTAGTAAGGTAGAATATAAACTCGAACTGTGTCTGTTAAATAACTTAAAAAAGAAGTAGACTAATTTTGGTGATTATTCCTTATAAATTAAAAATATGTACAAAACTTTAAATTAAATCAATTGGATGGGATCGCATGCACATATTTCGGCTTTGCGACTCCAAAGGGGTTAATTTTCAAAATTAAAAAAATTGACGTCAATAAAATTTATTTTTATTTTTTTAAAATATGATCTAAATAAATAAATTTATCTTTTTTTACATACATGTTCAAAACTAATCTCTTTCTTTTCAGTTGGCCAACTTAGCTTTAAGAAATAAAAATTGTAATAAATTATATGTAATTCGGTAAGTGAAATTTGTTAGTCTTAACATACCTTTTGAAACTAAATTTCTTTTATAGATAATATTTTACATGAAATGTTTCTTGTCTTTTAAAAAATTTCAGTAGTAACGATTTGTATGGGGGGGGAATTCAAATTTAATGTAAACTCTTGGGGCATGTAACTATATAAAATTTATCATTCTTCTTTAAAATTGCTAATTTCATTAACTTGTTTTATGAAAAGGTAGATAAGTCATTTGTAAACTTGTACTTTACAAGCTTTGTTGTGAATGGTTAACTTATTGTTATTTGAATAAATCACAGGTCAATTGAAATTTCTCTTTGTTCTTTCAAACATGTTACCAGCCTGGTTCCAAATTTTATAAAATAAAATCCTTGGTAACAACATCATCAGGTATTTTTTTAATTTTTTATAACATGATATAAAATGTAAAATGGAACAAAGTCTAGTCTTATGTATTTTTAGGCTTACATGAATATATACAGATTCCACGCTATGTTTCAATGGATACTTACTTAAACACTATTGAGAAAGCTTTGCTGATGACATCATCATGTTTGTTTATTCCGGCTTCACATATGGCTCTGATAAGACAAGCGTTGCCGTTCAGTCCATGCCTGAAATATTATAATCTTTGGTTTATGTTTTTTTTAAATCAGAAATATTTGGAAATGATTATTTTCTGCGCGGAATTTGTTAACAAATATTGTTGTAATTAAACTGTTGAAAAATATTGCAAAAACATTGTCACATAAAAGCATAGGGTACACCAATCAAACTCAATGTCGTCTACAAGACGAGAGAGTAAGTGGCTCAATTACATGAGTGGTGCCGAACGTATTTTTTTCTACTGTAAAACGTAAAAAATGATAATCACTTTATTGACGATGTTTGACAACTGTCCGTACTTTGTGATAGACTTTAGTCTCCTCGTATAAAACCCTTTTAAAATTATCAAAATATCAAAATGGCGTGCACTTTAAAGTTTTTACTCATATCTCTTGTGTTACAACACACTTAACTAGATAACATTGTGTTCCTGTAGTTATCAAACCTGTCAGCGTTGAGTTACTGACACTAGCGAAGCGAGTGGGAAGTTTTTAATGTAACCACGTCTACAACGATCGAGACAAGCCGATATCAAGAAAGTAGTGTATGCTACACAATTACCGAGGTTCAGTTATCCTGTGAAACTACCGTTTTAAACAAACTTAGGCTACTCGGCAAACTAAGAAACCAACATTAGAAGATTTGCTTACTAGCATGATCGAACTGGGTAAGTACCATGTTGAGATTATGTTTTTAATTATTAAACGTTCCATAATAAATACATGTTTATATCTTTTTTTAAATTTACTTGTGGAAAAGGTCCTGCTGGTTGAGTACAATCTGTATAACCAGTTTACGTTACAATGACATCTGGTTTACATCGTAGCAGTAGCAGTTAGTTACAAGGTCACCTAATTCCACACAAAAATAACAAAAACTCATGATGACAATCTGTGATTTCACCGATGGAAATGTTATTTTATCAGTGATTTCTCTTTGATATTGATTTATTCAGGATTTTTGTTTTTTTATTTTTTTGTTTAAATAACATCAAATAGGAATGATGAAGGAGAGAGATCTAACTGAAGACTAACTACATGAAATAAAATCACACGACTGTTACTTTTATAATTTCTAGTTTTTTTAAGCAGCAATTTAAAATGTACAGGCAGACAGACATGCGTGTAAAATTATAAGTATCCTTAGTTTTACCAATTCACCCTATTGAAGAGAAATCAATTACTATGCAATCCATCTTTTAATGGAGATTGAATTGTATGTTTAACAATTTAAAAAAAAAACTCCTTTTAAAAACACATTCGTAATCAGAATAACTTCTAGTTTTATTTGATATCCCTCACAAAATATTTTCAAAACAAAAATTCAAATGGTTAGTTTTTGCCACTCAACTACAAGGTCTTTTTTGTTATCACTATATTTTTCCCATGTGGGGACAATACAATGCATAGTTTGAAATGTATAGGATTTATTGTTTTATCTAACACAAGACTACGTAGATTCTCCTAGGATAACAAAAACAACCAAATTTTGATCACATTTTGCTCAAGTGAAACCTTCAAAGGCCCAAATTAAACGTCGCGGTTCTAAATTTGGCCGTGAGACTGATGTAAAAAACGTAATGTCTCAAAACCAGCTACATCAATTTTGATGAAATTTTACTAATATTTGAACAGTAATAACCTGTGACTTGAGGCCTCTGACATCGGCAAACCTAACATACACACATATACCCACGCCAAGAAAGTTGTAATATACACAATTACGAGGTTCAGACAATTGTTTACCCTACTGGATAAGACTTCTTTATTTATAAATACAATTTAACATATCCTAGAGATCAATTTGTGGGCATTATATTTTGAGGATCTGCTTGTATTACATTGAAGGACGGTGCTGGGTTAATACCATAATAGCGCTCAGAGATTTTTTAATTTTTCTAGATAAGTGTATGTTAGTTCAAATTTTCCTACAATATTATTTCACTGCGAATTTGATGCATTACAATTATAAATAACTTAAACATTGCACCACCGCTGCTATATTGGATTGCTCACTAAAATAAATGTTGGACTTCAAATTTGCACTGTCACTTTTACATTCTCGCATATGACATCTTGACACAAGTACGGGGAACCACATCTTAACTACCGTATGTAATAGTCACTTTATAATCAATTGTCGTGCACAACTTGTGACACCTCAAATTAAAACCATTTAAAGACCACGAATTTTCTGTTGTAAGAAAATAAAAATCAGTTTAAGCACTCGTTCGCTACGCTCAAAAATTAGGTCACGCCATATGGCGGCTTATTATGGTCCATAACCCAATTATGAAAGAAATGAAATGTTGAATGGTTTATTTTAATAATAATTCATTGAAAACTTGACCTAACCTAAAAACATTAAAAATTCAAAACATTTTTTTTAGATACTGTGCAAATGATTTTAACCGTGTAAGTAAAAACCATTGTAAAATTCCATAAAAGTTCGAGGTTAGGTTCGGTTAGATATTTAAAAGGAAACATGAAATAACGATGCAAATACTGTAATAACCAGAGGTACTCCAACTAAATATCCGGTTTTGTATGTTTTCTCGACATTCCCATGTAAGTTACACATTATACTTCTTTCTGTCTTACCGTTCTTTGTAACCTACTAAGTAGTCTTTTTATATGTTTCTAATATAGCTTCTTCGTCTTGTGTTCAACTTACCAGTTAAAGATTCCTTTAACAGCGTCGTGTAAAGCACGTTGATGATAAATAGGATACTGTGGATAGCTCCAATGCGAGTATTTTCTCTGCCCCGTCAAAATAGACGCGGGTTGGATATCCCAGTTGCCTCGGAACCCCATCCCATAGGCAAAGGTGGGTGTATAGGGTACAATGTTTGTCTTAATATTATACCTGACCTAAAATCAAACAAAAATTAAAATAAATTATTTTGTGGTTATCCAGACAAGTAAACGAAAAAACAAACGATTATTTAAAATTAGTAAACAAACAACTTAAAATTTGCACCATCACCGCCATATTGGATTCATCTCTAAAATAATTGTTGAACTTCAAATTTGTAGCCTACTGTCACTTTCACACTCTCACATCTTGACACATGTACGGAAAACCACACCTTAACTACCGTATGTAATTGTCACTTTACAATCAATTTTTACGCGCACAACGTGTTACACCTCAAATTAAAACCATTAATTTCTGTAAGAAAATAAAAATCAGTTGAACCATTCGTTCGCTATGCTCAAAACTTAAGTCACGCGTAAATATCTGACCGTTTAAATTGCCCTAACGCCAACAAGTTAATTTTTTCGTCTAATAAACACACATATTCGTAATCAAAATAACTTCTACTTTTATTTGACAAATAATATTTTCAAAAACAAATTTTCAATACAATTTTGCGCCTTAACAATCTTAGGGTCTTTTGTTACCGCTATATTTTCCTATATGAGAACAATACAAAGAATTTAAATGCAAAGTTTGAAAAATATAAGATTCATAGTTTTGTCTGTGTAGACTGGTTGCGACTTGCAGACACGTGCGTGAAAAAAAAAACCACAAAATAAAAATGCATACCATTGAGATACTCCAAAAACGTCAGATCAGAAAAGAAAAAAGTTGGTTAAGAGAGGGATCTAACCCAAGACTACAAAGAAAAAATGTGTAAATCTAGCTGAAGCCCCTTTCTCAATACAAATGACCCCCTGAAGTGAAATTGTGTAGTTTTTCAGACTTGCCCTTTATTACTTGAATGTTCTGCAATTTACCTTCGCAGTAATGAAATTTTCATTTTACTCCAATTTTTCTCAGTTTTACAAAGTTTTTTATCTTGAAAAATATTTTGTAAAATTAAAAAAAAAAAAGTTCTTTATCTTCATTTTCTATTGGAACATCGTAAAACTCATTTTATACAGTTTTATAAACTACATCCAGTGAAGTTAAAATGAGTTTTCTACAATCAAATGAGAGATTTATTATCAAACACATAATATAACGAAACATAACCTAAAAATAGCAATACCTGTAGTACGATTTAACTAATAAATATTTCTAAAAAGCAAGTTAAGAAGGGAAACTGAAAACCTTCTAATATTGTTCTCAGTTTACTTACAAATATCTTGGCCAACTTCCGATAAGATAAAAGTCGTCTCTTCTCTCTACCAGCTGTTGAGTTCCCAAACAAGACAATTACCAGTAATAAACAGACTTTGAGGTTTTTGAAATTCATTCTTCCAGAAGTTGACACTTATTAAGTGTGACATTTGTATTTTGTTACGTACGTATAACGTGTTAATTAGGAATTCGGGTAATTGTGTTAATTAAATTTGCAACCAATTAAAAACATGTATCATTAATTAGGAAGAACTTATTATAATAAATTACGTCAAATTGTAGAAGTTCGTGTTTTTGTGACAAGAAAGAAACTGAATAATTACAAGTTTTTTCATACATAAAGTTTCCTAACCTTTCTTGCAACTCTCGCAGATTCTTGTATGAAGGTCCAATCCTCTCGGAGACTCTCTGATCAGTTGACTCAGCTTACAAGTGTCACCTTAATAATACAAGGTAAACAATTTCAGGTCTGTCACAATAATTGTTGTTACTCTAGTTTCCTAACATTTTGAGTCCTTCCTTAATCGACCAATACAATTCAGCTTTATCTACAAACCTTAAAAAAAACCAATTTTTGTGCATTATATTTTGAGTATCTGCTCTATATTGTTATAAAGGGATGGGTAAGTACCACGATAGTACCAAGATTTTGCCTTTTTTTGTAAAGTTAATGGTTAATAAACAAATTAAATTTCAATAAGACTGTATTATTAAAAGTTTTATTTATTTTATACATCAAAGTATTGTTTGTATTAATTGTTTATTTATAAATATTTTCCTGTTTCTTGCAGGGCGATTGTAAGTGATCTAACCTGAAGTCATGGTAAGAAACACGGGACAATCTATGGTTTCTGGACAACTGAAATCTTCTTTAGCACTGAAACAAACACATATGCTTAGAACGTTTTGGCACAATAGCATCATCAAGTAGTCTATGGTCTCTGGATAGCTAAAAACTTTTTTAATGTTAATATAAACACAAAATTTTGTAAATACATAAATTTTATAAACACATAGATTTGTAATGTAACAATTTAACCTAAAATTGTTTATTTTACCTTTCACCCAATCTAGCACATATTCTAACCTTAGTTTTGAAAGTATAAGAAATTTCTTGTTACAGGACAAAAATGGTTTTAATTTCTAATTTGAAATATATTAAGTGAAATTATTCTGTTTACTTCAATAACCAATTTGAGGTTATGCTGGTTATAAAAATCTCAATAAATAATAAAACAGCTTTTACGAATATTCTCTGCCTTTGCTATTACACTGCCGTCAGTGTTTTTAAGCGAATACAAAAGAATTTTGTCTAAAGGCGAATTTTCATTTGAATCTACTTAATAGGTGTATTTCATTTAAATTTTCTAACAATTAGTCGGACATATGACAAAATTTGGAAATTGACTTTTAAATTGATTATTGTGTATTAGGTTGTCCTCTTTTTAAATCTGAAATCGTTTATTTCAAACCCGGACATAAATAGGTTAAATTTAATGTTGAAATATGGACTTATTTTCAAAAACGGACATAATTGCAGTGGCTTACTATCAAAAGCGGACATATGCATTTCAACCAATCAGAGGCCTTATTCAACCAATCAAAGAGCTTCATTATTGTCCATCAGCCTAGTATCTTCTGCTGTGATCTGAGTAAAGGTTGTTGTGAGCTAATTCGTGTTTTTTAAAAGTAATATAATTCCTATTAAAAGTTTTTATCATAATATATATATATATATATATATATATATATATATATATTATTCACCATGGAATATAATATTGAAGAAAGTCCTGACACATCAAGGAAAAGGAATATTAACCCTGACCAATGGAAAAGGGCCAAACAAAAATGTTTAAAGTAAGTAATAGTCTTTTATAACCTACAAATTTTTTCCCAACTAATGTTATAATAATTTGTATAATTTAAATTGTCTTGGTCTACTTTGACTTTTTTTGCATTTGAAAATTCTTCTTATTACATACAATAACAATCATTAATAATTAAACTTGCTTATCTAGTTAATCATAATAGTACATTACAGAAGCATATTATTATTATGTTGTAGGCTACACAGTAGTACAACAGGCCTAGGCCTAACCTTGTAGTTTAAAGTACCTGTATGTAAAGTTTGAATAGTTGACTTTTTACCTTAATCATATTCTACAACCAACTTGTTTATTCCTAATCGGGGACCATTTAATATTTTACGCTAACAACTTGTTCTTTTACGTACTCTGCAAAGTCTCTTCCTAATTATCCTACATGCTCTCATAGAACTCGCATGCAATGCCGATTACTTACAATGAGGGATGTAAAGGACTTCCATAATGGATTTTATGCTATACCACAAAAGGAAAAACAAGATGCTTTTTTATTAAAATTCTGCAGAGTGAACCCACCTAAGAAGAAGGTTAACAATCTGAATTGTGACAACAAAAGGCCAAAACAAAAAACTGTTACTTTAGAATACACAGTTTCGAACACAGCTGGTAACAATTTATTAGTTTGCAGGGAAACATTTTTGAATATTTTAAATATAACTAAACACAGAGTACTGGGTGTATTTCAACGTTTTAAAGGCAGTAGTGGAAGTATAGTTCCTGTGGAAACATGAGGTAGGTCAAGAAAAGACAAATTGTTTGTGAATAAGCTTAAAGCTGTTGTAAGTTTTATCAAGAGTTTAAGAGGGATTGAGTCACACTACGCTCGGGGTAAAAGTACTAGAGTTTATTTGTCTTCTGATCTTAGTATTGCAAAACTTGCATCTATGTATAATAAAGGGGTCAGTGAAGATTTAAAAGTGAAAGAAAGCTACTTTCGTAGCATATTCAACACACGCTTTAACATAGGATTTAATGCACCAAGTACCGACGAATGTAGCATGTGTTTAGAGCTTAAAAATAGACTGAAAGTGGAAAATGATGAGGATAAGAGAAAGGAGCTATTGATCAAAATGTCTGTTCATAAAAGGCAAGCCAAACAGTTTTATGAACATTTGAAAAATAAACCAGATAATTGTTTATTATTGACTTTTGATATTCAAAAGAACCTTGTTTTACCTAAAGTGAGCGACCAATCGGCTTACTACTCCCGACAGTTGTATTGTCATAATCTGACAGTAGTTACAGGTACTTCTGAGGATAAGTTAAGTGTAGAAAATGTGTCAGTCTATACTTGGACTGAAAATGAAGCAAATAAATCGTCAAGTAAGGTAGCATCAATAATCATGAATGAACTGAAATCGAAAAATATGGAGGGATATTCTTCTGTCCGTTTAGTAGCTGATGGATGCTCTGGACAAAACAAGAATAGAATGGTATTGACTATGTGTTCTACATGGCTTAACAATCATGCCCCTAAGAATGTCACTAAAATTGAACTTGTGTACCCTGTTACTGGGCATTCCTTCCTACCATCAGACAGGATATTTGGACTCATAGAAAAGAAGCTACGGAAGAAATCAACAATTATTTCTGTAAATGAGTACCATGATGTATTCAAAGAACATGGTACACTTAAAGTTATTGGTCAAGACTGGTATCCATTTGACTGGAAGAGTGAGACTAACGAGTTCATTAAGCAACCAAATCAATTACACTTTCAAATTTCAAAGTGTAGGAAAATAGTTCTGAGGAGAATTAATAGAAATAATATTTTAGTTAGGGGGGAACTCTCCTACAACCTAGAAACAGGAATTGAGAAAGCTATTACTAAAGTAGGAAAACGTTTAACTGAAATAAATCCTATACAACTCGAAACGTGTGTTCCAGTGAGCCGTGAAAAAATTACAGATGTCATCATGTTGCTTACGAAACACTTTGGGGCGGACTGGCAAAATCTTGATTCTCTATCATTTTACAAAGAAGTGATTTTTAAAAATAGCATTCAATGTGATGTTCCAGCTGAAGACCCAGAATGTGAGTGTATTCAAGAACGTACAGACGATGGTTCTGACACTGTACTCGTGGACATTAATTGAAAGTTTTTAAACAAAAAAAGAAATTAAAAAATTGCTATGTACATTAAAAAATGTAAATGTATTGCATTTAAAAAAATTTGTTTTATAGGTCACAAGTTCTTGTATTAATTTTAAATAAACCTAATTATATTACCTTTTCTGGCGTAACCTTATTAAGCCTAACCTAATTTAATCCTCCCAACCTAATTTAAGTTAGGAGAGGTTAGGACATGGTTTGGGAACAAAAGATAGGTATCACCAGTAGGCATGCCAAAATAATTTCCAGGTGATTAGATGAAATTAGTATCAAAACCGGACATCTTGATAGGTGTTACTATCAAAAACGGACACCTGTCGATCTTAGTATCAAATACGGACATCTGGATTTTTAAAGCTTTTTTTTAATGCTTTTCCTCATTTTTTTGACAAAAAGGAAATGATAGAACAGTTTTAAATTATAAACAGACTTCAAATAATATAAAATACCCATCAAAAGAAGGTGGCAGAAAGCTGGACAAATAAACAGCTCTCCTGTAAAATTTGGTTTATGTCACATGTCCGACTTTGATACCAAGGGCCTCAATTTGTGTATATGTTCAGGTCAGTATGCATGATTCTATATAATTCAAATGTAAATTCCAAATGATCTCAATAATTAATTGACAAAAGAAAATATGATATTCATTTGATTAGATTTGTCGAAGTTGATATAGCAGGCAGTGCAATTGATTAATTATCTAAATTAGTGATAATTTTATATAAATTAATGATTGTAGTTACATCATTTGGATGAATTAAAGTATTTTATGACATAAACTTTATTTACCCTACTCCAAAATGAAGTTAACTCTAGTAAGGTTATAAGATTGTATCTTAAAAATGGTAAAAGAGTACCAATATGTAATTTGACTTTTTAGTAGAACTATACTATAATAAAAGTAATTTTGATTGAACTGCCACAGTATTGTTTGAAAATGAACATTTCATTGAAGATTATGGTTGCAATAATTTTGGTGTAAATACATTGTTACGTGAGTTTTCCTCCGCACAATAAAGGATTGAATTCATCACTTAGTCTACTGAAAGATGATATTGATAATATTGCATTTGAGTGACTCTTGATCTTGGATTTGAACCTTATTTTTAATATTTTGGAGATATGATGGCTTATCATTCAGTGAAATATTAATCCCCCAACTTTGATCGCCATATGGGAAGAATAGAGGATATACCATTGGTTCCAAATTTGGGTCCAAAATGCTAATTCTCTGAGTCTTTCTCTTGTTGATCGTGTTGTAAGCACGACAATGAATCAGTAAAACACGGTGCAGAGGTGGTTTGCCATCCGTACATTACAAAATCTACTTGAACCACCAACAATATCATAATAATATCTTATTGGATGTAATGAAATATTTATTTAATTAAACAAATAAGTGGTTTAATTATCAAAGAAAATAAATAGCCTCAATCAAAATCTAACCTACTTTATTTTTAACAGTAAAACGCTCACGTCAGTTCAATTTCGAGCAGTGGTCAATCCATTTGTATTCTGTTGTAAATACTGATTTTAGTCTATTGACCAAATTAACAAACATCATTGATCATGAAACTTTTAAATTATGAAAACCAGACAATTAAGTTATATAGATATTACAATAGGAATTCTCATGTTCAGTTATAACTGTCAAAGAATTAGTAAGTATTCACATCACTTTGTGCCTATTTAAATAGATTACAAATTTTGCTGTAGAAACTCATTACGAACTGTGAAACTTTGAAATTGAAATTATGGAAATGTGCTACAAAGGAGGTTTCATGATTACATTCTACCTAATGTATAGTATTATGTATTATGTCTTAGAGATTGCCTTGTGGCGGTTTTGATAGTTTTATTGACCTATATATATAAAATTTATATATTATTAATTATTATATATCAATTGATTTATATATATATATATATTTATTTATCCTATAAATATAAAAACTTAACCTGACCTAATTTGTCCTAGGCCTATGCTATATTTTGTGATGTCATAAATAGGCTAATATTAGCAAAACACAACCTATGACGTACTGGACAATTTGTTGTTACACATGTTTTCTGAACCTCGTAACTTATTTATAAGATAGTTTGTAACTAAAGTGAATACTTCTTTACGCCCGGTAGGCAATTTTTGGGTGCTGTTAAATCGATGTGGTGAAAGGAAAAATCGTTACGAAAATGACGTCACGAGTGAAAGGAAAAATCGTCACGAAAATAACGTCACGATATCTAGCAGCTGAGGCTTAAATAAAGTAAACATCAGAGATATCCAATTAAAACAGCTGATTATTTTTCTATGTAAAATTTAGTTCAGCTGGACTTATGTAGATGACAGGTTTTCTTTATCATCTCACTCGGTTAGTGAACTTAATAACTAGTTTAAAAGTTGACTGCTAAAGTGTTTCCAGACAAATAAAACTAACATTTTTTTTTATTAAACCAGCTGATTTAATAAAACAGCTGATTATTTTTCTATGTAAAATTTAATTCAACTGGAACAGCTTACGTAGAGGACATATTGGTTTGCTGTTATGCATTTGGTGAGTTAGGTTATTTGGTAAATTAGTTTTTAATAAAGTTTAAATATGAATTTCATTTGATGTTTGAACAAATACACATTGCAGAGTTAATAACTATTGTTTGTTATATTTATAAATACCATTTGTCTTGACAACAAAGATTATTAATTAATTGTTTCGATAATTTTTTTAATGAATTAAAATTTGCTATGTTGAAAAGTGCATTGTTAAAATTTTAAGAACTAAAATTCAATTAATTAATAAATTTAATATTTCAGTGAGAGTGTATTTGTAATGTTCAATCACAATTGACATGGGGTATTACGCATATACCGCTTTCCCCTATTGAAACGCATTTTTATATTTTACTGTATAATTTAAAAAAATATAGGTTCAAACAAAATTATTTAAAAAAAACATTTAAAAAAAAATGGACATAAAGAGAAACAATGATACTTTAAGTGATGACGATACAGATTTACAATGTATTAGAAAAATACCAAAAACTGATAAACAACGATCTCAAGAATACAGAGATCGGAAAAAGCAAAATTCTACAAGTAAAAAAATAATTCCTAAAACAAACATCCAATTAATCAAAGAGTGTAGAGAAAGGAAATAAGCTTTGAATGTTTGTTTATTGGAACATAATTCGCAGGATCATACAAACGTTTACCGACAAGAAATTTGTAGAAACGTTACAGAAAAGTCTAGATCAACTACGGATAATTTTATTGTAAATGAAAATATACGTCAGCCACTGACAAACAAAGGGGCAAGTACAAGTCATCAACCTCAAATTTATTATACAAATGAAGTTAGTAATGAGATAAATGATTAACTTACCATATACTAATAACAAGCATCATATAAGTTGTCACAGAGAATTCAAAACAAAAATTCTTTGATAATCATTTCGGTATTGCATGTGGAATTTGCGATAGGTTATGGTTTTAAGATGATATAAAAATATTTCTATTGAACATCAGCAATTCTTACAACAAAGTTTTCCTGTTAATGACTTTACTAATGAAACTGCTTGTAAATCTTGTCTGGCATCTCTGAATCCCTACACATCTCCCAGAATTGGAATTAATATCTGAGAGACTTATTTCGACCTTTCATGCAAATTCGACGATTGCGGCACGTTCACGGACAATATGGTATACTAGGTCAAATTATAAATGTATCTGTTACTGTTAATACAATGGTAGCCTACATAATTTACCTAGAAACGTTCAAATAAAACTAAAAAAGATTCATAAGTCAAGTTACTTAATGGGATTAGTTAACAAAAGAAAAATTAAAATTTGTTTTACAATATTTGACCTGTTTTATAACATAACTGTCGATAACGATTTTTTAAATAGAATAAAGTCAAACGATATTCCCATAGATGAAATTATAACAATTGAAGAAAGTCTTACTGCGCAACAACATACACTTTTATGGAATGACAATAAATATATACGAATTGCACCAGGTGAAACAAATGCACCATTTAGTATTTTATTTGATGAGCATGCAGAAGAACTAGCATGTAGGTAAAGTTACAAAAATAACCAGGGAACAAATTGAGAATCTGAATAATACGTTAATCAATGCATCGAAAGCAATCTTCCTAATTCTAGTCGGTGTTGGGCCGGAAGAAAACGAGATTTATTTGCAATGATAAGACAATTAGGAAAGCCAAACATGTTTTTGACTGTCAGTGCTAATGCAATTGGATGGATTGATCTACTTAAGATCAATTAAACTTAAAACATTTTGTGTGTGTGTGTGTGTATTTTTAGTTTTAATATATTATATGGGTATGTGAGAAAGTTTGTGCGATATTTTTGCATTGATTTTAGTTTAACTATGTATGTGATTTGAGAAAGTTAGTGCAATATTTTTCGTAGATTTTTAGTTTTAATATATATGGGTATGTGAGAAAGTTTGTGCAATATTTTTCGTAGATATATGAGTTTATACTCTGTGCGCGTGTATCCGTTGTCTATATATATTAAATTTGCATTACGGTACGGTGCGTGACGCGATTTCTATTGAAAAAGTCCATCCCAAAAAAGTACCCAACGCGCCAATAGAAGTTTTCACATCAAAAATACTCAACTAATTAAACCATTAATTTTCATGGTTAAGTTTTACCCTGTTTGAAGTACAGATGAAATCGATCAAATTACCTTCAGATTAATTATGCCATTATTTCAGAAAGTGTGTTTTGTCCAGTTGAAGTGTCGTGTTTACACATGTTTAATGTGAACGATTTGATTTCAAATTCAGTTTTAAGTTTGTATAATACTGATTTAAACATGTGGAAAAATCTGGTAATAGTTTCGTTTAAGAAAGAAATAGTTTAAGTAAAGAAGAAGCAATTTCAGAATATTTAGAGATTTGTCAAAACCTTGCAATGCTTGGGATTAGTTATTTTGCTGTAAAAAGTGTGAAAGGAATAGATTTATGGTTGGGTGTTTCTGCAAGTGGAATAAAGTTATACGATCAACATGATTTTTTAAAACCAAACATATCTTACAAATGGCAAGAGATTTGTAAAATCTGTGTTAATAATAAGATATTGAGTTTCAAATTTAATAAAGTTAAAAAGGATTTGAAATTATACGTTGAAAAGAAACTTATATAGGAATTATTTCATTTGCTGATTGGAAATCATAAGTTATATTTGAAAATACTATCGAAGAATTAAACCTAAATGTTAACGAATCTCAAAGTGATCGTTATAAATAATTGTTATCAATCAAAATTCTTTGAAATGAACCATTGTAAGGAAATGGAAGTGATAAATAGGTTAATGGTGGAAACATGTAACCTAGCGGAAGAAGAAGCAATTAGGCCATGTTAAGAGTGTCAGTGCACAGTGTCTGAAATACTACCAACAAATTGTTCAAGATTTTTCAATAAAAACATGATTTTACTAGTAAATTATTTAAAGAATGAAGTGAAGTACATAAGGTAAAAATTTAGAACAGTTTAGGCCTACTACTAGGCTATTAAAAATTTTTGAGATCCATTAACTTGAAACCATACTTTAAAGCAGGAAAAATAATATTTTAATATGCTATTCTCTTTTTCACCGTCAAAATTTAAAATGAAAATTACTAATTACATTACAAGTAGACTTCATTATGTATAGGCCTAGCTGACAAACGGTAATTGTTTACAAAGAAAGTTACTGCTTTTTTGAGATTTGTTTTAAACATGCTCTACATACCTTATATTATTACTTTAAGTTACGCGGAGCACACTTTTTTACTGAAAAAATGCCATTAAGTGAATTAGGCCTTAAAATGGGTATGCCGCGAATTTTTACCTTACAAGGTGGCTATATATATATAAGTTATGTGAACAATATTTAGCTTTAGTAAACACAATAGTGGTAGTTTTCCTAGAATAAGATAGAGTAAGCATTTTGTATTTCCTAGCCTTTGTAAGCCACTATAGTCAGTGTTCTTTACAGACTCACTCAAGACAGTTCGCTCTGTGGATAAGAGTACTGTATTATTATAATCACATTTAATTCATTTAAATAAAGTTATAATAAAATAAAGTTTGTTGTTTTTTTTAAAAAGAGATTTTTAAGGAGCAACGACATAACTGGCGCAGTCGGTAGGACACTCCAAGAAATTAGTGAAAATAATTATCTTCGGTTTTAACCGTTAATGGAGTGCGAACAATACTTAATAAACGCATATTATTAAGTATAAATTCAAACTTAATAAAAGTATATTATTAAGTGAAGAAAAGTGAAAGCAAAAGTGAAAAGTGTGTGAAATTAGTGTTATCCAAGTGTTAATTGATACGCGAAATGAGCATAAGATTTTGGATTTTGTGAGTAATTAAAATAAGATAATTTGTAAGAATATATTGTGTAATAATATTTTAATTTGCAGAACTTTAGCTCTTAGTTATTTAGTTATTAGAATTTTATTAGATTATTTAAGCTTTTATTATTCAAAATGACGACTCCAGTCTTAAAGAAAGAGTACCTAGACATGATCCCGGAATTTTCGGGTGAACCCACAATGCTTAATAGATTCATATCGATTTGTGACAAAATATATAATAAATTTTATGTATCTGCTAACCCAGATGATTTTCAAAATGAATATTTGCTTTCTACTATTTTGACAAAATTAAAAGGTACAGCTTTGGAATTAGTTGTAAGCTCAAATAGTTACTCTTGGTTAGATGTTAGAAAAACACTTTTATCAAGTTATTTAGACAAAAGAGATTGTTATACATTAAATCTTGAAATGTCGGAACTAAAGCAGGAAGCCGGTGAAACACCATTTAAATTTTATGAGAAAATACAAAAATTGTTAAATCTTCAGATAGCATATTTTGTTAACAAAGAACCAGGGGCACAAGTTGTATTGTGCAGTTATACACAAAATTTAGCTTTAAGAGTTTTGTTAAGAGGTCTACACGAACCACTTGGCTCTCTCATGAGAACCAAAAATCCCACAACTCTTGGGGAAGCCCTTAGCATGTTAACTAATGATTTTCAATTTAAAAATAATAAAATGATGACATATTCTAATAAGCAAAATGTTGTTCCTAAAGATCAAAATAGTTTTGTTAAGAGACCATTTAATGCCACATTTAACCAAAATCCGAGACAAATGTACCAACAATCAAACCCCCAAATTCCCAGACAAATGTACCAACAACCAAACCCGTACCATAAACCTTTTCCTACTACATCTGGTCAATTTCAACGTGGACAGTTTAATAATAACCACAATTCGAGACCTCAATCAAATCAAAAACAAACGTACCAACCCACTCCTATGAGTACGTCAACCAGACAATCGGATGGAATATCTAGGCAAAATCCTAAACTCTACCAGATGACGGGACGAAGTACCGAAAATAACGAGGATTATACCATGTATCAAACACCGATCCAAGAAAATCCAAGTTATGACGAAACTTTTCCCGAATATCCATCAGACAACGATCCATCAGACTACTGTGTAGAAGAGACTAATACTCAGACAGAACAGAATTATTTTTTAGACCAGACAGAAGAGAATCATTTTTTAGGATAACAGAACCTAAGAACCATTTTTCAATTATGAATATTCAAAATGATAATAATGAACTACCCTACATATACGACCCGAACACCAATCTAAAAGTTTTAATAGACACCGGTAGCACAAGATCTTTCATAAAGAAATCATTAGGATTCAAAAGTTTTAAAACAAGCCTAATTAAAGAACCATTTGAAGTAGCTACTGCACACGGAGTTTCAAAAGAAAATTACAGTTGTAAAATACCCCTATTAGGTAAAAAATTAACTAAATTCTACCTATTTGACTTTCACAATAGCTTTGATCTACTATTAGGATTGGATAGTATTAAAGATCTAAAAATAAACTTAGACTTCATAAATAATAAACTAATATGTTGCAATGAAAGGATCCCAATTCTTTATCTTAATACAGAAACGGATGTTCTAAACACAAAAACTAAGGACGTATCAGTCAAAGAAATGTCAAGCTATCATATTCAGGCTCGTACCAGCCAAATAGTTAAAATTAAAATAAAAGGTAAAAATAACGATGAAGGATTGTTATCTTATAAAAATATGGACGGATTAGAAATTCCCCAATGTATAGTCACAGTGCGCGAAGGTGAAGCCTATTGTCCTATAATAAATAACACAACTGAAAACAAGAGATTGTCGCTAAAACCACTTGAACTAGAAACTTTAAATAATAACAACATTTTTCAAACAAACACTTTTACAAAAAATCAAGAAAATAAAATAAATTTAAATATATTTGATCACAAGAAAGAAAAACCTAGACTAGATCTGTCAAAAATTAGGGTGGACCACATGAATTTAGAAGAAAGAAAAGCAATAATTAAACTAGTAGAAGAATATTCTGATATATTTTATGTTGAAGGAGATAATTTGACTTTTACGAATCAAATTAAACACGTAATTAGGACCACTGATGAAATTCCCGTTTATTCCAAAAATTATCGATACCCGGAAATTTACAAAACCGAAGTAAACAATCAAATCGAAGATATGTTAAAACAAAAAATCATCCAACCTTCTCATTCCCCATGGAATTCTCCAGTTTGGATCGTACCAAAAAAGCAAGATGCATCTGGAAAACAAAAATTTCGACTTGTAATAGACTTTAGGGGCCTAAATTCTAAAACCATAGACGACAGGTTTCCATTGCCAAATATTACCGATATCCTAGACAAATTAGGTCGATCTCAATACTTTACAACATTAGATTTAACTTCAGGATTTCACCAGGTAGAAATGGATCCTTCAAGCGTAGAAAAAACTGCATTCTCAACGGAAACCGGACATTACGAATTTTTACGCATGGCTTTTGGTCTTAAGAATAGTCCTCCTACTTTTCAAAGAATTATGAACAACATTCTAAGGGGAATTCAAAACGAAACATGTCTAGTATATTTAGATGACATCATAATATATTCAACCAGTCTTCAAGAACACGCAGAAAGACTTAGGGATGTTTTTGAGAGATTACGGAATGCAAACTTTAAAATTCAACTAGATAAAACAGAATTCCTTAGAAAAGAAGTAGCGTATTTAGGGCATATAGTAACCGCAGAAGGTGTCAAACCAAATCCAGATAAAGTTAAGGCTATAAAATGTTATCCGATTCCTAGAACACCTAAAGAAATTAAAGGATTTTTGGGACTACTAGGGTATTATAGGAAATTTATTAAAAGCTTTGCTAACATAACAAAACCATTTACCACCTGTTTAAAGAAAGGCGCTAAAATTGACATAAATAATCCAGAGTATATTAATTGTTTTGAAACCTGTAAAAATATATTATCAAATGAACCCTTGCTACAATATCCAGACTTCGACAAAGAATTTAATTTAACTACAGATGCCAGTAATTTCGCAATCGGAGCAATACTCAGCCAAAAAAAGAACGGCGCTGATTTACCTATCGCATATGCGAGTCGAACATTGAATGACAACGAAGTTAATTATTCGGCTATAGAAAAAGAATTGCTTGCAATAGTTTGGGCAACGAAATACTTTCGACCATATTTGTACGGAAGAAAATTTAAAATCTTTTCTGACCACAAACCGCTGCAATGGCTATTTTCCGTAAAAGAGCCGAACTCAAAACTTCTTCGGTGGAGACTTAAATTAGAAGAATATGACTATCAAATAGTGTATAAAAAGGGTAAATTAAATCAGAATGCTGACGCACTCTCAAGGATACAATTAAATATTACTGACAATAATCCAAAAATTACTGACACAACGATTAACGAAGACAGCCTTGATGCAATATCAGACTCAGCGGACATAATTTCCAGATACTTCCCAGAATTAGAAGAAAACCAATCAATGATTGCCAACTTAGACGAAACCGAGGACATAATTTCGGACACGGAAACAATAGAAGATAGTGACCAAACTGTACATTCGAACTATGAAGGGAACACCGTAACCGAAATACCTATTTTAGACGAACCCGTAAATTTTGGAAAAAACCAGGTCGTATTGTCCCTAATAAAATATGAACCCCAAAAAGTTAGAATACAGAAATTATTTAAAAATAACAAAACCAGAATAATTGTAGAGATATCTGAAAATAATTTTGATAACGATATAGTAAAGTTCGTAAAGGAATATTTAGAACCAAATATAAAATATAGTCTATATTTTGAAAGTGATTTTTACGAGAAGTTTGCAACTTGTTTAGCTAGGACCTTTAAAAGTTCACAACTATGGTTGGTTAAATGCACAACTAAATTATTAGATATCGAAAATGAGAATGAGATTCAAGAAATAATCAATAATTATCATACAGGAAAAACTAATCATCGAGGAGTTCAAGAAACATATGAAAAAATAAAAAGGAAATATTATTGGCCAAATATAAAAAATTACGTACAAAATTTTATAAACAACTGTGAGATATGTTTAAAAACAAAATATGAAAGAACGCCTCTTAGATTAGAGATGAATTTAACGCCCACAGCTTCAAGACCGCTTCAAACAATCCATGTAGATAGCTTATCTCTTGACAAGCAAAAGTTTCTGAGTATAGTTGACAGCTTTTCCAGATACGCCCAAGTGTATCGTATTGCAGGTGCACAAGCAGCCGAGATAGTTGATAAACTGTTAAACTATTTTGCTCACCACGGCATACCAGAAGTTATCATTTCAGACAACGGGACGGAGTTTAATAACAAGCTAGTGAAAGAATTGATGGACTTGCATAAAATAAAGATCCATTTTATAAGCACGCAACACCCAGCGTCCAACGGAATGGGAGAAAGATTGCATTCTACATTAATTGAACACATACGGCTATTAAACAATCAACCCGAATTCAAGAACGAATCAATTGGAAATAAAGTAAAATATGCAATCATTGCTTACAACAATAGTATACATTCAGTCACAAAATTAACTCCATTTGAAGTATTGTACGGACACATTGACTCAAATTCAATTTTAGACATTGATATAGGAAGACAATTTATAAGTGATTATATTACAACCCACAAAGAAAAAACGCGAAAACTCTATGACCATATTAGGGAAATTAATCAAGTAACAAAAGAAAATGTCCAAGCCAAAAGGAATATCAACAAGGAACCACTTCCCGAAATTCCAACTGATGTTTATATTAAAACTGTACAAAAACAAAGTAAAACCAAAAATAAATATAATAAAGAACAGATAACCTCGGTAAACCCAGAAAGGAAAACAGGTAAAATTGAAAGAAGACACCACAACACTAAACAAAAAATTCATTTATCAAAAATAAAAAGACCAAGAAAAATCAATGTAATTCCACAATCTAATTCTTCTGTAAATCCTGTTCCAGGTCCCTCCTGTTCCTCAAAGAAGCCGCCTTAGAAACAACTGAAATAAGAGACATTACCCAAAATTTAGGAGTAATCCCAATTGATCAAGGGCAGGCAAAACTAAAGTCAACCTATCATACTTTTATTCATTATTTTAGTTTAGAAGGAATATTTAAGCAAGTAAATAATTTAGAGTTTTGTTATAGAATTGTGTCAAATTGTTTTAATCAGAATTGTGGTAATTGCTTAGCAAGTCTAGATGGAAATATTGAATTTGTAACAGACAATGGTAGTAAGATAAGAGATGTTGTTAATTACTTTAAGTTTATTAACCATACTAGAGAAACAATAACAGAAAAATTAGAAATAATCTCTGTAAGAAATAACGATAAAACGAAAAGAAAAAGAGGTATTGCTGATGGTTTAGGCTCAATATTGAAATTGTTAACTGGAAATTTGGACGCTTATGACGGCCAAAAATATGATAAACTAATAGAAAATATTAAGAACGATCAATTCAACATAAAAAGCCAAATTGCATCTCAATATTCTGTTAGTACAGACATTATTGTAGAATTTAACAAAACTGTAAATATAATTGAAGAAAACTTTAGTGAATTAAGGAATAAAATGTTATTTATAAATAAGAAGTTAGATGATTATGTAGAATTAGAAAAATTTAGAGATGTACTAAATCAATTAAATATTCTATGTAATATGTTGTTAAGTTTAGTACAAGATATAGAGAACTCACTAACATTCTGTAAACTAGGAACTCTACACCCAAGTATAATTTCCACAAAGGAATTATTTTATGAAATAGAGAAAATTCACAAATACTATAATAATAAATTGCCATTAGAACCCAAAATAGAAAATATTTGGGAATTCGAAAATTTGTTAGAAGTAAGTTGTAAAATTGGCAAAAATGAAATTGTATATTCTCTTGATTTACCAATTGTAGATGAAACAGATTTCAATATTTACAAATTGTATTCTGTACCCACTAAATATGAGTCAGGTTACGTAACTATAATCCCTACAGTAAAATATTTGTTAGTATCAAAAAGTAAATTAAGTAAATTTAGAATATTAGGTTTGGATAATAAATGTAACGACAAAATCCAATCAAAATTCTTATGCTCATTGGAACAAATATCCCACAATGAACTTAACTGTGAAACATCTATTGTTCAACATGGCACAACAGACAATTGCAAATACACCGCTTTGGAGATCATAGACAATCTAATTAAATGGATACCTGAGATGAACCAATATTTAGCAATATTCCCTCAAAAGGAAACCATTAAAATAACAAATCAAAAAGAAACTTTAACTAAGACACTTCAGGGTATTTATTTAATTAACCCAAACAGTGATACAATTTTCTACAAAGATAAACAGCTCTATCACTCATCCAAAACCGAAGGTGGACATCCAAAACTCTTAGATGCTTCTGAACTACGTCTTTCAGTTAATCAACAACCAGAATTTTCAATTAACCTAAAGAATATAGAATTTGACAAAATAAATTTGGACACCATCTCATCAATTCCACAAAAGACAATAATTGTGACAGAAATTAGTGTATGGACAATAATAATTTATGTAATGTTGCTAGTTGGAATCCTATACTTAACTTATAAAATATTTTGTAAAAAACTCCAACCTGGACCTAACTCTCAACAACCCCCGGAAGTTTTGTTTAGGGATGGAGGAGTTATGTGAACAATATTTAGCTTTAGTAAACACAATAGTGGTAGTTTTCCTAGAATAAGATAGAGTAAGCATTTTGTATTTCCTAGCCTTTGTAAGCCACTATAGTCAGTGTTCTTTACAGACTCACTCAAGACAGTTCGCTCTGTGGATAAGAGTACTGTATTATTATAATCACATTTAATTCATTTAAATAAAGTTATAATAAAATAAAGTTTGTTGTTTTTTTTAAAAAGAGATTTTTAAGGAGCAACGACATAACTTATATATATGAGAAATACCTTTATGTATGCTCCTTATGTATGTATAGGTAATATGAAATAATTTATGTAATACCTTTATATATTTATAGGTTAGTTTAAGCAACAACACCTGAAAACAATATTTATTTCTGATTCTGAGTGATTATTTTAAAATGATACACAACTGAAGTTAGCGTTAACGCTGAGCTCTAACACTGCGATGATCCTAACCTAAAAACATTTGTCGGAAAATATACTAATTTAAAAATTACCTCGATGAAACTTTACATAAATACTCTTTAGGAATACTAGTTTAATATTTTATAAACACCATATCTGGAATTATGGTCTGACCAGAGGTAGAGACATTTAAAATTTTATAGTTATTGATGAAAATATATGACCTCCCATTTCATATAAACGTCTATGGCTCTGGTCCGATTTAATTCCAGATATTGTATTTATAAAATATTAAACTGGTATTCCTAAAGAATATTTGTGCAAAGTTTCAGCGAGGTAATTTTTCAAATATTTTAGTTATTGATGAAATATACAATTAAAACGTACGTAGGGACTGAATTTAGGTTTTAATTGAATTAAAATATTAATGTTTAAAATTGAATAATTAACAGTTTATAACTCTTCTTATTTATTAAATTACTAGAGTTAGCTTTTTTACCTAAATAAAAAAAAATATATATATATATTATTATGATGTTTTTAAGTTAGGAATATGTTAGTGTTAGAGCTCAAAGTTATTGCTAACTTCAAAGCGGTAAGTTCGCATATTCGTCATTATGAAGTGTTAGGAGCATAACTGGAGTTATGACAGTTCATTTTTATATGTAAGATAGGCCTCTGTAACTAATAACTATATGATAATTTTTTGTAAGATTAAATGACTGTTATTTATAGATTAAAATAAAAGTGAGTTTATTTTCTGATTTTTTACTATTCCCATGCTGATTAATTTACTTTTCATATGCCTGCACAAAACCTGGTTCCTTTCAACATATATTAATTTTAAGCCTATAATTTTTAGTTTTAATTTAGTATGGGAGTATGTTAGAAAGTTTGTTCAGTTTTTCTTCATTGATTATTAGTTTGAATATGTATGGTAATCTGAGAAAGTTGGTTCCTTTTAAATGGTTTGTTTTAATCATAACGCCCAATGCATCGATTTTATAGTTTTCGTTTTTGTTAATACAACAAAAATAAAACACAAAACAGGTGTTTGATACTAACCAACCTCGACAACTTCCACTCAAGCCAACCACCGTACCACAGGTTGAATAGAACCAAACAGCTCAGAAAAAAGTTTGAGTCTTAGGAAGGACACAAGGAAAGGATAGTTTTGTAGAACGGCCGTTCCGACAAGCAGACGGTTAACCCGATTTGATTATTTAAAAACAGCCTCATTGCCGATTTTTTGGGTGTTACCACTTTATACTACGCGGTGAAGTAATGAGTACACATCAAATAATTGTGTGTCGAGTAAATTCTTTTTAAAAACAAGAAAATCTAATTTGCATTTTAAAGTGGCCTAACCTCAAATAATTAACACATTTAAGCTAACGGTAACACTTAGCGTTAGTGTGAAACGTACAAATTTCCATGTCCAGAGCTACAATCAACATCACACAATGAATGTAAGGTTATGTTGTAAGTATTTAGAACCTGAGGTGGTTTGCGCGAGAAAATAAGGTTTATTACATTCAGGAAGATGTCTAAAATATTCGTAAGTAGAATTGATACGCTGACATGTTACGACGCCATGTTTTGTGTACGCTTGTTTGCCGACATCGATACGTAGGTGGTTATCTAACCGACTATCTCTCACATTTGGTAACGAATTATCTCAAAAACTGGTGGTCCAATTGAGATAAAACTTTTTATTACACAATTTAATGCCATAATTTTATAAAAAATAAATCTTAGTACAATTCATTCGTAATGATTTTTTATAATGACTCATTTTGTAATCGCTCATTTTTAATAGCTTATTTTGTAATATTTCAAATTAAAACACATTATTTTATGATGACGCATTTTTTATTGATTATTTTGTAAAGTTTATTTTATAATGACTTGTTTGGTGATCGCTAATTGTGTAATATTTCATTTTCTAACAGCTCATTTTGAAATGATCCATTTTATAATGACTCATTTTGTTATAGCTCATTTGGAAATGATTAATTTTATGATACTCATTTTGTGATTGCTCATTTGGTAATGCATTCAGATATAAGGACTCAGTTTGTAATGATTTATTTCTTAATGACTTATTTTCTAATAACCCATTTTAAAATGACAATTTTTATAAAGACTCGTTAAGTAACAGTTTATTTTCTGATAACTCATTTTACGACTGCTCATTATGTAATGTGTAATTTTATAACACATCATTTTGTGTAAGAGCATGTCCGACGTTGATATGTTTAAAAATAATCACAAACACACACTACTCAGTATATTGTAGGCCTAGTATACTCTAATTGGTAGGGTCTGTGAACATTTTATGATAGGCCTATCGCCTGTTGTAGTTTCAGAAATTTACAGATTCTAACAGTAGGCCTAAAACGTAAAGAATCAAATTAAATCCTGTTTGTCGTCGACAGACAGACA
The DNA here is from genome assembly GCA_963513935.1 of Aphrophora alni. Classification (NCBI taxonomy): domain Eukaryota; kingdom Metazoa; phylum Arthropoda; class Insecta; order Hemiptera; family Aphrophoridae; genus Aphrophora; species Aphrophora alni. The sequence continues at coordinate 28,113,249 of OY740779.1, read as the reverse complement.
AACACCACCCTAAAAATAACCTACTTAGGCCTCAAAATGACCCCCCACAATTTTATCTACTTCATTCGTTTCCGTTGATAAATATGAGGCTGGAAAGAATATATTTTAGTATAAAGAACTAGAGAACAGTTAGTGCAAAGTCACAGACTAGCGAAGTAAAGAAATGTCGTTATTTTACTTACATGCTTGAAATTCATTAATATTAGTTTCTCGTAAAAGTGCAATAGTTTTATTTTTAACCTATAAAATTAAGTACAGTAATAGATTTCAATATGTTAGGTCTACAATTTAATACAATATGGAAATTCAAAATATAGCCTTCTACCTGGGTAACAGCTGTTTAAAACTTATTGTAGTTTCGGTAAATTCCGCTAGATGAGAGGTGGAAAATCTTCAAAACACACACACACATATAAAATTTAATATTGGCATCTCATTGAAATATTAAAGTTTTGCATTTATTTGTAAATAAGAGCTTTAGTTTCTTGGACTTCCGTTAGATTGAAGGTGAATCCATAAATGTAAATGAAAGTTTTTGTCTCGCTGATAAAAATATTCTTTATTTATTGGAAATTGTTATAGTTCTAATAATCCGCTAGATGGAGCGGATATGCTAAAGTTTACGATAATTGTCTAACTTTGACAATTTTCCAACTCTGTCAGTCTAATCGGGTATTTTGTCGCTTCCAAAATTATTTAAGAAAGTAACATATTGACATTGATTTTGATGAAATTTATGTTAGTTTTTTTAAGTTCGTACAATCTGACATGAACAATTGTTATACTTAGTTTTTAAAATCACTGAGTTTAAATTAGACATCAGTTTGTACGTATTTGATACTCGTAACCCCAAAAATACAAAATTTTGATAGATTTTTGATCGATTTTAATGAATTTAAAAGGAAATATTGTATTTTTAAAGTTATTTATCAGAACCATATGTGAAGCCGGAATAAACAAACATGATGACGTCATCAGCAAAGCCTTCTCAATAGTATTTAGGTAAGTATCCATTGAAACATAGCATGAAATCTGTAGATGGGATGTGATATATTCATATAATCCTCCGTTAAACATATAGTTTTAAATTTGTGAATAAACTAAAAATACCTAAGACTAGACTTTGTTGCATTTTACACTTTATATCATGCTATAAAAAAAAAAAAAAATACCTGATGATGTCATTGTGCCGAAACTTTATATTTTTTGTAATTATTTCAGCGAATACATTTAAATTTGCTGTGGCTTTGCTGCATTTAGTTGACAGCTATTAGCTTTTGAAACCTACCTGATAATGTCGTCCTATCAAAATGTTGTAATTTTGTGCTTATTTCAGCATTAAAGAAGTTTTCAGCTGTTTATACACTATAGAGTGTCCCGTCTATGGTAGGGTAAACTATAACTTTTTTTTAAAACTGCCTGATGATGTCATTGTACCGAAACGTTCTAATTTTGTGTTTAATTCAGCATTAAAGAAGTTTTCAGTTGCCCAAAGATGTAAACTGTCCAGTCTATGGTAGACTAAACTATAACTTTAAAAAAACTGCCTGATGATGTCATTGTACCGAAACGTTCTAATTTTGTGTTTAATTCAGCATTAAAGAAGTTTTCAGTTGCCCAAAGACTGTAAACTGTCCAGTCTATGGTAGACTAAACTATAACTTTAAAAAAACTGCCTGATGATGTCATTGTACCGAAACGTTCTAATTTTGTGTTTATTTCAGCATTAAAGAATTTTTTAGGTGTTCAGTGACTATAGACTATCCCCTGTATGCCCAAAAGTTGGTTTCTTGGGCCTTGTAGGAAATGTTAAAATGTATTGGTAGATCAAGAAGTCTTATCCAGTAGGGTTTGTTTAAAACAGTTGTTACACAGGTTTTCTAAACCTCGTAAATGTATATATCACTACTTTCTTTACGTTGGCTAGGCCTAAATGTTCATCGTACATGTTTGTACGTAATTAGTCAGTCTCCATTCGCTTTGCTGTACATATGTGAAGAAGCCTTCACCCTCTGATACAATTTTACTACAAGGCCCAATAAACCAATATTTAGAAAACGGTTTGTATTACCAGAGTGTCAAAATAACACTAAAGCATAAATAATTGCAACTCTAGCATTTTAGTTACAAATATTTAAATTTGTTTCAGTGCTGAAGAAGATTTAAAGTGTCCAGAAAACATTGACTGCTCCGTATCTCTACTGCACCTGATAGATCATGCTATCAATTCTTGAAAACTACCTGATGATGACATTGGTCGAAACTTTGCAAAGAATCAACATTGTAAAACGTTTAACTTAAATCCAACTTATTTATTTACCAAAAATTGTCTGGAGGTTGATTTATACCATTATAACGCTACTTACACTTACATCAAATTAGATTAATACATTTTTAATGTCATAATATTAATTAATTTATTACAATTTGTTATTATGATCACGGTGAAATTTAATTAAAAAATTGGGCTGGGCATGTACAATGATGTCTCTTGACATGTTCCCTATCACTGCATATGTAAAAAGAACGATGATCACGGCGTATGTCGAGTGACCGATGATCACGGCGTATGTCGAGTGACCGATGATCACGGCCTATGCCGAGTGACCGATGATCACCGTTAAAACCGATGATCACGGTGAAATTTAATTAAAAAATTGTGCCGGGCTTGTACAATGATGTCTCTTGACATTTATTTCTATCACTGCATATGTAGAAAGACCGATGATCACGGCGTATGTCGAGTGACCGATGATCTTAATCTTTTTCTTTCACTAAACTCTTTATTAATTACTTTTTGTAATTATTTGTCGCTATCCTAGATCTAGCTTTATATTGGTAACAAAGAAGCCTCCCTCTTTGACATCACGATCCTATGGAGTTTGTCTCCTAGCAAAATGTAACCTATATCTGCAAAATCTTCTATTGTTTTTCTTTAAAATGTTCCAGCATCTTTTCTTTTCAAGCTATCTCACCTTGAGTGAGCTTATTGTGTGAGTCTTCGCTAGAGCTTCACGTACAACTTCGAATTACGCCTTCCTATGATTGCATAATCGTTGATCTAATTCATACATAGATCCCATTTTCTAACATTGCCAATTTAACACCTTTTTTAAACCTCGCTAGTTTTGTAGCTCACTGTATCCACTGTAGTTTTGTACTGTTGAGTCCAGTAGTCGCAACAGAATTTTTGTCCATTATTCGAACATTTTTTTACGCATCTTTTTTACACCTCCGCATTTCACACTTTGTTTTTCATTAATTTGCCTGGGATTGACAACATGTTTAATACTTGTTTTTTAGCTTTATTCTAGGATTTAACTTCTTATCATTATTAGTTATCATACTAAGGTGAGAAAACCATATCTCACACATTGGTTATTAAATTTTATTACTGTATTGCTTAAATTTATGTTAACTTTTTATTCATTTAGCTAATTAATTTTATAGCAAACAACTTTAAATTACTTTTTTATTTCACTTTTATTAGCCTACATTAGCAGAGTTGCACTTTTTCGTCAACTTTTTTATTATTAACTTTTTCAAAAACGAGTTAGACTAAATAACCTTATTTTTCTTTATTGTTTTCAAAAATACTTTTTCCCCAAAATCGGATTATTTTTAAAATATTTAACAATTTCATTTTCCACCTTCATTGGTGTGTGTCAACTTATAAGAAATACCCTGTTAGATATGAATTGCATACAGTTTGTACTATAACTACAAATCCTCAACCCTTGATATTTCATATTTTCAAATTTCATAAAATTTTGATTTTTACTTCACAAACTAGCTGACTCACAATTTTGCCGTTTAGATAAGTCAGTGAATCGTGAAATCAGCACAATCAGAACTTTGTTAATTCCTTGCATTAGGATAGAATTTTTTTTCTTTTTGTTTTTTAACGAAACAAAAAAATATCAATCCCATTCAACAAATTTTTGTTGTATGACATAGACTTGATGTATTAACATTGTGTCCAACAACTGGCAATTCCTGGAAAAGCTGAAATTGTGTATAATTATGATAAAGTGGGAATTGTACATGTTGTATTTTATGTATGCATGGAAAATGATAGGTCATTTCCATTTTGCTTTCTTTTGTCTAATTTTTTAGGCACCAGAAGATTGTCCTTGTCCAATATTGTGTCAGGGGGGGGGGGACTCGCATAGAAATGAAGACATTTTATCCTCTTTAAATGATTTGCCAAACAATCATGTACAGTAACCAATCACAGTTGGTGACAGATATTCCTATTGGGATCTGTTTGCTTTCAGTGAAGAGACTTGCAATATTTTTGATATTAAAGCCCAATTATAGGTTTTCCTCCCGCATGTATAGTGTCTGTATTTAAATTATTACTGTTTGGTAGGCTGTAATGTCAAAACAGTTTATTTCAGGAGTTTCTTTAGTTTTCCTTCTAGACCTTTACTTTTCTGCGCTAGATTATGGCTCAACATTTCCTTAATGATCTTAAATTCTGAGACTAAACTGTCATTCATTTATATTAGGATCCATTAGCGATCTCCCTTCATTTAAACAGAGAGTTTATTTTATAGTTCTTAATTGCAAAGTAGCTCTTGTTTTTTCCCTGTAATATTAACTTCTTTAATAAAAATGACGTCAATATCATATTTATAGAGCTATGTTGAATGTCAATTTTTTTCCTTTGGATATTTATCATGAGTACTAATGTAAAATATTAAATGATAATTTTTAAACTTTTCCTCTTCGGTCTTAAATGTTGTTAGTGGTTCCTCCTAAAAGAGTTTTGTTTATTTCTTTGTTTCATTTTGCTAATTTTTGGAAGCCTATAACCCAAAGTTGCTGGTCACTTTGCACTACCTAGGGGGTCATGAACAGCTTAATGTATGCTGCAGATGTTTGCTGGGTATTGTGGAATAAGTGGAAACACAAAACAGGCTATAAGGTTAGTTGCCAGCGTGTTATGGAATCTGACATTTTATCAGCTGGTTAATTTGTATTGGATGAATGGACATCTTTAGTGGCCAATAAACTATGGGAAGTAAATACCTTCATTCCATGGAGTACAATCTTCACATCAGCTAATTGACTGTTGTTCTGAGAGGTGTCTGTATAATATTTACTATACTCAATTCGATACCAACGATGTAGAGTGATAATGCTTAGATCCTTGATTGAGTATTGTCCTTTTCCACGGCCTGAAAATATTGATTCTATTGTTCCAGAAACCCTGGTTTTGCTTGTGCCATGTCCTCAACATAAATTATATTTGATTAAATTGAGATTTAATAGTTATTTTTTGTTAATTGTTCTTGAACCATACTAATTTTTAAATGCGATATTGAACACAGATTTACATCATTAATCTTCACGTTTCACTAAAATTTGAACAAAATTGGTAGGTACTTTGATGTTGAGAATTTACATATTTTTTTTATAACTACACTAAAGCTGATATTTTAATTTTTTTACTCGCAAACCAGAATATTTAGCGAGATTGTGACAATTTAATGAGGTTATTAGAGGCTACACTTGATTAAAATTTTAACAAAATCTTTGTTTTGTTTTCTAATGGCACCTATGGTGTGGGCTGTAGTGCACTGAGCATTTTGCAGTCAAGTTTTTTTTTGTTTTGAGATCCTCTGTCGAAATTTTTGGAATGATGACTATATATCGTTTGTCATAGTGCAGTTTTTTACAGCCTTAAACTGATTTTAATCCAATTTGCTACGTGGGGGTATTTTGACAATATCTTGTTGTTTTTTTTTTAAATTTAGTGATCTCAAAACTTAGGAGTAGCCTTAAAAAAATATATAATTTTCTCATAATCAGTACCAACTATATTGATCAATTCTCAAGTGGATTTTCTAGAAATCCAAACAAATCTCACAATATCCCAAAAAATTCAATTTAAAAATTATTGGTAAAAAATAAAGAAAAACTGACATACCGGTAACACTGTTATAAAAAAGGCGTATTTTATCAAAATAGGCTCTACCAATTTTGTTCAAATTTTAAAAAAATATATAGATTCATGACTTACTCTTGTGTGCAAAATCGTAAATAAAAAAGTTGAGGACGTGTATAAAAGTTATTAAAATTTATTTTTCAAAATAATTAGCGTTCAATATAATTTTCACTTTTTTTGACAATATGTTCCCAATATTCGGTTTTAGCGATGTGTGAATGAGAAATTGTGTGCCATTTTTTGAACTGTTTATTTTATTCCTGTAATTTAAATGGAATGAATGGCGTAGTTGAATACAATTTTATTATTCATTTTACAGAAAAACTAATATTTTTCCCGTTGCCAAGACCCCTACAGAGCTTTAAAATGACTAGCCGAAAATGTTTGTACGTTAAACTGTATCTACACAACTTTGAAACGGAAATAATCCTTAGAAAAGTAATTAAAATGATATAAAATAAAATTGAAACTAAATAAATGCAGTGAGTAGTAAGAGCGATACTTCACCGCGCCGGTCAAAGGTCAAGTCCAAAGGTCATAGATAAGAACTAGCGACTTTGAGAACGTACTGGCGCCAATAAGTAAACAAAGATAAGGTTTAAGTAAACAAAGATAAGAGACTGGCGCCACTAAAATAAACAGAGATAAGAGATAAAGAGTACAGAGTTAATGTATGTAAATAATAATAAGAGATAATTAGTTTCTTAAATAATTAGTTGTTTAATGACAAATAATGAATATGTATTTCGGTCCACTGTGTCAACAATCAAAGTAAATAAGAGATCAGAGTCCAGCGGCAGTTTGGCCCAGATTTTGAACATTGGTAAGGAAATAAACAAATATTGCAAAAGATGAACAAACAAGAGATAAAGTCGGACTATGACCGATCAAAATCCGGAGTTTGGGCCAGAAAATAATCTCTAAAGTCGAGGGGAAATTAATCAACATATATTAGTTTAAATTTTTTTTTAATTTCTATATATATATATATATATATATATATACATATATATATTATTTATATTCATGTTCAATGTAGTGTTAATAAATGCAAGTGTTCTTAAACGAGCTAATGCGGAGATAATTCTTTTTTTAATACAGCGTTCAATAAATTGAATAATAATATACTGTTACATTTATAATTTATTTGTAGACGTTGAAATATCATAAAACATTGAAATAATAAATGTATCAACGTTGTTAAATATGAAATTGTTTCTAGTACAGATTGCTTTGCATTGAGTATGATCATTATATTTCTAGTTGGATATATATATAAGCCTATATATATTACACTTCTACTTGTCACGTACCTTTAATTTATAAAATATCTATTTATTAATACAATTATATTAAACTATTATTTTTTATGTTTTATTATTAAACTGAAAGTGTTAGTTGAATTTTCATTAGGTTTGGAAGAAATTATATAGTTAAACAGGTAAAATAAAATAAAATAATAATCTCGTGGGATTGTGCCAGGAATATGAGGGACGTAGCACAAAAAATTAACTTTTTTCCACTTTATTGACTGACAAGTAGAAAAATAAATCCCAGTCAAGCTGCGGTACATAGCGCCACGCGGAACACAATTGCCTATTATCTTCGCTTACAGTTTATTTATTTAACTAATATTACCTTATTCATAGAGTACGCAAATGTAGAGGTAAATCATAAAATAATCATCTGTTACTAACAATAGTGAGCAACATTGAATTAATCTAACCTAATGAAATTTCTCAATTAATGATTAAAATAAAACTTACTCTTCGATTTTATTAACGTATTTGTGATAAATTGTGTTTAAGTTCAGTTTTATTTATATGAAAACTTCTTACACATTAGGCTCAATTTTATTTATTCGTTATAATTATAAGATTTTATGATTCAATAATGTCATGGCGATGCATTTGTTCTCATACTTTCTTGAAAACAGTAAGAATTGTCCAGCACAAATAACACCTAAATAATTAACATAAATAGTTTTTATGTTATGTATCTTTGTCATTCAAAGAAGAGATGAAAATATATAACTACATTTTAAAAACCAGCTTCAAAAACAAACTTTTATCGCTATTTCGTCATTCTGCAGAAATCATCTTTCAACATGAGAGAGCAACTGGCTCTCAAAAAATATCCGTGTAAGCAAAATGTCGAAAAATTTCTTACTTGCATTTTTGACTTTTTATGTTACAAACATCTATTTCCAGTGTAAGACTAAAAAGTAGAGTGAAATCAGGACATCACCCTGACAGATATACAATGTTATTAAACAGAAGTTAGTCGAGTTAAACTTGTAAGAGAACTTCTGGTACTACTTGCAACCATTAGACTAATAATTATTCCTTCTACTTCTCTAATTATTAGTATAGTTAATTTTCAAGTTATTAGACATATAGATGCGAATTTACCATTAGATGAGATACTAACTTTGCTTACATAACATCTTCAATTATTATTAGTTTAGATTCTTGCTGGTTTGGTTTGTATTATCACTATTTTTCTAAAATATTACTGAAAGTATAATCAACAGTAAAATGTTTAATATTTTTGAAATAAATGTCAATAGAAAATATTTTAAATGGTTTATTTATAATAAATATTGGTTTTTTTTTTAACTCTTATATATATATATATATATATATATATATATAGTTATTTCTTCGATTTATATATGGCTTGGAGAAAAAAGCTTATGAACAATATTTACTTATATTCCTACATTATATACACATTTTGATTGAAAATTTACAAAGATTATTTAAAATGCGTATATAGTTTCATAATAGTTATATGAAATGATTGTCTTCGTGTGTTATTGATGGGAAACGTAAACACATTAGAATATTCAACGCCTATACTTTAAAAAGATAATTACATGTTTAGAGGTTTTGGTTTTAATAATAAACTTAGAACATATGTCTTTCAAATTTAGGTAATAATAAAAAGAAGTATTGTTTTACGTGCCAATATGTTTGACACTAAAACGTTTCTACTGTTCTATATTGCTTAAAGTGAAATATAAAAATTCTGTCACGAAGATTCATTGAGATGTAATAAATGGTAAATATATACATAAAAATAAAACGTTTAAAATGTGTTTGTTGACGATGAGAGTAAAATATGCTAATATGTAAAATATGGAGATAAGTAATTTCATTACAAGTAGTTACTAAAAATTTAACATCACAAACCATAATCAATGTACGTTTTCCAGAACCACTCACATCCTCATTTGTTATTATTTACAAATTTGCAGCAACGATTTCACAAATCAAGATTCATTGAAACGCCTCATTCTTTAAAATAAGCCTACAATAACACTAATTAACTAAAATATAATATAAATAACCTTATTAATCATAATTAATTATAAGATTTAAATGTTAATTTTAGATTGTGAAACGGCTATGTCAATTAATGAAAAATAATATATATATCTCTGAGAAGCTCAATTATATTTACTATGTTTTGGCAATTTCGAGTCACTTAATCTGAATATATTCCTTGTTAATGGACCATTTAGTAAAAAATCCCTCTCTTACGTCTTACTCGGTCAGATCCATGTTCCTTTCAATCCTATGGTCAGAGATTAGAGTGAGCGCATGCGCAATAGTATCTAACCAAGCTATAAAAAACAATTCGCCAAGGGTTATTAATCAGTTCTTAAGTAACATGGATGTCAAACCCAGCAAGAGACGTACACCATACGAAAGGAATAAGAAAATCAACTTTAAAACTAATTTAATTCCGGAAAAAACAGACAAATTAGACCAAAATATGGAAAAGAAAATCGTTAATAGAACTCTGCCTGTGCTACTTTTGAATACGTGGTATTCTCTTAATAAAAGTCAAAGGAAAGTAGCTATAATTGGTTTGGATATTGAAAATATGTTTGAACCAAGATTGCAATTACGTAAATCAGATTCAAATAATGGAGTTTCACTAAGTATTTCTGAATGGAATAATTTACTACAAAATTCTGAATTAATTTCCAATTTTTTCATGTGTAAAAAACAAAGTTATGAAAATTTTGATTTGGATAAGCATCAAGTTGTGTTTCAAATGATGTACGGTAAAAAATCTATTTTAATTCGTGAACTAATCTGTATTCAACCTCAGCTTTATCTACCAGATACACTCATTATTCAGGAACCTACATGGAAAGGATTGTTACAGATGTCACAATGCGTTTCAAACTACTTCAACTTTTGTACTCTGATGTCATCAAATGTGTTCAACTGTTTTCAAGATGTTAAAAATATTGTAGTGAATAACTTATTAACAAATGTACCAGCAGATGTAGTAAAAGAAGATTCTATTGTTAAAACTTATTTAGTGAAATGTTTGGATGAATTAGACATAAATGTTATAAAATGTGAAACAAATAATAAAGACTTGATTTTATCTGAAATTAAAATAATGTGTTTAGATACTTTTGTAAATTATTTGAGATTACACTTGTTTTATAAAGATATGAATGAATGTATATAATTATTGTTTCCAACATGTAAAACCTTTGTATACATACTATATACCATTAAGTATTATTTTTCAATAAAATATTATTATAAATTTCACTGTTATTATTATTTAAAAGCCTGTATTAAAATAAGGAGAATGAAATAATGAAGTCTTATACAGAGTTCAATTCTTATAATTATCAAATAAATATATATATACACACACACACACATAAATACAATAACAAAATATATAACAGATTATACAATAAAACTATTTAAACAAGAATATATACAACATATTAAAAATGTCTTTGCCGTTTATTAGCCGGCTCGTCATTTTCTTCTTCACAATTATTTTCTATGTTTCTTTTTAAATAATAGTTATATAAAAATAATGTCATTGAATCGGCTCCCTCTGTTACACTTTCGTCCCCGCTTGAATACCAAATTACTTCATCGTATTCTTCTACTACTACTTCTTCTTCTTCTTCTTCATTACCCCCCTCACCTTCAACATTTTCTTCCTCCTCCTCTTCTGTCAAATCTATTACATCGTCATCACTCCACGACAACCACCACTCGTTCATCCCAACCAACTCCTCAAACAAACTTTCATCCTCCTTCCACCATTCTTCTAAACCAGCCATTCTAAAAAACTCACTGAACCTCTATATAACCACAAGCAAAATAATAAAATTCTAATTCCTTACATCGTTTATAAAGGTTTACCCCCCTACTCTTTGTTACAATAAATAGTTATTTAAACGACTTTTGCCCACAAGTAAATACCAATATGAAGTTTACAAACAAAATGTTAGTCACGTCTACATGATTTTTGTACATGTGTCAAAGTAAATATTAATCTGAACTTTACACTAAAAGTTAATTGTTTGATAATCAAACAGTATATAGTTTAATGTTCTAAGATAATATGGTAAGTTAATACTCAGAATGGTGTCTCACATCTTCCTCCTGCCGCTAAGAGACAACGACATTTTATTTAAAAGGTGTGTTACAGGAAAGTTGGTTTTTCAACTAGGTTCCGATCTCAATTCTTTAGTTGATGAAATAGAAATTATAAAATATAAACTTCACGGAAAAGTGTTAACTGTAATTGTATTAGTAAACGGCTCAAAGCATAAAATAATTATTGATCGATTTGATGTGAGAGTTAAATTAAAATTAGTAATCACGTTTCCGTGCCATCGAGAAAATGTATGGCAAATATACATTGAAACTAGTTTTGACGGTGGTATACAGAGGGTGACAGCTTTAAGTAGCATACGTCACCATTCCTTGTTAAGAAGACTTCTGCATGGAGATGATCAATTAATGGCTTACAACGATGATGATGGTTACGATTCAGGACACTCAGAGGAACATTCCGACCAAGATGAAGAAGAAGTTAATATGGAAGATGATATTGAACAAATACTAAACATTATGTAAATTATGATTTTATATTTATTAATATTATTTTAAAACATTATTGTAAATTTCATTGTTATTATTATTATTTGAGATCATTCATTAAATAATGCATCACACATACTATGTTTAAATAATTCAGTTATTATAAAGTGTTAATATTTTTATTTTAAAACATATTTTAGATTATGTTTGGAAATGTTTATATATTATTTTAGATTGCAAATGTTTTATAACGATATTAATGAATGTATGGTATGTATTTTTGGAAAAATATTGATTTTAAAAATGTTAAATAAAGTATTTGTATGAAGATGTTTGTAATTTCTTTTAGATTGCTATTGTTTTATAAAATGTTTATATCTTTTGTATCCAATTATGGATACAATATACAAAAATATTATATAAACTACTTTGTAATTATTTGATTCCTTTATAATTAAACATAAGGTATTTGAAATAAGAAGTCTATAAGGAGGAACTATTTTAACGATACGTATTCTGACGATGGTTACGACTCAGGACTTACTGGAGAACGATCCGATCAAAGCGAAATTGAAGAGGAAGTTCATGTATATGATGATGAAATTCAACAACTCTTTAATCGAATGTAAATCATTCACATAATGTAACGTATTACAAATACTATGTTTAAAGTAGATCATTTATTAAAAATGTGTTATAATTTTTTCTTGTTTTAAACCTATTTAGATAAATAATAGAGTAATGCATATCATATAATTGAAGTATATTATATGTATGACATTAACATTTTTAGCTACCGTATCGCCATTTTTCAATGTTGCCCAGGAAGCACCACGAGGAGGTGGTAACCATCACTTCCCACTTGACCTAACATGCATTAAATGTAGCTTGTACTAATAACTAAATACATTAAATTAAGAGTCTAATTCAATTAAAGTTTATTATAAAACATGTAAAAATAACTTTAAACTAATCTTAAATCATACAAACTTAAAACTATTGTTATACATCCAATCGCTAAAAACGATATATAAGTCTACAATAATATCTTAATAAAATATCACAATATACAGATTTTTAACATATATATTATTTTACATATACATAACACTATTAAAACATAACATAACTATGTACAGTTATCAAAAAATTTAAAACTTTAGACATTACTAAAACACATGGCATTGTTCTATTATAAAATACGTTATACGAAGAATTATTACTAAAATTTGTTTTATAACTATGTATGCAGATATATATTTCAATATGATATAAACAGTATATTAATTTATAAAATAAAAATATTTAAACTAATTTATAACAGTAGCTAAATTTAAACATAATATACACTATAGACATTATAAAATTATAAGTGATCAGAGACAAGAAATATGGCAGATCCTGTGTCAAATTAAAATTTTTTTTCCTTTATTAATAGCTATTATGTTTCTAAAAATTAAACTATCGGTGTTAGCTGCCCTGTTTCACGGTTAATCCGTTATATGAAATTCACAAGAGTTCTAGCATTACCGATAATGTGCCTGCGTGTGTGTGTGTGTGTAAAGTTAAAATATTAACACATTTATACTAATGTTATAGTACAAGATTATAGTAAGAAGTTAATATGGAAGATGATATTGAACAAATACTAAACATTATGTAAATTATGATTTTATATATATATTAATATTATTTTAAAACATTATTGTAAATTTCATTGTTATTATTATTATTTGAGATCATTCATTAAATAATGCATCACACATACTATGTTTAAATAATTCAGTTATTATAAAGTGTTGATATTTTTATTTTAAAACATATTTTAGATTATGTTTGGAAATGTTTATAAATTATTTTAGATTGCAAATGTTTTATAACGAAATTAATGAATGTACGGTATGTATTTTTTGAAAAATATTGATTTAAAAAATGTTAAATAAAGTATTTGTATGAAGATGTTTGTAATTTCTTTTAGATTGCTATTGTTTTATAAAATGTTTATATCCTTTGTATCCAATTATGAATACAATATACAAAAATATTATATAAACTACTTTGTAATTATTTGATTCCTTTATAATTAAACATAAGGTATTTGAAATAAGAAGCCTATAAGGAGGAACTATTAATACGTATCGTTAAAATAGTTCCTCCTTATAGGCTTCTTATTTCAAATACCTTATGTTTAATTATAAAGGAATCAAATAATTACAAAGTAGTTTATATAATATTTTTGTATATTGTATTCATAATTGGATACAAAGGATATAAACATTTTATAAAACAATAGCAATCTAAAAGAAATTACAAACATCTTCATACAAATACTTTATTTAACATTTTTTAAATCAATATTTTTCAAAAAATACATACCGTACATTCATTAATTTCGTTATAAAACATTTGCAATCTAAAATAATTTATAAACATTTCCAAACATAATCTAAAATATGTTTTAAAATAAAAATATCAACACTTTATAATAATATTCCATCAAAATGTGTATATAATGTAGGAATATAAGTAAATATTGTTCATAAGCTTTTTTCTCCAAGCCATATATAAATCGAAGAAATAACTATATATATATATATATATATATATATATATATATATATATATATATATATATATAAGAGTTAAAAAAAAACCAATATTTATTATAAATAAACCATTTAAAATATTTTCTATTGACATTTATTTCAAAAATATTAAACATTTTACTGTTGATTATACTTTCAGTAATATTTTAGAAAAATAGTGATAATACAAACCAAATCAGCAAGAATCTAAACTAATAATAATTGAAGATGTTATGTAAGCAAAGTTAGTATCTCATCTAATGGTAAATTCGCATCTATATGTCTAATAACTTGAAAATTAACTATACTAATAATTAGAGAAGTAGAAGGAATAATTATTAGTCTAATGGTTGCAAGTAGTACCAGAAGTTCTCTTACAAGTTTAACTCGACTAACTTCTGTTTAATAACATTGTATATCTGTCAGGGTGATGTCCTGATTTCACTCTACTTTTTAGTCTTACACTGGAAATAGATGTTTGTAACATAAAAAGTCAAAAATGCAAGTAAGAAATTTTTCGACATTTTGCTTACACGGATATTTTTTGAGAGCCAGTTGCTCTCTCATGTTGAAAGATGATTTCTGCAGAATGACGAAATAGCGATAAAAGTTTGTTTTTGAAGCTGGTTTTTAAAATGTAGTTATATATTTTCATCTCTTCTTTGAATGACAAAGATACATAACATAAAAACTATTTATGTTAATTATTTAGGTGTTATTTGTGCTGGACAATTCTTACTGTTTTCAAGAAAGTATGAGAACAAATGCATCGCCATGACATTATTGAATCATAAAATCTTATAATTATAACGAATAAATAAAATTGAGCCTAATGTGTAAGAAGTTTTCATATAAATAAAACTGAACTTAAACACAATTTATCACAAATACGTTAATAAAATCGAAGAGTAAGTTTTATTTTAATCATTAATTGAGAAATTTCATTAGGTTAGATTAATTCAATGTTGCTCACTATTGTTAGTAACAGATGATTATTTTATGATTTACCTCTACATTTGCGTACTCTATGAATAAGGTAATATTAGTTAAATAAATAAACTGTAAGCGAAGATAATAGGCAATTGTGTTCCGCGTGGCGCTATGTACCGCAGCTTGACTGGGATTTATTTTTCTACTTGTCAGTCAATAAAGTGGAAAAAAGTTAATTTTTTGTGCTACGTCCCTCATATTCCTGGCACAATCCCACGAGATTATTATTTTATTTTATTTTACCTGTTTAACTATATAATTTCTTCCAAACCTAATGAAAATTCAACTAACACTTTCAGTTTAATAATAAAACATAAAAAATAATAGTTTAATATAATTGTATTAATAAATAGATATTTTATAAATTAAAGGTACGTGACAAGTAGAAGTGTAATATATATAGGCTTATATATATATCCAACTAGAAATATAATGATCATACTCAATGCAAAGCAATCTGTACTAGAAACAATTTCATATTTAACAACGTTGATACATTTATTATTTCAATGTTTTATGATATTTCAACGTCTACAAATAAATTATAAATGTAACAGTATATTATTATTCAATTTATTGAACGCTGTATTAAAAAAAGAATTATCTCCGCATTAGCTCGTTTAAGAACACTTGCATTTATTAACACTACATTGAACATGAATATAAATAATATATATATGTATATATATATATATATATATAGAAATTTTAAAAAATTTTAAACTAATATATGTTGATTAATTTCCCCTCGACTTTAGAGATTATTTTCTGGCCCAAACTCCGGATTTTGATCGGTCATAGTCCGACTTTATTTCTTGTTTGTTCATCTTTTGCAATATTTGTTTATTTCCTTACCAATGTTCAAAATCTGGGCCAAACTGCCGCTGGACTCTGATCTCTTATTTACTTTGATTGTTGACACAGTGGACCGAAATACATATTCATTATTTGTCATTAAACAACTAATTATTTAAGAAACTAATTATCTCTTATTATTATTTACATACATTAACTCTGTACTCTTTATCTCTTATCTCTGTTTATTTTAGTGGCGCCAGTCTCTTATCTTTGTTTACTTAAACCTTATCTTTGTTTACTTATTGGCGCCAGTACGTTCTCAAAGTCGCTAGTTCTTATCTATGACCTTTGGACTTGACCTTTGACCGGCGCGGTGAAGTATCGCTCTTACTACTGCAGTGTGAACGTTGCAATATTTAGAACTAAAAACTTTTCTTAGTAAATTTAAACTTTCTAAGATCAGGAAGACAATGAGGTTCCTTTCTTAGAATGTGACGCACTTGGGCTCCCCCCCCCCGTACTAATGCCTGACCAACATAACGGGAAAAACCTTTAGTGTTGACATGTCATGTGTTTACATCGCCTACAAGCTGTAAACTTTTTCATGTAGGCATATATAGATTTATTATAGGTTATGAGACCTATTATAGCCTATAAGTTAAATTTAATTATTATTTGTTTTGAACTTTGTCTTCAAATGTGGCAATCTTCTACAAACATTTTATGATTTAGTTTAAATTCATGGTTTACGAAGTTATTTCCGTGAGCGTAATATTGAAACAAGTGAAGTTGGCATCTCTCCAATGAGTTAATGGTAAACAATAAAAAATCGTTCATGAAGCTGTTATTCTAACTTAGGTAAATAATAATACATTTTATATTATTTCCTTAAAGTTCTTGAGTTATCTGTACTAAAACCACACATAGGGAGATAGGGAGAGTTATTTTTTTTAAATTGAAGGAGTTTAAATTGTACAGACACGCCCGAGAAATTATAATGGTCCTTAGTTTTACCTAATTTAAAAAAATCAATGAAAATTCGATTAATCTTTTAATGGCTATTGAATTATCAAACATCTGACAAAAACCGGTTTTTAAAATTTACAGGATACTCATTTCTCACTGTCTGGTTAAATTAAGTTGTATTCGTTATACAAAAAACTATAATATATCATTTCGCACTGCAATTTAATTTTAAATTCAAATAATTGTTTCAGATTTTTTGTAAGTCACAATGTTCAAGTTAACGGGACTTGATATCTAACATTTTAAATTTGGCTTCGCGCCAAGATATATTTTTTCATCAAATAAACATTTTCATACAGAATATAATTTCTAATTTTTTATTTGATACATATTATTTTCATCTACTCCAATTTTGTTAATAATCCTAGTAGAATATTAAATGATAAACAGAACTTTAGATCCAACTGCATATTTAATACAATTATTACCAAGTTAAATAGTAGAATATAGGACATCTGGGGTACGACAAGCTAGGACACCTGAGCACTGGGACACTTGGGTTACAAAAGCCAATAGGCCCCTGACGTCACTTCCAGAGACGTCATAACGACGTCACTGGAGATGACGTCATTAGGATACTAGAGACTTAGGTAACAGAATGTCCTACGTGAAACAGGTGCCCTAAGTTTAGACGCAAACCAGATGTCCTTTATACAATGTTAACTTACCCGAGATCTTTCCTCTTCGGCAGCTCGATGAAGACTAACTAAACTTAAGATATACCTAATCTATAAAGCACAATACTACGTCACATAGCGCTATGGGACACCTGAGTACAGATTGACTAGCACTATGGGACACCTGAGCACTGGGACACTTGAGGTACAAAAGCCATTAAGCCCCTGACGTCACTGGAGATGACGTCAGGGGCTTAATGGCTTTTGTACCTCAGGTGTCCCATAGCGTTATGGGACACCTGAGTACAGATTGATGTCGCATAGCGCTATGGGACACCTGAGTACAGATTGACGTCACATAGCGCTATGGGACACCTGGGCACAGATAGACGTCAGCTCTAGTAACGTCATTATGACGTCTCAAAAAAGACGCCACAACATCGTCACTGGAAATGACGTCAATGGGGAATTACTCTATGTTATTATGCTGCGTCACCTAACCCCTACATCACACAATATTACAATACATAATAGTACATCAAACAAAATTTGTAACCTACCAGAGATCTTACCCCTTCGAAAGTTCGACGAAGACTAAAATAAAAACGAATGATACAATGATTATATAATAATACACTATAAAACCCATACTGATTGAGGCTGAGAAATAACGTACCATAACACATGTAATAAATATAATAATTAAGCATTTATTAAAATATATATATATTTATACATATATATAATATTAAATTTAAAAAATCATATCCTGTAGGCCACTATCCGGGGAGGCCCCTCATCTTCCCCTCCCCAGCAGCCCCAATCCAACTCTTCAATCATGAACTCGAATACCTCCCTTTGAGGCCTGGGTGGGACCCTAGGAGGATCTTCCCTTTTTGGTTCCTCGTTAATCTGAAATAAAAATTACCGAAACTATAAAGGAATGCTACGATAGTCGATAATACAACTGTAATATTACAAAAAAACATAAAAGAATAACCAACCCTGAATTTATAAATGTGTATAACGAAAATACAGCAGCGATAATAGTAATAACGAAAATAATAAACAACTCCCGAAATCATAAATGTTTGCTACGACAATTGAAAACATAACATCAATAAAAGTAACACCAAATAATAATAATTCCACCTCCGAATCTGTAAATGTTTATAACGAAAAATAAA
Source organism: Aphrophora alni (assembly GCA_963513935.1). Classification (NCBI taxonomy): domain Eukaryota; kingdom Metazoa; phylum Arthropoda; class Insecta; order Hemiptera; family Aphrophoridae; genus Aphrophora; species Aphrophora alni. Next base: position 28,094,214 of record OY740779.1, on the reverse strand, counting down.
AACACTTTTGTAATAATATAACACCAAAAATAATAAAAGTTGCTTACGTGGAACAAGGTAGGTAGTTCCGTCCCAATGAAGAGGTCAACGCAATCGCTCATAGTGTCCTGCTGCTCCTGTAGTTCAAATTAGACTAAGCCTACATATATTGTACATGAGCTAACTCCCACCTCTACAGCTAGCGTCACACTTCCCCCACTGCCAGGTTTTTGAATATGCGAAATATTAACTTGACATTCAGTTGCGAGCCTAAACTGAATTAATTCAAACCAATTTTAATTATGAGTGACAACGATTCAGCCTACCATTCTTCGGACGAAGAATATTTAGAAGACGTCGACAATGAAGTTGGATACGATTTGAGTAGAATCTGGAGACGAACAGAAAGGTAAGTTGTTCATAAAAAGAAACATAACTCGTAAAAATACAATATAGAAACAATAATAATAATAAGAAATACGTTTTGCAGATACATTCAACGGACCGAGAGGTATTTGTACGGGCTTGGATGCCCAAAAATCACCTGGGACTTAAGCGCTAACGTAAGCGCTATCCCCATCCCTTCATATTTGTGTGGACAACCTTGGGACCTTCCAGAAATAATTCACCACGTAGGGCATCAGGAACAGCCTCTGGAGGAGCCGATGGACCTTCAACCCCACCCGGAACCGGAGCCTCAGCAGCATGACCAGGATCTGACTTGTAGAGAGACCATGCCGTCGCCTTCCCCAGAGCCTCCTATATTTGACCCTGATATTCCATCAACGTCAGGGTTGACAGGAAAATTCCGCCAGGACTCAACATCGAGTAGCGACGAAGAATAACCGTAAGTCCAAACTATAATTTGTTAATATTACCTAAGTTTTACCCCACTTAGATCCAAACATTTGTCAAGGTGTGTAAAAAGTGTAATCAGAATTTCGGATGTAGGATATAAAAACCGCTCACTATAATAATAATAGACTTATTTGGCAAGCTTTATCAAAATTCACAAAAATCTATTTAATAACGGAATTAAAAATATATTTTGAATTGAAGATAAATAAACGGACCTAAATTCAAATATTTCTATTTTAAAAACAAACAAAAAAGTACAGAATGGGAAACATCATTTGTAGCATTTTATTACGGTCTATATTAATCCTGAAAATTCCATAAAGACAAGTACAGAAAGGTGCAAAAATATAGTAAAAACCAAAACCTAGCCTATCTCTAAATTTTACCCGTATTCTAGCTTAAACAATAACTGTAAATAATTGAAATCAAGTACTCACATTAAATCGTGTGAAACACTGTAAATTACTATTTACAAAATTTACCGTGAATTATCTAGTCTTCAAAAATAACAATATTATTACTTTATTTAATTTCTTATGTTGAATTAATTTTCCACAAATGACGAGATATCGTTAGATGGCCCAAAAAGTTTTAATTCTATATCAGTAACAAGATTTGTTTAAGATACGGTACTTTCGAATCACCCTATACGTAATTAGTCTTACACATGCACTATTCTCACAGTCATACAAATTTTTTGCACTAGCAAAGAACATATGGCGTCTGTCAACCACCACACGCATGCACATATGTCCGTATGCAATAAATCACGACGTGGGGGATATGCGAAAATAAATATTCGCATCTTCACATACAAATAACACATGTGGTTACTTGCAGGCGATTTCATAGCATTGGTCTAACAAAAATAACCGTGATATATACAAATTATCACCCCCTAGGCTACATAACTACCCCTACTATAAAAGCCTCAGTCTCGATTCCCAGTTACCATTTCAGTTTCGAGATTGCTACCAGAGATTATGTAAGTAAAATATAACAATAGTTTGCTTTTGATTTGAATCGTTACTATAATTATTTAGGATACATTGTTTTTGAAATACGCTATATCCATACAGTCAAACAATAATTAGTAGGAAGCGCGTGTTTGCGTACACATATTATTACGGTTCTATAACTTTCAGGTAAACAAAATAATTGATTGTTTGTGAGCACATATTAAATTCACGGTTCCGTAACTTACAATTGAGCAAAATATTTTGCAGGATATAATAATTGCATACATGTGTGGGAACGCATGGTCCTATAACTTTTATATGAGCAAAATATTTGCCAGGATATAATTAATTGTGCATGTGTATAGGACCGTATTAGATTATCATCAGATGTACCTTTGTATAATTCCGGAACAATACATGTATTCATGTGTATGGTTGGGGAAACAGGATTTTGATTTTCCTGCAGTCACTTTGGTTCCAGTAGTCATCTGAGTAAGTACAATCCCTCTCGTATATACTTTTATATTTCTATAACAACTATTCATATACATTCAAATCGTTTTGTTTACTCTATGTAAAAATTATTCATACGACTATTGATTTTCTTTCATAGTTCGATTGTCTTTACTTTTAATATATCATTTATTCATTATATAGTTATATAAGATTTATACTATTGATATATACTGTATTATACGATTATTTATTCACATTTTTAATTTATTATATACATAATTTTGATATTTATCTGTGTGTGTGTGCTATCGGGGGGCAAATACATTCCTATATATTACCATAGTTTACCTACAAGATATAATGGACCCTATAAACCGTATAAGTACAACGACATCCCATGTTCGAAAATATCGACTTACAGGTACGAAAACGCTTTTCAAATTTAATACTCCACCAAAACATGTTAATACCGTCGATTGGTTAAAACTGGGGTTACAAAAACTAGTTAACGAGATGAAACAAAATGGTAATGAAAATGATAGAATCGGTTTCACGTTCCAAAACGAGAGAATTCAAACACCTGGGTATATTGCATTTAGACCATTAACTGAGATTTCAGTAGATACCCTTTGGGCTGTTATCGGTAGTATAATCCAAAGTGGTTCAGTGTCAGGGTCGTGGACTGATACATTTCAATTAACATGCACAAAAGTTAACCTACCAGTAGGGTTAGGTCGTAGACGGGGTCTTTATTATAATGACTTTACTGAAGAGTGTAAATCTAGGAAGGGTGTTGTAGTTATAAACAATACAGACAATTTATGTCTACCTAGAGCCCTGGTTGTTGGTATTGCCCACGCTAAAAAAGACCCATATTACAAGACTATTATACGATACAGATGTAAAAGACAAACCACTGAAACTCAAAAACTATTAAACGATGCTAATGTAACTATTCCTGAAAGCGGTGCCGGTATTACAGAATTGAAAAAATTCCAGGATCACTTAAAAAACTATAAAATTACTGTTTATCAATATGGGGCTAGGGGCCGTGATATATTATTTGAACAACATATACCTAATGCCGAATATAAAATTAATCTATTGTACAACCAAAATCATTTCAATCTGATAACCAGTCTAACTTCAGCATTTGCGTGTGGGTACTTTTGCGAAAACTGTCACATTCCTTACAACACGATAGGTGATCATGTTTGTTCAAACGTTTGCAGCTCATGTAAGCGTTCACCACCTTGCGAAAAAGATGGTAGCGTTTCAACGTGTAACCAATGTAATAGAAATTTCCTTAATCAGACTTGTTTTAATCAGCACAAGACAACGTTGTGTAACATACTAAAATATTGTCTGAATTGTAACCGTAGTTTTAAAAAGACAAGACAACATCCGAAACATACATGTTATGAGGAATACTGTAGTGTTTGTTCAAAATATAGACCCTCCGGACATCAATGTTATATGAAAATAGATATCAAAAAACCTAAAAAGGACGGATATTTATTGATTTTTTTCGATGTAGAAACGACTCAAGATACACCATCACCCTCAAATCCCGAAGCTAGAGTTCATAAAGTCAATCTGTGTGTTTCACAACAATTTTGTAATTCGTGTCCACATAATTGCCCGACGGAGCATGATAAGTTACACATTTTCAATACCAATCCTGTTAATCAGTTTATGGAGTATTTCATGAATGTTCGGAAAAATTTTGCAAATGTATGTATTATATCGCATTACGGCTCAGGTTTTGATATACAATTTATTTTAAAATATATTCTAGAGGAAACTCAATTCACACCTGAATTGATAACTAGAGGTACCAAGATAATATTACTAGAATTAGATAATGTTCGTTTTATCGATTCCATTAATTATATGCCTATGGCATTATCAAAATTACCTAAAGCTTTCGATTTACCTCCTGAAAAAAAGAAGGGGTACTTTCCTCACCTTTTCAATACAAGGGAAAACCAGAACTATGTAGGACCTATGCCGTCTATTGATTTTTACAACCCTGATTCCATGTTTGACGAGAGTCGAAAAGATTTTTTAAAATGGTATAATATACAGATTCAGAACAATTACGTTTTTAATCTTCAAGTAGAACTCGTAGCTTATTGTATATCAGACGTTGATATCTTAGCTCAAGCGTGTCTTAAATTTAGACAAATGTTCTTAGATCAGTGTAATGTGGACCCTTTTTTAGAGGCCGTCACAATAGCTAGTGCATGTAATCTAGCGTTCAGACGTAATTTCTTAAAAAAGGATACAATCGGAATTTTACCTAGAAAGGGGTACAGAATGATTGATAATCAGTCATCTATCGCTTTGCAGTGGTTAACATATAAAGAGGACCAAATAGGAACACAGATAGAACACGCAGGTAGAGGTCGCGAGGTCAAAATTAATGGGGTGAGTGTCGACGGAATCTCAAATAACACTATATTTGAATTTCACGGGTGTTACTATCACGGATGCCCCGACTGTTTTCCTCTAAATCGGGATGAAGAGTTACATAACGATTCAACCGATACATTCAATTTAAGATACGAGAGAACGCAATTAAAAACACAAAGACTTGCGTCAATCGGTTACACTGTAGTCGAAATGTGGGAATGTAGATTTAGGCAACTAAAGAAAGACAAACCTCTCGAGACTGCCTACCTAGAAAAACACCCTATACTAAATATGTTACCTCTAAACCCACGTGATGCATTTTTTGGTGGTAGAACTGGGAATACAAAATCATATCATTTATGTAAAGAAGGAGAATCCATACATTATGTGGACGTTTGTTCATTATATCCGTGGGTATGTAAGTATGGTAAATATCCTGTAGGTCACCCTGAGATTTTCATAGGTAACGAGGCTTGTAAGGCCCAAGGTCTAAACTCTGAAGGGCTCCTAAAATGCAAAATACTGCCTCCAAATAATTTATATTTACCGGTTTTACCTGTAAGAATGAACAACAAATTAATGTTTGTGCTGTGTCGAACATGTGGAGAAAATGTTAATGCGAATGAATGTTGTCATGATATTGAAGAACGTGCCCTATCGGGTACTTGGGAAATGAGTGAAATCCGTAAAGCTATACAAAAAGGTTACATTATATTGGACATGTATGAGCTTTGGGTGTACAAGATGGCTACTTTTGACAACGGAGGGCTGTTTACAGATTTTATAAACACTTTTTTAAAAATAAAACAGGAGGCATCAGGTTTTCCATCGTGGTGTGTGACAGAGCAGGATAAATGTAAATATATCGAAGACTATTTCACACATGAAAGTATTAGACTTGATTCCACTAAAATTGAAAAGAATAGCGGTCTAAGATCGCTTGCAAAATTAATGTTAAATTCATTTTGGGGCAAATTTGGGCAAAAGGAGAATCAATCTAAAGTTAGAATTATAAGGAGATCTAGTGATCTGTTTCAACTATTATGTAGCCCTTCCGTTGTAGTAACAAATGTCCAAGAAATTAATGACGAAACGTTATTTGTATCGTGGGAGTATATTGAAGAATCTGCCGACATATTACCTACTGTAAATGTCGTGTTGGCTGCGTTCACTACTAGTCAGGCGCGGCTTAAACTGTATGAACATCTTGATGCTTTAGGCCAACAAGTATTATATTTTGACACAGATAGTGTAATATATCTTTTTAAAGAGGGTAAACATAAAGTAGTTACAGGTGACTATTTAGGCGAAATGACCGATGAACTTACAGAATATGGACCAGATTCATATATCAGTGAGTTTGTCTCGGGAGGTCCCAAAACATACGGATACAAAGTCTCTACAAATACAGGTCAGACCGTTACGGTTTGTAAAATTAAAGGTTTCACACTAAATTTTAGAAATTCGCAGATACTAAACTTTGATTGTTTAAAAAGATTAGTTGACACCGGAGACGATGTTGACAGCATTAACGAACCAATTTACATAAGTGATAATCAAATTAGGAGATCCGTTATTCGTGAAGTTGTTACAATAAATGAAAAGAAAAAATTTAGTATAACAGGTGCTAAAAGAAAGAGATTTGGAGAGTATGATACAGTCCCCTATGGATACAAGACCATGCGTATTTTATAAATAACTGTGCTATTCTCTAAATTCTATCATTTACATGATGAATGTAAGACAGGCTATTGCCGCAGAGTTGCATAAACCAGCCCGTAGGCGTTACCCGACCAGAAATGTAACTATAAAAGGTATAAATGACCTGTATCAGGCTGATTTGGTCGAAATGATCCCTTATGCGAGAGAAAATAAAGGGTTCAAGTATATATTGACAATGATAAACTGTTTAACAAAATATGCTTTTGCTGTGCCGTTAAAAACAAAATCAGGCGTTGAAGTAGCTAAATGTTTAGACCCTATACTTAAAAAACATCGTATGAAACATTTGCAAACCGATCAAGGGAAAGAATTCTTCAACACTCGTGTGAAACAGTTAATGATAAAATATAACATTAATCATTACCATACATACTCTGACAAAAAAGCTTCCATAGTCGAAAGGTTAAATCGTACGTTAAAAAAATCTAATGTGGCGTGAATTTACAGCTCGGGGCAGCTACGAGTGGATAACCCTTTTAAAAGAAATATTAAAATCATATAATAATACAGTGCATAGTACCATAGGAATGAAACCGTCTCACGTATTGAAAAAGCATGAGAAACTATTATTACAAAAACTAGATCGTAAAACCGTAAAAGCTATACCCAAATTTAAACTAGATGAAAAAGTTAGAATTTCCAAATTTAAAAAGACGTTCGTTAAAGGTTATTTACCTAATTGGACAAACGAGGTTTTCTCAGTTTACGCTATTGTACCGTCAAAACCTATAACTTATATTCTACAAGACTCGAAGGGGGAAATTTTAAAAGGCGGGTTTTATGGTGAAGAATTAAATAGATCAAAAATAGGTAATGTATATCTTGTTGAGAAAGTTATAAAGAAAAGAGGTGATAAGGTCCTTGTGAAATGGCTAGGGTTTGATCAGACACATAACTCATGGGTAAGTGAAAAGGAAATTGTCAAATAGGATAGGTTAGGTTACGGTTACTGTAGAGTATTAGAAAAAACTTATATAATGCTCATACAAATCAATTTAACTTCAGTATTACGTCATCATGAGGGTCGAGCACTCGTTACATACAATGAATATGACGAATTTCGACACTTTTCTCAAGAAAAAGGCTGTAAATAAAAGACACAGCTCATTACTCCCAAACACAATCAGAGCATTACTTTGCGGACCGTCAAATTGCGGTAAGACAAACGTTATATTTAACTTACTTTTTGAACCTAACGGCTTAAAATTTGCTAATGTTTACATATTTTCAAAATCCCTTCACCAACCAAAGTACAAGTTCCTGGAAAAGATTCTTGAAAATTCTGACGTCGGATACTACCCATTCACTGATAATGAATTCGTAATCCCGCCAAACGAGGCCGAACCTAATTCTATAATGATATTTGATGATATCGCTTGTGAAAAACATAACAATATACGTGCTTATTTTACTATGGGGCGTCATAATAACATTGACTCTTTCTATTTAGGTCAATCTTACAGTAATATCCCAAAACACTTGATTCGTGATAATGCAAACCTCTTAATAGTATTTAAACAGGATGATCTGAACTTACGCCACATTTACAAAGATCACGTCAATACAGACGTTTCATTTGACGAGTTTAGAAATATTTGTGCTATAGCCTGGGGGGATAATCACGGTTTTATTGTGATAGATAAAGATAGTGAAAAAGATACTGGTCGTTACAGAATTGGTTTTGACCGTTTTATTAAAGATATATAATGCGTATATTCACGTATAATGATATTCGGCCTTTTGCCAACATTTGTAAATTGCATAATCCGAAATCAAATTTATGTTCATGGTATTATACGGACAGAAAACAGTTTTGTGGAAACTATTGTAGTAGATCTGGTAGATATGGTGATATATTCAATAGAAGATGTTGGAGGCATAAAAGACGGGGTGGTCACAGTAAAAGCTTACCACCTTTAGTTATACTCATGATTACTTCGGCCGATAGGATTTACAATAGGGAAATATGGTTGAAATTTCTAAGCGAGTGTGAAAAAAACGGTGTGCCTATTGAACTTGTTATATATAACGAACATATGTTGAAAGGCACAGTGAGACACCCTCAAAATATGATTTCGAGGTTTAGACCTTTCCCCGATTTGTTCAATACAACTGTCACCCCCTCCCACGGAGGGGTGGGGTATATGAACGCGTATTTGAATATGTTACAGTATGGAAGCTCCTTACCTTTCACTTCCAAATGTGTAGTTGTCACAGAGAGAACTATACCTATACGTGGGCCTATAGCTCTATATAGAATGGCCTTAAAGGCAAAGTGCTGTATCGACATTAGTTACAATGTAAAGTTCGGCCCTCCCCCCATCATGCCTAAACGAACCAGAGGTAAACAGTTTGAAGCTGTAAACAATAAAGCTCAAGGTTTGTTCACTGTAGAGTTTCTTAAGGAAGCCTTACCTACAGTACCTCAACAATGTGTTCATTTCGGGCTATCCTTTGACGGTATCAATTATACTGTAACTAACCAAAAATTGTTACAGTCTTGGATGAAATATACGGGCTCAAATTTGGACGAATTTTTATTATTAAACTCGTATCTGCTTAGTGAGCAAAGTGTTCAGCCTATAGCTAAACTTAAAAAGTTTATGGAGGACACACCAAAGAATGATTATCTCTTTGTAGCCGAAATAGCTCAATGGCGTGATAATCTAAAACGAACCTTTATATTTAAAAGTACGGACAAAATCGAGCACATTCCTCGTTTTGACAAGGACACGTACGGATACCTGAAAGGGTTGCAGTGGAGTGCTAACATATTGAAAGCATCAGCTGGTGATATAATAAAGTTCCTCCTGACTAGAAAACAATATCCGTGTTTCTTCAGATCTATAGAATTACCATGACGTCATCTAACCTTACAGCGGAGATATCACGGTTAAGAGAGGTTATTAAAAAAAAGTATCGGGCTATACGTCAAGGCGAAGCTTATACAGAGGTGCTGCTCAATAAACAATACAGCCCTATACTTAAAGAGTTGTCAAAAATAAAGGGGTCGCCGTCTATACCCTATGTCAAAGGCGAGGTTAAGGACGAGGTTAGGGACGTGATCACCCCTGAGGAGAGGGGAGGGGAGGAGGAGGAGGATGAGGAGGTGGAGGAGGGGAATTTATGGGGTTCTCCTAGTTTTATGGATACTGAAATAATTGCCGAGAGTCCGGACCAACCAGGACCCAGTGTAAGGGAACTATTGTCAACACCTGAAGGGCAAAGTACATCTGAAACTTGGGTAAACAGTAATTTCAAACATCCACTGGCACGAAAATATATGCTTATAATGATGAAAGATACCGCCAGAAGTCAAATTATAGATCACAGTTACGGGCCGAAAATCGAAGACAACTCTATGACGATCGGTAACAAGACTCTTCAGTTGTCGGACGATGGTGAAATTATAATTGACGGAATACACTATAGTGGGACGCCCGGGTTGTACGAGTTGGTGTTTAAACGTTTACCAGATGATGAAATATATACCGATGCCGATTTACGAGCGTATAGAGATATCTGTTTGAGATCCAGTGCACACAAGAGATCATACAATCCGAACGAAGTAGTTAATCGTAACAGATCTCTAAAATATAGAAACATTATAGAGCCGTTATTCCCTTCTAAAACAATCACAGGGAGAGGATATTCATATTGGGACAACCCTAATGAACTTTGTAACCGACTACGACTCTTATTGGCCTCTATAGATGCTGGTCATACAGGGCATGCTAACGAAATAGCCTCCATCATTGAAGAACTACGGGAAGCTGGGATTATAAAAGGTTCTGGAAATAGAAAAATTAGATCATTAATAAAATGAGCGTCGACAAGTTTGGACGATACTCTGAGCTTAGTAAGACTCGTTCAGTGTCGGGGTCTAGGGTTACAGGATATGACCTTACACCTGAGGGAAACTACGACATAAGGGGCAAAATCTTAAGTAATGTAGCCAGCCCTAAAACTAAAAAAGATGCCGTTAACCTAGAAACTCTAGAGAAAAATTGTCTAACTTTTAACAAAAAAATAAAAAAATATCATACAAAGGGTGTACCTTTGGGGGGTCTGGGCGTGACCAAAGACGTTGATGATGCCGTAACAAAAGGTTATCTCGAGTCTCTAATTCCAATCAAACTTATGACCGAGTATTCTGTTAATCATAATAGGATACAAGATGTAGGCAAACCTGTGGGAAATGATGATGCTGTTAACGTTATATACGCGAAGGAAAATTTTATCGTAAAGAACGGAGAGGGCTTATTTGATGCCAGTAACTCTAGAATCATTAATGTAGAATCGCCTAGTGGTAAAGAGGATGCTGTCAACAAACAGTACGTTGACAATAGACTGCCACTAAATGACGGTCAATCATGTAATTTTTTCGCAAAAAAGAGTAGCAAAAATCGGCTCTCCATTATTTATGGATGATGCGGTCAATTTAGCTTTTCTTATAAAAAATACTGTGCATTTACTCCCATTTGGAGGGATATTCAGTGCTGACAGTAAGAAAATAAGTGATTTACTTGACGGTACGTCTGATGTAGATGCAGTCAATTTGCGACAGTTGAAAAAATATATTCACGATATGTATGAATGGTTAAATACAAATGTATTACTCAAAAATCAAAAAGACGACTGTTTTAATGCCGAGGCAAAACGTATTTGTAATGTCGCTCGTGGTACTTCAACAACGGATGCTGTTACAGTCCAACAATTAACCGAATCAATCGCGCACGCAGGATTCAACTTTGTTCACAGTATTGAACTTACGGAAGCTAGTTTGAAAAAATTTATTAACACAGAATTGATTCAACTTGCACGTGCCATTAAAACAAAATACAGTAAAGAAACTATTCCTAAAGAAGGGGTAAAGAACTGGAGATCGCTATGGGGCGCAGAGGATAAGGATGTAGAATAAATATCTAAACAATTTGTTGATTAAACTCATTCGTAAATATGACTTTGAACAGAACGTACGCCGTACTAGGGGGTATATTTTACTCTTAATAGAATGCAGCTCACCTTTTTGATCAGTATATAAATGGATGCGAAACAAGCAACATCTATTAGACGTCGAAAGTCAAAGAGAAAAGGTTGTGGTCTTGTATCCTCGTTATTAAGTGTAGGTGATAAGGTGTTGAATAAAGCAGTTGATTTATTACCCGTCGAACTACATTTACCGTCTTACAACTATTGCGGTCCAGGTACAAAACTTGCCAAACGTTTAGCGCGTGGAGATAAAGGTGTGAACCCTTTGGACGAAGCTTGTAAGGAACACGATATAGCATATAGTAGATTCGGTGATTCGGAAAGACGTAGGGGAGCTGATAAAATACTTGCTGGAAAGGCTTGGGGTAGAGTTAAAGCAGGGGACGCGTCTTTGGGTGAACGTGCCGCCGCTTTGGCTGTAGCAGCTGCAATGAAGGCTAAAACAAAATTAGGGGGTGGAAAGAGGAAAAGGGGGAAACGTACAGTACAACAACTATTGAAACAGTTAAAGGGGAAGGGTCTTTACTTGAAACCATATAAGAAAGGTGGTGGTAAGAAAAAGCGTAGGAGAGGTAAAAAAAAACGTTGTTAGATTCATTACCAAATAGACCGTTAACAAATATTGATTTGGAGAAATATGTCTTGAAACTAAGAATCCCTTATTTTAGAGGTGTCTACATGAGAGACAGTCTTCCCTCGAAGCCTTTGAAAAATGAAAATGCTATTGTAAACCTAGATAGTATCAACGGTGAAGGTACACATTGGGTGTGTTATAAAAAACGAGGTAATAGTGTAGAGTATTTCGACAGTTTTGGAAATCTTAGACCGCCAAATGAGTTGACTAGGTACTTTGGTACGGGTGCTAATATCAACTATAACTATAAAAGACATCAAAGCGATAACTCAGTCGTGTGCGGACATTTGTGTCTAAAGTTTCTATCATGAGTATCGTATTAAGTGGTAATAGTTCTACAATTTCGTGTGATTTCTTTCCTCCAGTTGAGTTGGATGATGGTGAGTGGGAGGTTGGTCTCATTGACTTTGCCACTTACAATTCAATCCCTAATATAGTGGAGGGTATTAATAATAAATTTTACCTCGGCAAAGATCCAAAAGATAAAGATAGTGTTGAATTGAACATTAGTATACCTACTGGTTCATATGAAATCGAGGATATTGAAAAATATATCAGGTCACAATTGCCAGCGAAGGATGGATTAACCCTAAAACCCAACAATAATACATTGAAAGCTGAGATAAAGTGTTCTAGGCTAATTCGGTTTAAAGAGGACTCTATCGGGAAATTACTCGGTTTTAAGATCGGTGACCTTGCAGCTAATGCTAAACATGAATCTGATTTACCAGTTGATGTAATTAAAGTGAATGTTATTCGTATAGAGTGTAATATTGTGAAGGGGTCATTTCAAAACGGTACAGAGTGTCATGTTATACACGAGTTTTACCCACAAGTACCTCCAGGGTACAAGATTGTGGACATTCCACCAACAATAATATATTTACCTGTCAAAGTAAAAACTATTCATAATATCACAGTAAGTTTAACAGATCAGGTCGGTGCTCCTGTAGATTTCAGAGGGGAGACTGTGTCTGTCAGATTACACTTACGACGGAATGGGTCTCGTATTTAACGACCGTCAGTATAAAAAAGACGTCAGTATAAGTCGACCCCTAGCCGAGTTAACACGACGGAATATTCTGTTCCTTAGATCGTTAGGATTCAAGGTTAAAAATGGAACTACTGGCAATAGATAGTGCTGCGAATTACGATGACGTCATCACAGGTCTTGAATACCATTCTCACAGACCATATGCGTCCTCTACTTATGGCAATAACGATGAAATTCGTATCCCTATAAATCAACAGGATGTTATTACTGTCCCTTTTGAAAGTTTGTTACATATCAAGGGTAAATTGAGTGGAACGAAGGCTGAGAGTACAGCTGCATCTGTAAAGCTTGTTAACAATGCAGTAGCGTTCTTATTCGATGACATTAGATATGAGATAGCTGCTAACGAAGTGGACCGTACGAGAAATGTCGGAATTACAAGTATATTGAAAAATCTATTATCGTTACGTGAACATGAGAAGAATAAGTTAGGTAACGCTGGATGGTTGGGTATTGGTGAAACAAAAGAGGTTGAAGAATTTACTCTCTCTGTACCATTGAAGCTGTTGATGGGGTTCTTTGAGGACTACAAGAGGATAGTAGTGAATGTGAAACAAGAACTCATACTATTACGATCAGCCACTGATTGGAATGCTATCTACAGTGACAACGCTACAGACATAAAGCTTGAGATACTCAGTATACACTGGAGAGTTCCTCACCTAACAGTAACCGATACTTTTAGATTGAAAATTTTGAAAATGATAGAACGTGACAGTCCTGTACACATACCTTTCCGTACTTGGGAAATTTACGAATATCCAACATTGCCCCAATCGACTCAAATTTCTTGGACCGTTAAGACAGCTAATCAGCTGGAAAAACCTCGATATGTTATATTGGGGTTCCAAAAAGATAGAAAGAATAAAATAAAAGCAGATGCTACTTTGTTTGACAGTTGTAATGTTACAAATGTAAAACTGTATCTCAATTCACAATATTTCCCTTACGACAACTTGCACGGCGACGTTTCGATCATGTATGAGATGTATGCAAGATTTCTAAAATCTTATTATGGAAAGGAACCGTCTCCGTATCTCAGTTTGGACCAATTTCGGGATAAAGCTCCGATTTTTGTAATTGATTGTTCTAAACAGAATGATTCTATTAAATCAGGTCCTGTGGATGTGAGACTGGAAATTGAGGCTTCCGCAAATATACCTGCAAATACTTCAGCCTACTGTCTCATTCTACATGACTCACATATTGTATATACTCTCCTCTCGGGTAACGTTAAAAAAGTTAATGTGTAATTGTTGTATACTGACATCATATATTTGGTTTCTGCGCATGCGCGGTCATTGATATATAAAACTGTTCATGTTTGAACCTGTTCATTCAGTGAAGAGACATTATGTGCACCACATACCCTGGAATCATACATGCCTTCCTCAGGCTCGTGCCGAGGGATAGATTACCGGATTTACAGGAATTTATTGACGAAAGGGAACTAATGGAAATAAAACCTACTGGAATAGATGATGACTTGACCTTTATATTCACACAGTATATCACCGAGATGAGGAATATCAAGTCGAGAAGTCGCAAGTATCGGAACACGTCTATACAGCTTTAAAAAGTCGGCTATCTTCGAGTAACATCGACTTTGCTACAGATTCATTACGCTTATTAGTGGGTGGGGTGGGGATGGTTTATCGCAGCCATTATTGTGTCAATTGTAAGGAGGCAGATATAAGCGATGAAATATACTATCAATTCGATTTCGATGATGCTCGTCTACACGAGTTCCCATTGGTTCTAATCGAACCAAAGGGGATTGAGAAGGGTTATTTGAGTGATCTATCATCGTTTTATCAAAGTTGTCAGTTGTAACCTCGTCGAGACGATGGATCCAATCATTTGCGGACGAGACAGCATGTGCTACACATACCCAGGATTTGTTCACGCTTTCCTCAGAGTCGTGCCTAAGGATAGGTTTTATGATATGAATGGTGATGATGTACTTGGCGAAGATAATATCTATGCATTCAACAGTCATAGGCTCGAAGAGTTATTGAGCAAAGCATTCATCGATGACGGACTGCTCCACAATAAGAGTCAGTTTCAGATCGATGAGACACAAATATCAAGACAGGTTTATGTAGCGTTACAGAGTCGTTTAGCTTCGGATATCGCTGACTATGCTACGTATTCGGTATACTTATTAGTGGGTGCTGTAGGGGTGGTTTTACGTTCCAGATATTGTGACGATTGTAAAGTGATCGAGGTTGATGACGAAATATATTATTAATTCGATATCGACAATGCTCGTCTACATGAGTTTCCTCTTGTACAAATCGATCCGGAATTTGATAACGATTTAACTACCACCACGAAAATATTTCAGACGAAAATCTTACGAGGGAGTGATAGATCATTGTCATACAACAAAAGATTAGATGCGTTGGAATTGTATTTGAGGGATAAGTATAACTCAGTAAAAAATTAGATGCAGTGGAATTGTATTTGAGGGGTAGGGGTGGCTAAGGGTGGGGGAAGTACATGGGGTGCGAGTCTCATTCAAAAAGGTTATTTGCAGTCATGGAGTCAACGAGTACGGATGTAAATGTGAACGTCTCCACCGTGGAGGATATTGACGAGCTCGTAAAAATACCTAACTTTCAGCTCGGGGTTTTTTTAAAGACTGTACATTTTTTAAATAAAGAATGTTCAAAATTCATATCAGTTGGTTTATTTCAACATACAGGATGTGAAATCGGAGTGCTTATACATGGTGGTAAGAATTTTGTGTTTTTTACACAAGAGTTGTTTAATGAAGTATTACTACTGCATAAAGGTTCTCACATTACTGCTGCATTAGGTGAAAAAAGTAATCGTAGATTCACCTTGAGCTGCGGCGAGATTGTGGTTAAATCTATTTTTGGTATTCGTTATGTTACATTTAACGACGAGCGACGAACCTTAACCTTGAACGAATCGGAGTGGGGGGCGTTTGAAGACTCTATTCCTGTTGTGACACGTCGTATTTCTGAATTATTTTATTTTGAAAACGAAATGAAAGCATACATCAATGAGAACCTAGCCGCGGACGAGATAGTACCTAGCAGTTTACCTGAGGCTGACAGACTATACGACGAAATTACACTGTTTAAACATGGAGTACGCCGTGGTTGAGTTTCACGCGTTTATGGATAATGATAATAACTATATTATTAAAGAACTTGCAATTGTGAGCAATCACTTTTTTAGTGTTACTGTATTTAAACCTCCGTACAGTTTTGAGGGATTGAATAGTAAAGCTCAAAGGACAGCACGTTGGTTACAAAGACATCACCATTGTATACGGTGGGGAGAAGGAGGCGTGACTTATAATGAAGATTTAATACGTATACTGTGTAAACCTTTCGCTATTTTATATACTAAAGGGTTAGAGAAAGCAAAATTCCTAAGACGGTTCCACAGGAACGTGCTAGAGGTGGATTCGCAGTGTAAAGTCTCTGAGAGAGTAGATTTCAATTGTGTTTTATCAAAGCATAATAAAAAAGATAGTAAATGTGCATTGCGTAGTGCTAAATGTTACTATGATTGTCTAAAGAGTGTGTGTGTCTAACGGTCCCTGGCGTGGAGTTAAGTCTCCCGTAAACCGTTATGGTCCCTGGCGTGGAGTTAAGTCTCCCGTAAACCTTAAGGTCCCTGGCGTGGAGTTAAGTCTCCCGTAAACCTTTGAATGTCATAGTAATACATAGCACGGCTATGCACAAAAAAATAAAAAAAAGTTAAATACAAAAAAAAATAAAAAAGTAAAAATACAAAAATAATTTGGGGGCCGCATTTTGTAATGGAGTGGCGGTCACAGGAAATAGCGTTGGTTTGGAGCTATTTCCACAAGGGGTAAGCCTTCTGCTTACCCCGGCTTGTAATGTGGGCTCTGATACGGCTTTACTGTACCAGATGACGGTTCCAACCCCGTAGAACACAGAGGACAAGTTGCTTAGTATTTCTATACTAACAAATTACTTTCTGATTTTTCAGATAATGGAGATGTATCTTTGCAAGACTTTGGAGACTTACGTGTGCTGCGGTAACGCCTGTAAGGCTATATCCGTAAAGGATCTGGTGTTCTGCACTAAGCCGGATTGTTACGGTGATCTGTGTACCTGTTTGCTTGCCGACTGCAAATCCCGGAAGTCGTACAGTGTTCCTGTCAAAGTATCTGAGAGACCTCAACATTTGACTGGATACTGCTGTATCAACAAATGTTTTCAAGCACCCGACTGCCAAGTTGACGGTCTGGCATGTACAAAGTGTCAGGCATTCAGCTTCTGCCATTGTAGGTGTAGGTATTGGAACATTCGAATGACGGTGATGGATCTATACAGACTATCGACAACAACCACTGTTGTGACTAGAACGGGAACAGGGACAAGTTCAACAACAGCATCGGAACTGTGCTATAGTTGTTGTGTGATGAACTGTCAAAGGTTTCATATAAAGGACTTGTTATTTTGTAAACAAGCAGACTGTCATGGTGACTTGTGCAGGTGTATGTTTCGGAGATGTAAATATAGGGAATATTTTGTAATGTTGTAACATTGTGCGTGTGTGTGTGTGTGTGTGTGTATGTGTGTGTGACCCTCTGGTGTGGTGTAAATACCCGTAAGGTTGAATGTCATAGTGATAAATGTAGCACTGTTACACAAAAAAATGTAAAAAGTAAAAATACAAAAATAATTTGGGGGCCGCATTTTGTAATGGAGTGGCGGTCACAGGAAATAGCGTTGGTTTGGAGCTATTTCCACAAGGGGTAAGCCTTCTGCTTACCCCGGCTTGTAATGTGGGCTCTGATACGGCTTTACTGTAGCAGATGACGGTTCCAACCCCTTATGACACAGAGGACAAGCTGATTATTCTTGTTTGTACTAACGTATTATTTTCTGATTTTTCAGATGATGCAATTCCTATTGTTTGTGATGTTGGTTGTTGGAGTAGGGTGTATTTTACCCCTGAATTTGAAGGTAAGGCTTGTAACTGGTAACCCTACCCCTTTCATTAGTTTGTCGGTCAGATTGTATGTGTTTCTTTTTGTTTCTTTACAGAGAGGTATCCAGTATGTGGATACCTCGTCAGACGATGAGGGTGAGACCTCTGTTCTTCGGGATGTGAGGTCACGCCCCCTACCACCATCAACTTCTTTACCACCACCACCTCCTCTATTATCTCTGTTACCACCTCCCCTTAGCCGCCCCCAGACTCCGACCCCGTCCTATACCCCAACCCCTATATCTACAACCCCTCAAGGACATGCATGGAGGCATCGGCTGGGGTACACAGGGTTGAATACTCCTAGGAGACCTGTCCCTGTGAACCCTCCAAGTGGAAGGCGAGGTGGAGAAGGATTGATGAGGGCGCTGTTTCCCGAAACGGTATGTACTGTGTTTTCTGTTCAATATACTATTCTATTTAACTTCCTTATCATGTACTGAACTGATATTTTCTGTTTCAGCGTTCATCTACAAGAGTGGTGGAGCGGAGGACTGATCCACCACCCCCCACCACCACCAATGCGGTTCCATCTACCACCAGTGTGACTCCCTCACCCACCACCAGTGCTGTTCCGTACTGTTACAACTCTGTAGGTATAAATTTACAAGTGCTGTTTGATATTACTGTTTGCTTGAATGAGTCATGTTTATGTTACTGTTCCAGATGGTAACACGTACGGTAGAGGAGGAGGCGATCTCAATCAGTGTGCGAGATCTCCCTATTGAGGCGCAGTTCGCTTCCTCCAGATCTACTGCCGCTTGGTTGCATGCTCACCAGGAGCAGCACGATCGGTTGGTGTGCCCATTCTGTTTGCGACCACAACAACAACCGCATATAAATGTTTCACAGGCTGTCAGAGTAAGTTTAGAACATGTGATACAGGTTAATAACTAGTGTTTCTATTCATATGTTAACACAAATTGTCTTCTAGGAACATACCGCTCGTCGTGATGTGGCTCGGGTCTGGATGATGGATGTGCGTACTGCTCTGGGTCAGATACTTTTAGAGCTGAATGAGTTTACCGACCGGTACCTATTGATGGACATATCCAGGCCTGAATGTTCTATCGTAGATGTGGCGTCTCTCATTCAGAGAGATCTGCAGGGTATGGCAGGCAATCTCACCTTGAGAGTGGAGAGAAGACTCCAGGTATGTTTGTTGACATAAAGTGACTTGAGAGGTTGAAGTGGTGGGGCATCAATTTATAGTTAAACCTTTTTTTCAGACCATGATGCCAAATATCACACAACATGTGGAAACACCGCAGCTGCAGAGTTGGAATGTGAGTGTCCTTGTATATGTGTGTGCGCATCTCTATTCTGATTTATTTAGTTCTATATATATAATACAGGGTTTGTTTGTAGTTAACACCCGAGGTAACGGCTACCAGAATCCCCACCACCACCACTACCACGATGTTTCCAGGGATAACACCTATGAGGACCAACAGTGTCGCTGATGGGGGCTCTGCGTCACGCAGTTCACCTATCCCCTGGAGAGATTTGGCACAGCCTTTACCTTCTGGGTCAGATACCGTCTCTGACCTGGAGGAGCGGGTAGAGGAGGAGGAGGAGGCGGTGGAAGAAGAGGAAGAAGAGGAAGATGAAGGAGAGACACTAGTGGAATACGTTCCACGAGCACAGGTGCGTTCTTTTTTTAAAAATATACTTTATAGATTATGGGATAACTATGATATGCTAACAATAGGGTTTGTTTTACAGCGTCCATGGGAGTCGTTCGTGCGACTTCTGCACCAGATATCGGGTGAAGGCATAGCCACCATAGCTGCTAGTGGAACCAATATGGTGTCAGCCACAGGGTCATTGCCTCAACAGACAAATCGGTCTGCAGACGGACTGCATAATGCTTGTCCGGTTTGTCTGGTAGAGATGGTCTCATTTACTTTGAGACCATGTGGCCATCTTTTGTGTGGAGACTGCGCGCACAGGGTAAATACATGCCCCTTGTGTAGAAGCCCTGTACTCGTACGTCTCCAGATTTTTATTTAAATTCAATTTGTAGTGAGATAAAACCTCTCCACTTTTACTTGTTCTTTCAATTAGAAGCACACCTTTTGGCAATATTTATTTTTATTATTTTTCAAAATTCCCCTCTTAGATGTCTATCGCCTTGTCGTGGTGAGAGGGCTTTAAACAAATTTGATAGACGGTGCTTTGAACTTTCTATTTTCTTATACCTGTCTCGTAATTTCTTCTGCGAAGAAGACCACGTTCTTCACAGAAGAAATTACAAGCAGAGTAGCGTATCCCTTATAGGTTAGGATATCTCTTAATTTTAGTTAGTCTTCATCGAACTGACGAGATAGACGGATCTCTGGTAAGTTACAAATTTTGTTTGATGTACTATTATGTATTGTAATATTGTGTGATGTAGGGGATAGGTGACGTAGCATAATAACATAGAGTAATTCCCCATTGACGTCATTTCCAGTGACGATGTTGTGGCGTCTTTTTTGAGACGTCATAATGACGTTACTAGAGCTGACGTCTATCTGTGCCCAGGTGTCCCATAGCGCTATGTGACGTCAATCTGTACTCAGGTGTCCCATAGCGCTATGCGACATCAATCTGTACTCAGGTGTCCCATAACGCTATGGGACACCTGAGGTACAAAAGCCATTAAGCCCCTGACGTCATCTCCAGTGACGTCAGGGGCTTAATGGCTTTTGTACCTCAAGTGTCCCAGTGCTCAGGTGTCCCATAGTGCTAGTCAATCTGTACTCAGGTGTCCCATAGCGCTATGTGACGTAGTATTGTGACGTAGTATTGTGCTTTATAGATTAGGTATATCTTAAGTTTAGTTAGTCTTCATCGAGCTGCCGAAGAGGAAAGATCTCGGGTAAGTTAACATTGTACTTTGGACATCTGGTTTGCGTCTAAACTTAGGGCACCTGTTTCACGTAGGACATTCTGTTACCCTAGTCTCTAGTACCCTAATGACGTCATCTCCAGTGACGTCGTTATGACGTCTCTGGAAGTGACGTCAGGGGCCTATTGGCTTTTGTAACCCAAGTGTCCCAGTGCTCAGGTGTCCTAGCTTGTCGTACCCCAGGTGTCCTATATTCTACTTTAAATAAACTGGATATAGATCAAATACTGATCCAAAGACCAGCGAACTGACAAGTTATTACCAGTTTTATGGATATCTACTATGACAAGTTTTAATAGATTTTAATTGTTCCATATAATCATTTGTGATGTATGTAATATGTAGAGCCTGATGATGTCATAAGTTATAACGAAACAGCTGTAGCTTGTTTAGTAAATATTGACTTAATTTGTTGTTTAAAAAATAAATAAAAATTTTCTTTCATCTAATATGATTTTTGTATTTGGATGGATTTATGAAATCAAAAGCAACAAGTTTAGGCAAGACGATATCCAAGCTTTACTACTACTACACCGAAATTGTATTTTTGTTTGGTTTTAAAGATAGTGAATAAAAGAAGGGTTGTGCCATTTTTTACACCGTACATTCTCTGTTTTCAACAACGAAAACATCTCAAGGCAATAAAAATCTATTATCTATATTGTCTATTATCTGACTTAAATATGCTTAGCCTACACCGAAAGTTTCTTAAATTTTAGTT
Organism: Aphrophora alni; assembly: GCA_963513935.1. NCBI lineage: Eukaryota > Metazoa > Arthropoda > Insecta > Hemiptera > Aphrophoridae > Aphrophora > Aphrophora alni. The sequence goes on along the minus strand of OY740779.1, from coordinate 28,072,530 downwards.
GATCTTTTTCCATGGCCATTTACTGTTTGTTCTATTTTTTTAAGGCTAAATAGATTTCTTGTCTCTAGACCTAAAATATACGATGGTATAAAAACTAAGACAAATTAAAAATACTTAGTAACTGACAGCACATAAATTTCATTTATTAAATTCCCTGAGCGATATTTTTTTGCAAATTGAGAATCAACGGTTGGACCTACAAGCATTTTAAACCCTGTTCTTCTTCTTCTTCTTGTTTAAAGACAAAAAACCTCTCAGTTATCGTCGTCTAAAAAGGAAGAAAATCGCATACAATTTGAATCCCTAGCCCTTGAATACTCAATAGCGTCAGTGTCAGAAAAGAACAAGAGTTGGTTAAGAGAGACACGAAGGGAGAGATCTAACCCAAGACTACATGAATAAAATATTTAAAACCGAATACCTCCCTTGAGGGTTAAAACCCCTTCATTTTAACTATCACTACATTTTGAGGTTGGGATTAACATATTTTTTTTATTCATAAGGTGATAAAAAATAAAATAAACATCATTCAAAACTGCAAAAGATGCCATAAGTACATAGAAAATAAAATCAAAAACATTAGACAAACTTAACACACAACGCTGAGTTTTTAGTAACTACTGAACGATTTTTATGCTTAAAAGTGTCTACAAAAAGGTCTATATTTACTGAAATCCTTCATTATTTTGCTAGATATAGGCTACGCCATAGAAAAAGAATCTCCTTTAAAGTTTAATTTTCCCCTGCTTTAAAATGTCAAATATTAATTTCCTATATCACAGCTGATAAGCATCTATATTATCATTACTGAGTTGTGAGCTCCATTTCAGAAGGAAGCAAAGATAATTGTCTAGTTTTATAATAAAACATTTTAAATATTTTATAAAGGTCTGTACAACGTCGAGATATTCTAACAAAATTAAGTGATATTATGGAAAATATTGAACTAGGATTTATGTATGCCGATTTGTAGCAATTTTAATATTTATTATCATCGCAACCGATTGCATAAAATAACAGATAAAACAGCTGATTGATTTCATCAGCATCAATAATTAAACAATTTCGTACAGTATTTGAAACAAAGGTTTGGCCTAAAATATAACACATAAAACAGCTAATTTTAGTTATCAACTTCAATAATTCAAGACTATTTCTGGTTAAACCTAGCCTGGACTAATTAGAATAATTTGGTAGTATTCCAAACAAAGGTTTTGGCCTAAAATATGATTTACCGGTAGTTGATTCAATGAAAGAATCAAGCCCATACCTATCTGATACTGAAAAACCAAAGTTGTTGAGCAAAACCTGTCTACAAAGGTTTCCTTCAAAATGAAGTAAAAATTATATTACTGAGATAGGCCTAATAGACGATTTATTTTAAAATCAATTGTATTTTGTCGTTTATCGTGTATTGCATTATGTTGGCATACCCGCGCAAGGTTTATCCTTCGCTTGTCCTCAACGTAAAGGGTAATTAAAATCTAGCTTTTAATAACGATAGTCACGGTACTTTTTTGTTTACCAATTATTCCTGAAACACTTGAAATTTGGGTTCGTGGTCACATGTCACTAAAATTGAACAAAAATCGGTAGAGATCATTTTGACAATTCAAACTGGAAAATATCATATTGAATAAATACAGCATAATTTATTATTTTCCAAAAGATGCACATGTGTTATGCCATACTGAGAGAAGGTATGTTGAAAGGTGCTCGGGTTTTACTGGGATTGATTGTGTTTTACTTTTCCTGTTCATTTTAAAAGGAAATTTCGTCAGTAAATTTTTCCTTCTGATTTCCCTACACTATAAGTTACTTAAATGGATACTTTAAATGTCGAAAAATTTCAGTTTGATCACTAAAAAGCCACTACGAAAATTATAAAAGCAATAAAGAATATTAAATTTTTGTTACACCAACGTTTTTAATGGAACGTTTAGTGAGGAACCGATTTTTACTCCCCCACGTTACTATTTTCTCAAATTTTGTTCATTGTTTACCATCTAAGTATCCAAACAAAACATGTTGGTCGCCATTGCTTCCACAAATCCTGAGATATCGGTACATAAAAAACAGTATGCTAAGAACAGCTTGGCCACTCCATTTTCACATTATTACTTTTAAAATCAATTTTAGGTCTATTCAAGAAGAAGGCCGCCATTCAAACAGTAGCACCCAGAAGATTTCCTAACCAAACCTAACCAACTTAATACACACTTTATTGTTCTGGAGTAAAGTATAAGTTAAATTTATGTACTTCCAGATAGTGTCAAAAAGATTCACCCTTGTTCCTACGGCGCCACATGAATTCACAAATCTAACAAATCTCTACTGGTCCCACGTCATTCTTTCTTTTCCTGATAAAATAGCCTACTATCCTTAATACTCGCCAACAATGTTTCAGGTGTACTGTCAGATCAGGTTCTGTCCTATTTATGTCAATAAAAAATTGTTTACTTCTTTTCCTGATAAAATAGCCTACTATCCTTAATACTCGCCAACAATGTTTCAGGTGTACTGTCAGATCAGGTTCTGTCCTATTTATGTCAATAAAAAATTGTTTACTTCTTTTCCTGATAAAATAGCCTACTATCCTTAATACTCGCCAACAATGTTTCAGACGTACTGTCAGATCAGGTTCTGTCCTATTTATGTCAATAAAAAATTGTTTACAAGTGGCTGTCCTTATCTTCAACAGACCACCTATTTTTTATGTATTGAAGGAAATATGTTTAGAGGGTTAATTTAGGGACCAATTTGGTCAAGTTTGGTAGTTTAAGTTAAATACGCGTAGAGGTGTAAATTAACTTTGAGCTCGCGTATTTCCTATTTATGGGCTCGCACGCACGCGTTTAATATTTTTTATGTTTTCTTATTTAGTGGATTGTGCTCTTTAAGACTATGTAAAAATTGGGTGGTATCATGGTCACGCTGTTCTTAACAATTACTACGAAAAACAGCCTGTTATAAATATTTCATTTCTCAAAATCGGCTTTACTGATTTCGTTCAAATTGAGTGACATTTGAGCATTAATTACCCAAACCAATATATAATGGTTTATGAATAACTGGTGAAAAATATAAATGAATCTTGACTGTCATTATTAAAATCTCAATTTTAATCAAATACGACTGGGCCTACGCTAAGGACTTAACTGGTCATTATCCTCCCTGTTCTAGCCTATAAGTAGCAGATTATTTTAGTTGATAAAATAAAGATTACATTAAAAATATACAGGAAGGTCATTTTTGTAATTTTACTTTCACACATATATATTTAGGTTAGGTTAGGTAGGAGGGTTGGGTAAAATACCTGAGACAAAAATGTAGCTTTCTGAAATGATGTCTTTCAGTTGTAGGCCTAAGTGCAATGTTCTACAGTCAAATTTGATATGTGGGTGCATATTTTAGTCATGTCTCGGGAGGTATACACACAATTGTGACTAGTTACGTGTTGGTCACCATCTCTAAAAATACCAGTTATTGAGTTATTGGTTGGAAAAAAACCAAATCAGCCATGGGGGTGGTATTATAAAATACTTTCTAAAAATCGTTTATTGATTTCTTTTAAATTATAGTGAAATGTGGGAGTTTTTCTTTGTGTATTACTATTAAAACATACCTGGCTTCTACCTTTAATTTCTGGTTAATATTAATATGTGTTACAGGTGCACTGATTTATAGTGGTTTGGTTAGTGGGGGGGGGGGTGCCAATATGTTTTTTGCTTACACTTGAAAAAGACCTAGGGCCGGCCCTGTGCGTCGGGTACATCTTCAGTTGTGTTACAGTGGGCGACAAGTTGCTTCTCATCATTGCAATGAAGTTCCAGGAGGTGGCTGGTGTTGTCCCCCTAGAAACAGGATGTTTTGTAACTCTTATCTCATACTTTGAAAAATGGTTATATGAGTCAAAACAAAAATATAATCAAGATTAACACTTTCTCTATAAAGGCTTAATTGCCTACCTATATATCATCCATTTTGAGTTTAAAATCTTTAATTCATATCTCAAGAACAGTTTTTAACCAAGACCTATTTTGAATAAAAACTGATTGAATCCAATCTTCCGTTTTTAAATGGTGACTGTTTGAATGAATGTAGTTTTTTTTTAATTGAGGCTTTAAATCTGTAAACAGCCACCGTTTTTCAAACGATAGGGTTGCACTAAGTCAGATATTTTTCTAAAACTATATCTTTAATAAATTAATCATTGTGCCGAGATTTCAAAATTAGGTTATAAAAGCATTGCATCTGAAATCGACAAATTAATAATACAATATTTTAAATATCAAAATATACAAATTAAAAAATTAAACAAGCACTGCTCTCTGATAATGGCACTATACGGTGTTCAGTGTTCAAAATCATGATCATCATCTAGTAGCCTACCATTCATTAAAATTGAATTTATTTGCGCATTCAGAGTCATTAACAACAAAATACAAATTTACACCTATTAATACTTACTTGTTCAACTGATTCTTGACTTCCTGGTACAGGTACAGGTTGTGACATTGATAATCTGTCATCACTCTCATCACCGGCATCGTCATGGTCAGATTCAATCAGCTCGTTATCGTCAATTTTCGCACTTGACGCTATAAAAAACTTTTGCAACGATTTAGATTGTTTCTCATCTTCTTTAGCATGCTGCAACTTTCTTTTACGATTAAATGCCCCCGATGGCTTTTTGTTACTGGACATTACTTATGTTCTTCAAATCACAATATATGTAACAATTTTATGTCTACTACAAAACCAAAACCATGATTATACAAAATAAAACTTGTGAAAAATAAGCTTAAAAAGTTGAGTAACGCTGAACCAAACGTAGCACGTAGCCTAGTTGTTCGCTGACTGTACTGTACTGAGTGAGGGTGAGGGAAGGTGGGGTGGAGTAAAGAATGCATGACTCACGCGGACGAGTCTATTCACTCGTGAAAGGGGTCAAGGGGTGTAAGTTAAACGATGAGCTCGGTCTAACTTCCGGCGGCTATGGCCGCCCACAGCCCTAAATAATTCGCAAGTCCACTACTATTAGCACAAACACAGATTGACAGATATTCTCTTAATACTACTGATTATTATTAATCAGTAATAGGTTATATGAGTTGATTTAGTAATAGGCCAATTACTTCAGTCTTTTTTAATATTATTTCGTTGAATTGCTTGGCAACTGTAACTGACAAAACGACAAATAAGCGGAAATTTTATGCCAGATATAGATTGTGCGTTGTTGGTTGATTTAAACTTTATACGCCTAGTTCAGCGCCCCCCGCATCACGGCGCCACTCACGGCCGCGTAGTTAGCGTATAGCTCTGGCCGGCCCTGGATATACACACAAGACTACACGAAACAAGTGTAGATCACTCGAGATTGCCATACACATACCCCCACTGCAGTCATCCCCTGAGCGACTAGAAAGTGTAGATCACTCGAGATTCCACCATACACATACCCCCACTACAGTCATCCCCTGAGCGACTAGAAAGTGTAGATCACTCGAAATTGCTATACACATACCCCCACTACAGTCATCCCCTGAGCGACTAGAAAGTGTAGATCACTCGAGATTGCCATACACATACCCCCACTACAGTCATCCCCTGAGCGACTAGAAAGTGTAGATCACTCGAGATTCCACCATACACATACCCCCACTACAGTCATCCCCTGAGCGACTAGAAAGTGTAGATCACTCGAAATTGCTATACACATACCCCCACTACAGTCATCCCCTGAGCGACTAGAAAGTGTAGATCACTCGAGATTGCCATACACATACCCCCACTACAGTCATCCCCTGAGCGACTAGAAAGTGTAGATCACTCGAGATTGCTATACACATACCCCCACTACAGTCATCCCCTGAGCGACTAGAAAGTGTAGATCACTCAAGATTGCCATACACATACCCCCACTACAGTCATCCCCTGAGCGACTAGAAAGTGTAGACAATGACTACATAAATACTATAAGACACGACATAGGATAGGGAAATAGTCTACGCTTTACGGGTGCTGTTCGTCACAAGTTTGACACACAGCTATCAGAAAGCGCTAGCAGCACCTTCTCACTTACTTCCGTCAGCATAGTCAGTGTTGTCAGTTCGTGCGCTGAGATAAGCGATTCTTGACCTTCCCTCGCATCTCTGGTCCCATATGTGGCATCAGTGCGTTTTCTCTTACCCGCCTGAAACATTGTTTGACCGTAGAGCCACCTAGCGCCAGTCACATCAACTTCAGATTGGTCACATCAACGCCACCTAGCGGGTATTGGTCAACTCAAGAATAAGCGTAGAATATTTAACATGGCCATGTCGTGTCTTATAGTATTTATGTAGTCATTGGTGTAGATCACTCAAGATTGCCATACACATACCCCCAATACAGTCATCCCATGAGCGACTAGAAAGTGTAGTAGGCCTATATAGAATACAATTTGTACATCCTTTATATTACCCGTTTTTCCTTCAATAATTCGAAAATCATATTTAAAAAAAAATTCTATTAATATTAAACATTCACATAAAACTCAATACCTAAATGAATGAAAATTAAATTCTTTAAAAAAAAGGCCTATCAGAAAGTTTTGTAGGTCTAATAATTTTCCAGAAAAAAGGAATTTCCAAAAGACTCTGCACTAAATAATATCTAATACAGGGTGCATTAAAATTTGGGTGTAAAAAATGATCGAATTGTTGTAAATATAAATGAAAATTAAAGAAGGAAACTTACAGATTGAAGACCTCATGTACATTCAAGTTATTATTTTAATTTGAAACATTTCAAAGCTGTTTTCACGTAATTTTATTATATTTTTTATAATCTGCAACTATAAAATATATCCATTTTATTGAAATAAAATCTCTTTAGTTTCATCTTTCGAGTATGGTTAAATTTCTAGCATTATTATTGACATCAAATGCGTAATATAGTCATTTCTGTGATGAGTCCATAAAGTGACAGTTTTGCAAACAAGAGAAAAGATTTCGTTTGAAAATGGTACTTTTTGCGAAAATTACACACAAAGATTCTAGTATTTCGGGTGAAGTATTTGAATATTCATGGTCCATTTCTTCGAATTCATTTTCTACTTCCATTTTTAATTTTTCAGCGTAGTTATTATTATTGTTTGTGTAGCCTAGAAACAATAACGATTTAGCTTAGAACACTTACCTATTACTATTGTTGCCATGGCAACTTGTAGTATGAGGAAAACACCAAAACGCACTGGGTGCAGAAAATTCAAAAAAGTTTATTTATTTGTTCTTCTTTTGAAATTTATGGTTTTTTTATTTGTGTGAATTGGCAAAGAGTTAAAAAGATATATACTTGTATAAAATAATTTCGTAATGCTGAAATGTGTTTTAATATTATAATTAATCAAAAAATATCTACAAAATATGTCCACTGTTGATAAAGTATAGCGGAAAAGTATGCAGGTATATACAGTATTTGTTTTTCTCTTGATCCAGCTAGGATCCTTTAGGAGTTCTGAGCTTGTACTCACATAGTGAGCCCCTGAGATTGTATACACACATAATTATATTGACACATTTATGTATACACATACATCATATACACAATTTTCATAGTATAAAAAAAATTATATTATATATATGTATGCAATATTTTTGTATATATATCCTTATATTTAATCTTTACAACAAAATAATATATCAAACCTTTATACAATATGTAAATATATGATACAAATATATTATAACAAATCTTTAAATATTATGACTTATTATAAGCACGTTATTCGTGCCAATATTAACAAAATAAATAACTTTGAAACATGTAGATTTTAACTCTTTCTTTAATTACAAAATTAAATTTTAAAAATCATTTACAATAAAAAAAAATTTTCTTTTAAACTTGATGCACTTAATAATTATACAATTAACATCTTAATCTACTACTTATTCTAAGTACATAGATAAATACAAGTTACTTATTCTACAATGTCTTAATCTAAAATAAAGAAATAAGAGTGCATCAGAATGTTTTATTTTTATTTTTAATTATTTTGATAAAATGCTCCGGCTAACTGAAATTTATTATTCTTTATTAATTTAATTTACTTTCTCTTTACGGGTTCGTTAGGTTCTTTGGTGACTATAATTTACTTAAAATATAAAATAAAATTTGGTGGTACAGTAGTTTGTTTAATTGAAATTGTCCATTAATTTTTACTTATTGACTCTGAAGTTCTATTACAGTTCCAATGTTCCCGGTTCCTTGAACGTGGTTCCTGCGTAGACTGCCAGTAGATGGATTGATTTCCCTTAATATTTTCGACAAATGTTCTTTTCTTCATTCAAACACTTGTAGAACGACGCTATTACTCACACACTTTTATGACAACGACTCTTTTTAACTTATAAACGACGATTATCTTTTAATTATACTTTGAAGATAATTATTAAACACTTGTACAAAACGACGAAGTTACTATTTAATTTCGGCTAAATCTTTCACAACATTTTTTCTTTTTGCTACTAAGAGAAACACTTTCTCCGGAACAACCTTCTTCAATAAGTTCGCCACCCAAAAAGACCCCTTGCGCTTCTCTTCTACCTTTATTTATAATTTTTTAAATTTCAAACTGCTTTATTCCGATCCTCTACCTTCATTGGCTTATTTTAAATCTTTTACGTTACTTTAGAAATGATGCAATTCCTTTCATTGGTCCTTTTCAAATAATTTCGGTTGAAAACATTGAACTTTTGAATGCTTTATTTGACTCCTTGGGGTCACTGACTGAGTTTAGAATTTATTGTTTTTCTAGCTGTCAACCCTTTCAACTCTACACAATTTATGGCCTGCCGAGCACTGACCTTTTGGGAGCCCTCTATTTCGTTACAATATACAAACTCACTTTGGTACAAATACAAACAAATTTTCCAAATTACTTAAAAAAACTTTTATTTAAAATATTTGTATGACTTGCTATATCTTCGAAAATGTACAGCCATTGTCTTAGCAGTTTTAAAAATTGTTTAAAATTATTAATGTAATGATGTTATTGTCTAAAACCTTGTTTAAGTTCCATACTCATATTATAAAAGTATAAGTGTATTTATGTTTTTAAAATATTTTAGTAGCCTATTGTTTTTTAAAGTTTTATAATTTGAACAAATCTCAACTACCATCAGTCGCAGTTAGTTCGAATAATTACACTATTGTTTTTCTTTTCTTTTTTTTTTTTCTTTCCAGTCTGACGTTCCCTATGGAACTTGTCAGTTGCCTAATACAAGTAAGACAGGAGAATGCCGCCATTTGCAGTATTGTGCTTTAAAAGTTTATAAGGACAATGTTTCCAGTTTCTTAACTTACCGCTGCGACATAACCGATGGGTAAGTTGACATAGTTTTTAAAAAAATACTTATTTCATTTTCAGATTCACGGTTTTAATTATACATATCAAAAATACTTTATACAACTATGAGGGATAGGACATAGAAGTAAGTTTAGTTTTTAAATATTGCTGTTGCAGCACTGCAGTTGTGAACGCATGCCAAGTTAGTTGATTCACGTGTTTTATATACTAGAAACCATTACTTCCAATTTTTCTGCTTCATTTTCAATTTTTGACTAACAACAAACTTTTTTTGAATTTTTTATATTTTTAATTGTTTCGAGTCTTTTTCATTTAGCACCCTTAATGTAAAATATTTTTTTTTTCTATGTAGCTCACATTTAGTTTTTCTCTTATCTTTTTAAACTAATAATTATGATAAATCCTAATTAGGATCCTAAAACTTACCTAATTTTCCACAATAATTTGAGGTTTTGTTAAAAATAAAAACTGTGTTAATATTTAAATATTATAAATTCTGTATATTTGTATATCTTTGCTTGTTGTTGTTGTACTATAATGGGAAGATGTGTATTGTATAATTGAGTAGAAAATAATATTTTTTTTTTTTTGACAGTTTTGGTTGATTCATATTTGCTTCGGCGATGGGTGAATGAGAAAATTTCTGCAATGTTTTTACACAGTTCATTGTGTTACCCTGACAACAGTGCGATTTGTTATTAGCACAGCCGTCTATCGACTTTTGGTAACAAAACTGCTACCGCAATTACACCCTTGAAACTGAATTATTAATTGTATTTTTCAAGTTTTAACCACAAAAACTTTCACTGTTGTCAAAATATAAACATTAAATTTACTATTTCCCCCACTTTTTTTAGTAAATTGACTTTAAAAGAACATACATTTCATGTACGCATTATATACTATGCTTAAAATATGCTCTTACAGAATCATTTGCGTGTCTTTTGAACTTACAATTGATATTTTAAATTTGATTTCAGATACCTTGGAACTTGTTGTCCAGTTTCATAGATGTTTCAAAGGAGGAGGTGGATTTTTACAATTTATGTATAATAAATTGTAAAAATTACCAAAGTTTTATGAAAAAGAAAGTTAATAAAATAATTTATTTGCATTATATCATTTGTTTATTTTTTCCTTGATGCTCCCAACATTACCTCCCAAAATACTTTCCTCATGGGGCTCATAAACCTTAAGCCTATAAATCACCGTCGTATAGGCATGAGCCATAAACAAACATCTATATCAATCAGTGTTCCAGAAAGGTTTTAAGAGTATGTAAAAAGACTTTTCAAGAGATGTTTAGCGTCACTAAAAGGTGGATTGAAACAATAGTATCCTTTCTAAGATGGACAAAGTAACGTACAATGAAGAAAAAATATACAACAAAGGTATAAACAGAAAATACACAAATGATGATGATCAACGAATTATTGACCATATGAACTCCTTCCCAAGATAAGAAAGCCACTATTCCAGGATTAAGAGCAATAAAGCATACTTAACTCTTGACTTAAACAAAAGTAGGTTACATCTGGCTTTTAACAAAAAACATCTACTAAACAAAGTTGACGATAATATTTTTTCAAGATATTTACACTCAAATTTCCAAATCTGTCTTTTTTTCAGCCACGGAGTCACACATGTGATACTTGCGATTTGGTTAATGGCTCGATTAAAAACAATTCTACAGACTTAACAGCAATGAAACGTCACCTGAAGTTACACGACCATAAAGCTAAAAATGTGAGAAAAAATATCGACAATAATCACAAGAAGTCACAAATGCCCAGTGGTGATGTTTGTACGCTTAGTATGGATCTTCAAGTCTTCTCCCTTCCGGATCTGACTAACTGCAAGATGTATTACTCAAGGCAGCTGAGTGTTTATAACTTTGGTATACACACCGGAGACAACAATGGTGTTTTCACTTTTATAGCATAAAGGGCAAACAGGGAGGGGTGGGAATGAAATTGCATCTGCCGTATAAAAGCTCTATGCTGCAGAATAACACCAAAACGTAAACTGATATTTAGGAGTTATAATTGTTCCGGCGAAAATCAAAACAAAATGTTATGGATTTACCTTATTGCAGAAGTGGAACAGAAACTTCTAGTTTCAGGTCACTCTTTTTTAAGCTATGACAGAAATGATGGTGGCCTTGAAAATGAAAGTATAGTTCTTTGGGAAATTGCTTTAAGTAAAAACCTTTAGTTTTTACATCCATTTTGTTGCCCTGTTCTTTTTAATAATTAATATTAATAGAAAAAAACATTCTTTAACTTAGAATTCTATAGATTTATTTTAAAATTTCAACACTATTTTCTAAGCCGTTTTAAAATATATAAAAGATATTATTTAACTAATACCTTTTTACTGGGATAAATGTGTGCACACGGCCTATTATAAAGGATAATAAGGTTGTGCACATATCCTGTTCCAATTTTATAAACTTCAAACCTACTTTGTGTATTTAGTAAGTAAATTTCATATTCATAAATATATGTAAACATGTTTATTTTATCAATAAAACTCAACGTTTTAATAAACGTTTTTGTTTTTAATATTTCCTGGAAAATCCTCATTTTTATAAAAACTTTGTTTTTGTCACTTGGCCCGTTATATTTCTCTACTCTTCATATTGTGTAGTATGTAGTTCAAGAATCATTCAACAGTGGTCAGACAAATACGAGTTTAGTATCTATAAACAGCGTAGAACTTATTTTGAAGTTGAAGCTGTATAGCTACACATTGCTATGGCGACAATCTTGCCAAACAAAGATTACGGAAAGAAACTGTTTATTTATACAAAATATCTACATCAAAACCTGCCCTTCACCTAGATGTGTATTTGGAGATTTCCATACCAAACAAAATTACTAATTATAATTTCTTTCAACTAAAAATATTGTTACAAACTTAAGCCAATATGTTTGAATTTTTATAGAAAATAAATTAGAGTTTAACAGGACACATAACCTATTATGTTTAGATTTTGTATTGATAAGAGACACAGGCTTACCTTGGAAAGTGGTCCTTGGTATTACCTAGTAGTACACAAATAAAAAAACAATAAAATACTAAAGTTCTGAAATTTTTCATAAACACTGTCCACTTTCTCAATCAGTAGAGAGTATAAAATGAAGAATAAATTGTTTTAGTCTGCAGACTTGTGAAATGTGTTTTCTATTTGTGTTCTACTAGGTAATACCAAGGACCACTTTCCAAAGTAAGTCTGTCTCCTATCCATACAAAATCTAATGTAGAATATAAATTATAAATAAAAACTGATTTTTTAAATACCTTTAAAACCTGAAAAAATCAATACTAAGAGGAATGAAACAAATTTTTAAAACAAAAAAGAGCATAATCTCAGATTTTACAAAATTTTCAGTGGCGTTCAAAGGGTTAATATATATATTTTTATAGACTAAGAATGAATTTATACAACATCAAAACTGTTGATTTCACTAACGGTGGCAGATGTTGCCCCTTGGGTCCCTGACACTATATGAGTATTTAAGGTCTTTATTTTATGAGCTTTTCTTCTTCTTTTTTAGAAGTTAGATAAGGAGAAAAAGAAGTTAATTAATTTTTATAAGGTTGTCTTGCAGAAATAATATACAATATTTCCCATTTTTACTGTAAAATTACTCATTTATCCTAAGAAATCTAGTGTGATTGACTATAATATAATGCTACATTAAAAACCTTCAACAATTGTTTTGCATTTATTATAACAACTTAAACTTAGTAATGGTAATGAGACAATAAAGATGGTAATAGGAAAGTTAATTTTAAAAATGATTAACAAGTAATAATGAACTATTAATTATTAATGAAATTTAGGGTGCTGGGTTTTTTTGCCAACTGAAACATACCTTTGTTTAGTACAACAGTTTGAGGATTTTGTGTTTTAGGATTTTGAACACAATAAAAAGGAGGGGATTAAAAAACTTATATAAATTGAAACAGTTACACAAAAGTTTTATTTGAATAACTACAATAGAATTGTCAAAATTAAATATTTATAAGGTACTTATTGCCTAAATTGCTTTGGTTATCTATTCCAGTTGAGTCCGAGAATCTTCCTTGCCTGAAACAAACAAAACCATATCGTTGCATTTTGCAAAATACAAAGTGAAGCTGACTATTTCTATGTTGGTAACAATGTGTAAAAATCTAAATAGTAAAAAGAAGAGTACAATAAAAAATGTCCTATTTATTTTACTTGACCAACTAAAACACCTTTATTTAGGCCAAGTTTATTGTAATTTTAGTACTTATTCGTGAACCACTGAAACATTTCACATTTTTTTGTAGATTATGCTTCAGTTCGGTTGAGTAAGGTATGTAATCAGAAGATTAAACTCATTATAAAATCATCAGAGATTTAGGAGTTGTTGATTCTGGTTGCGTATTAATTTGGTTTGGACAGAGGGACAGATGATGTGGAGTGTTATAGGTTCAAACCAATAAAATAATGATTATTTAATCAATAAAAAAAATTCAATTATGGAGACAATGACCAGGAATTTTGTAAAAATATTATTATGTTTTCTTTAAACAATGTTTAATAAAAAATATATTACACAAATTCGAAAAGTATAAGTCAGCAAAGGTCCGGTTAGGAATCGATAAAAATTATAACGCAGTATTTTCTTATTGGTTTGAAAAGTAAACCAATCAGAAAAATAGTGAACAAAAGTGGGGACCATACAAGTTGCGAGAATAAGACACACTTCTTAGCTAGCAGCTGGCCTGGTAGGAATATTAATAAGTTTATGGACGAGTTGTCCATAAATTTACTTGATTTTGTTATAAATTAAAATACTCAAACTTACCAAGTGATAAGTTAGACTATTCCCAGCAAGTATTTAAAATTCCTTTTTCCGTAGAAAAAGTAAATAGTCCAGTGATTGTATTTTAAATAGAGACAGTGCATAAACGTCTGTGGTATAGACACAAATATTAGTAAATTATATATGAAAGAATTTAAAGATTTATTAAAATTATATATAAAGAAGAAAACAAGACAGTTAACAATAAAAGATATTTGAATCGTTTTGGGGAAAGTAGAATATCCAAACTTATGAATATTTGATTGCAGTGGAGGGAAGTAGACTTGAATGATTTGTTTTATTATGTTTAAATTTAACAATATAAATGAACAGATATAATTGATATATTATGAGATGTGATTTATGTTTTTCAGGTTCTGTAATTGTAATAAGTAATTTAATTATGTTTGTTGTTTTCTAGAAATAAACATGTATGTATTTCATGAACTTTGACTCTGTTGCGATTTTATGGAGTACACTGTTCGGTAATCCATGACCTTGGGTAATTGGACGAGTATATGTTCTCAAAATAACATATTGGCGCCTAATAATAAAAATTATATAAAAAATTAAAGTTAAAGAGGGGGAGAATTGTTACAATTTACATGGGGCACGATTGATTATTGTTATATAATCTAGGTCGGAAAAGGTAAATTATAAAAAGACTCTTAGAAAAAGGTAAGAGTATTTTTTTTTTAAATTGTGGGAAATGAAAATGTGTTTATTAGATTTTTAAATCCGGCGTAGGGGTTAGCGATCCCACCGCCCGATTGGACTACCAATCGCAAACAGCCTATCCCAGCTCACTTCTTCTTGTTCTGGGAGCCTTTCTTTCTATAGTCAATATAACTCTACATCCTGTATGGCTGTTTCTACTCTTTCCTATTGATGATCATCTTTCTTTTTCTCTTCTTCTTGTTTTATTTATTTTTCTCCAAAAACAACATATACAGGACAAAAGTGATAATCAAAACAAGAACTTAATACTAACAACATAATAAAATATTAACACAAATATTATAACACATCTCAAACATAAATGCAAATTGCAAATGACATACTAAAATTAAATAGAAATACAATTCCAATCTGTTGCAGTTTAATTGACTTCAGCACACAAATTCTTCAACTAAATAACTACAATTTTCCAATAGAAATGTAAGTAATTAATGTCTGCTAATACAACTGGGGCCTTATCCAGCGTAATTAGTATAGTGTCAGTTTGTATAAAAACTGTTACGCAGGCTTTCTAAACCTCGTAACTGTTTATCACTACTTTCTTCAGTAGTGAATAGACCCTAACAGATGCCATGGATGTGTCTCCACTCACTTTGCTTGTGTCAGCATCTTGTCTTTGGTGTGCCACAAAGCTGTACATATGTGAAGAAGCCTCCAGTGGCTATGCTTTTGTCACTGAACTATACGAATATCACATTCTTTTTAGAAGATCTGGGTTTGAAATTACAATTTTGAAAATATCTCTTCACTATTTGTCATCACAGAGCGATGAGGTAGGTACCACTATGCAGAATAACACAGGAGATTTGAACAAAAAAGTGTTTAAAATGTTCACCTTTTTGACATTTTCAATTTGATTTTTCAATGGAGTTTTGTCTATACGAGCACATTATTTATAGTCTTCTATATCAAATTTCACATTTTTAATTGTGTGGCTGCTACCATGCTTATAAACAGACGACAATGGCAACAGAATGTCGTAAATTCCTTTTTCAATTTCCTAAAGCTTAGAAATGCAGATTAGCCAAAAAAAGGAGATAGATTTTTTTTTTTACAAATTACCAAACAGAATTAGATTCTGGGTAAATAAAATTAAGTATCATGTAAAAATCAAAGTGGTACAGGAAGTGAGAGTAATGTGTTCAGGTTTTGAAAGAATACATACATATTCAATACTTTTTACACAAATTGTTTGTGAATTTGACGTACACGATTCATTATTATTTTATCTTAACCAACCTAACCACACCAACTGTACAGTAAATGTTAGATAGGACTAAGTTCTGACTTTGGATGTCAAGGAAAAATCCTGATACTCCTAGGGTGCCATCAATCGAAAAATGTATGGCTTAAATGCATGAACTATAAATAAATAATAAGCCAATGATAAGATTTATAATTACTTACATCTACTGATCTGTCTCCAGTGTAGTAGCAGATGTCATCAACAAGAGTCAGAAGATTGGCTAGAGCTGTTGGTACATTAGCAGGCATAGTCATTATAGCTAAGGCTTGTGGCCAAGTATTGAAATATGGAGCAACCATGCGTATCCTTGTCTCTACGGCACTACTAATTAATTCTTTAGCATCATTCTGACTGTTCATGTAACAAAATAGAATACAAGAACTCTGTTTTATTATCAATAAAACTATGTTTCCTCCTTTCATTCACAAAAATTAACACATTTTGAAAAATAGTTTTGCTATTAGAAGTTTAGTCTGATTTTTACTTTCTCACATAAACTTTCCTATCATGTCTTTCTTGACCAACTCTTGTCCACTTCCTATCCTGACGCTCTTTGGAGCACTTAGGCAGCAGGAAGGAAGTGTATTCCAATCTATAAAACATCCATTTATTTTTCATTTTCAATAAGGTGTTGCTTATCACCATATAATTCAGTAATATATTATTATATATTTTTTCTTCTTGTCATTTAAAGGCAAAAAAACCTCTTGATCATAGTCTAAAAAAAAAAAAGTAGAAAAGGCGTAAACTAGGAAAGGACCGAAACCTTTAGATCTTGACAAAAGGACAGACAATCTCTCAAGGCAACCTTTCCAGTAAAGATTCTGAAGTTTACGGAACTTACAAGTCTTCCTAGAGACATCCACAGGAATCAAACCAACTATTTAGAACCGCAATAATCCCTTGTGGATAATATCATGAAAACACTGGCAAAATGATAAACCAATATTTTAAAGTTTACAATTTTTGAGGTTTTACCGACTGATTCATGCTTTTTTCATGTTTATTGTACTTGCTTTAGGCTCAGCCAGACTAACTGATTCTCATACCTTTGACAAGTTTGAGTTTTGTCGCCTATACAGCCAAAGACTGTACTCTAGTAACTCACTGTCCATGAGGACGTGTCTTGCGGACTCATTCACCTACCTGGACAATAGAACATTTTTGATCTCTGTGGATGACAACCTGCAAGAGTCCAAAGACTGTACTCTAGTAACTCACTGTCCATGAGGACGTGTCTTGCGGACTCATTCACCTACCTGGACAATAGAACAGTTTTGATCTCTGTGGATGACAACCTGCAAGAGTCCAAAGACTGTACTCTAGTAACTCACTGTCCACAAGGACGTGTCTTGCGGACTCATTCACCTACCTGGACAATAGAACAGTTTTGATCTCTGTGGATGACAACCTGCAAGAGTCCAAAGATTGTACTCTAGTAACTTACTGTCCATGAGGACGTGTCTTGCGGACTCATTCACCTACCTGGACAATAGAACAGTTTTGATTTCTGTGGATGACACCCACTTTCGTTACATGTTTCCTGAAATAGTCATGTCCTGTTATGAAACCAACTACCTGTTTGAAGAGTTTTCATTTAAATCTGATCAGGGATTCTGTTAGAGCTGAGCTCGGTTTCTTGATAAAGTACTATCATTTTGGGGGTTTTAAGGTAATGCATTTTTAACTTGACGCTAAAGGCTGGTTCTATCCAATTTGCATGAAAAGCTAATGGGTTATTGATCAATTAAAGCATATAATCTCTGTTGATTTATTTACTACAAGTGTAAATACATAAACCTTTGTAAATTGATTCTAGACATCTGTTTTACTCAAGGCAACCTTTTCAGTAAAGATTCTGAAGTTTATGGAACTTACAAGTCTTCCTAGAGACATCCACAGGAATCAAACCAACTATTTAGAACCGCAATAATCCCTTGTGGATAATATCATGAAAACACTGGCAAAATGATAAACCAATATTTTAAAGTTTACAATTTTTGAGGTTTTACCGACTGATTCATGCTTTTTTCATGTTTATTGTACTTGCTTTAGGCTCAGCCAGACTAACTGATTCTCATACCTTTGACAAGTTTGAGTTTTGTCGCCTATACAGCCAAAGACTGTACTCTAGTAACTCACTGTCCATGAGGACGTGTCTTGCGGACTCATTCACCTACCTGGACAATAGAACAGTTTTGATCTCTGTGGATGACAACCTGCAAGAGTCCAAAGACTGTACTCTAGTAACTCACTGTCCATGAGGACGTGTCTTGCGGACTCATTCACCTACCTGGACAATAGAACAGTTTTGATCTCTGTGGATGACAACCTGCAAGAGTCCAAAGACTGTACTCTAGTAACTCACTGTCCATGAGGACGTGTCTTGCGGACTCATTCACCTACCTGGACAATAGAACAGTTTTGATCTCTGTGGATGACAACCTGCAAGAGTCCAAAGACTGTACTCTAGTAACTTACTGTCCATGAGGACGTGTCTTGCGGACTCATTCACCTACCTGGACCATAGAACAGTTTTGATCTCTGTGGATGACAACCTGCAAGAGTCCAAAGACTGTACTCTAGTAACTTACTGTCCATGAGGACGTGTCTTGCGGACTCATTCACCTACCTGGACCATAGAACAGTTTTGATCTCTGTGGATGACAACCTGCAAGAGTCCAAAGACTGTACTATAGTAACTTACTGTCCATGAGGACGTGTCTTGCGGACTCATTCACCTACCTGGACAATAGAACAGTTTTGATTTCTGTGGATGACACCCACTTTCGTTACATGTTTCCTGAAATAGTCATGTCCTGTTATGAAACCAACTACCTGTTTGAAGAGTTTTCATTTAAATCTGATCAGGGATTCTGTTAGAGCTGAGCTCTGTTTCTTGATAAAGTACTATCATTTTGGGGGTTTTAAGGTAATGCATTTTTAACTTGACGCTAAAGGCTGGTTCTATCCAATTTGCATGAAAAGCTAATGGGTTATTGATCAACTAAAGCATATCATCTCTGTTGATTTATTTACTACAAGTGTAAATACATAAACCTTTGTAAATTGATTCTAGACATCTGTTTTACTCTGAAACATCTACAATAAATAAGTTGTGTTCACTTTTCATTTTATAATCTCGAGTATTTTTTAAATCGGTTGTGAAAAAAATATTTTAGAGAATTATAATTATGTCTTATTTCAAATTTTATCACAGTTTTGAAAATAATAATTTTACTAAACTAACCTAGATTTATTTGTAGACTCGGCTGGTTGCTCAACATTTTCAGTTGCTCTCTTCAACTGACTTTCAAGTTCTTTGTTGGAAATAGCATAGAAATGAAACACCAGATCAGCGCCTCCTCTTGGAAACATACCATGTACTACTCCAGGGTAACCCAGTGATTCGGCACCTTATCACAGTAAAATTAGTAGTAGAGAGTTGCCAAGCCCGCCGGGGGTAGTTTTCTGTAATTACCACCCCCCAACCACCCCCTCATATTTTTGACGTCATAACAGTGACGTCATCACCACCATACGTCACTATAGTGACGTCATCACCACAATACGTCACTATAGTGACGCCGCCATCCACACGTCATCGGGTGACGTCGAATTACGTATCTGTAGCGTCACCCCCAGTGACGCGCTATTCTATTGGCAACGCGAATTACGTAAATGATGTTGGGTGACGTCGAATTACGTATGTGTGTAGTGACGTTTTTTACGTATCTGTAGCGTCACCCCCCAGTGACGCGCTATTCTATTGGCAACACGAATTACGTATGTTATAATGATGTCACCTCTACATCATGACAATATATGTATGAATGTTGACATGTTCAAACATGTCCAAACATGTTCAATCATGAAACATATTTTAAACATGTTCAATCATGAAATATATTGTCATTACTTAGTTGGTCGTTATTGCAGTCAATTGTACCAAGACGTTGTAATGATGATATTTATATTTTTATTATTACCCGTTTTTGTTAAAACGGAAAATGAAACTTCATTTGTTTTAGAACATTTATCTAATTTTGGTTATTTGAATACTTTAAACAATTCCATTTCTAACGTTGATTCAACAACACTAACGGATGCTTTACTTCTCTTTCAAGAATTCTATAATTTAACTGTTAATGGCGAAATTACCAATGAGACTTTAGAATTAATGAAAACACCGAGGTGCGGTTTGCAGGATGATGTGTTTGGGTTTTCAACATATACGAGGAAATGGAATAAGAAATATTTAAAATGGTATTACTCTTATGCCAATAAAACTATTATAAATATAACTAAGGAGGCTTTTAATACTTGGGACAACATACAGATTTAATTTTTTCATATGATAAATACGAACAAGACATTTTAATTTCTAATAAAAGAAGAACGCACAAATTTCAAAAACTATCCGATACTTGTTCCAATAGTTTAGATGGTAAAGGTAATAAAGTTGCCCACGCATATTTTCCTAAATATGATTATTCAACAGTTGAAATACATGTTGATTCTGATGAATCTTGGTGTTTAGAAATGGATATTACTAAATGTCATCCAGATACAACTAGTTTATTAGCTGTTTTAATTCATGAAATTGGACATACGTTGGGTATATTACATTCAAATGATGTAACGTCTATAATGTTTCCATATTATAACTATGATAAAATTGATCTAGGAAAGGATGATATATTAGCTGTACAAAGTTTATATGGAACGACAACACCCACTTATTTCAGTTCAACTACACCGACTACATATACTACAGCAGAGACAACAGAGACAACGGTATCTGTGGTTGAAGAACCAGATTTATGCGATTTGAATAATTTGAAAACATTTTTAATAATTAATCAACAACTATATATATTTTACAAAAAATGGTTTTGGATAGTAAATTTGGAAGATAAACATTATAGCAAACCACAACTTATAACAGACTGGTTACTGTTTCTTCCAACAGATTATGAAAAAATTGATTTTCTTTACCAAAGACCGTCGGGACAAATTGTACTTTTTATTAAGAACAACATATATATGCTTCAATTTCCCTCCTTAAAACTTGAAGTTGGCTATCCAAAACATATTAGCGTTCTTGGCGCTAGATCAAATATGAAAATTAATGGTGTAGTTAATTCATATTCAGGACGTACTTTTCTATTTTTCAACGATGTTTATTTTATGGAATTAGATGAATGTAGTTTTACTGGAAAGAGTTATGGACTTATATATAAAACATTTAACACTTTACCTTCTAATATGGAATCAATATTTAGATATACAAATGGATTACTATATTTTTTCAACAATAACACAGTTTTAGAATATGACGAGTTTTTAAATACATTAGTTAAGGTAGAAAAGAATAATTTATCAATTTTTGAAATTGAATGTTTAAAAAAACCTTCAGCTTATACTAACGTATTGCAGCAATTAAAATATCTTGTATCAACATTAGAGCAACGCTAGCCATGACAACTATTTCATCCAATAGTAAAAGAGTTTTTTTCAACCAATAGTATTGCGTTATATTTTTTGACTATAAATAGCTGGTGAACGTAGTCACAATTATTAGTGTACTATAATGTCATTGTCAGCAGTGAGTTTATTTCAATTATGTTCGGAAAAAGTTTGCGGTCAAGTGAAACGATTTCAAGATATAGATAAGTTAGAACTACCAGTGACTATTCAAAAATATTTAAAAACAATTTGTAAGAAAACATGGATGAATTTAAAGTGTGATACACAAGGTTATTTATATGAAAATATAGACTGGAATAATGTTTTGCATACAGACTTTGTCATGTTAATGAACCATCCTCTAGAGAAACCTAAATTTGGTTACGATAGAAATTACATAATAATTCAAAAGTTTCACTATGGAAATGATTCATTTTTTTTGTGTCGCGAATGTATGAGTGAATATGTTCTTTTCAAAGACAATTTTGATATAAAAAAAGCATGTTATATCTTTATCCCAGATGTTGTATATAGGGATGACTTGTTAGTTGATCTTATATGGAAATGCGAAAGTTGGTGTGATAAATGTGTCATATCGCCACTATTTAACATTTTCAATATCAAAGAATGTTCTATTGATGATGTACGCAAAGTCGCAATTGATTTAGCAACACTTAATGACAAAAACGCTTGTTTTGATTATATTTTGAAGAAAAGATATTTAAGAGGAGAGTAAGATGTTAATGAATCATTCTCTAGAGAAATATAAATTTGGCTACGATAGAAATTATATAATAATACAAGGTTTTTGTATGGAAATCAGCTTATAACCTTGACTTTTATAATCTTGTAGAAAATTCCAAAGAAGGTTTGCTAATGATCCAACCTCGACTAGTCAATAAAGAACTTGTTTCTTGGCACAGACCTCTGAATATTTTGTTCGTTAATTATCTTGACATTAAGTGCTGTGCTAAAAAGTTGTTTTTTCTAAGCTATTGCGCGTTCAAGGTTTTCTCCTCGAAGGCTGAGACAAGTATAAGTAGTCAGATATTTTTCTTTTTACTTTATCTGTCTACCAGTTCTGCTACAGTCCACACTGTTTGCACTGTTACACCGTCAGTTCATCACAACTTTACAAATCGTAATCGCTACACTATTTCTGCTGCTTTTTTGTTTGGATCATCTACCAGTTCTGCTTGCACTGTTACACCATCAGTTCATCACAACTTTACAAATCGTAATCGCTACACTATTTCTGCTGCTTTTTTGTTTGGATCATCTACCAGTTCTGCTTGCACTGTTACACCATCAGCTCACTACAACTTTACAAATCTTAATCGCTGCTGCTTTTTGTTTAGTCTTCTTTCAACTACCACCAATAGGTGAGTTAATATTTTTTAATTTAAAAAACTTTTTTTATATTGTAAACATATTAACAAAAATTAATGCATTACTTGTTTTATCCAAAAATTGTTTTTAATTTTTGTGAGAATACAAAAATCACATATGTAATTCTAGTAAAATTTTTTTAGTATTTGTTGACCTAACAATAGTTATGTTTGGTCTTTCAGTTATGAATCAACAACCAATTTTAGGATTCCGTCTTTCAGTCACGGAAGAACAACCAATTTTAGGATTCCGTAAATTAACAGCTAATGCATTTACACCAGAAAAAGGAACAGCTAATGCTGCTGGATTTGATCTCAGAAGCGCTTACGATTATATAGTTCCTAAGTTAAATAGAAAATTAATTAAAACCGATTTAGCAATTAGTTTACCCAAAAATTGTTATGGAAGAATAGCTCCCAGATCGGGGTTAGCATTAAATTATTTTATTAATATTGGCGCTGGTGTAATTGATAAAGATTATACAGGAAATATACAAATACTTTTATTTAATCATTCGTGTGAAGATTTTGTTGTAAAAAGAGGGGATAAAATAGCTCAGCTAATTTGTGAAGCAATATTATATCCTAAATTAGAAGAATGTTTTTGTGAATTACCTGTTACTGAAAGAGGTGATTCGGGTTTTGGTTCCACTGATAAAAAATAGGTTTTTTTATTTTTTCAGTAATGTCATCCCAACAACAACAACCATCTGATATTGTCTACGTCGACTGTACGGTTGACTGTCCTCCAAAGAGGAATATAATTCAAAATTTGGAGACACCATCCACCAGCCGTTATGAAGACAATAGAATGAAAATTAATGTTGTTAGTTTATTAGAACAATTGATTTTAATTGGGATGAGACATTAGGAAAATGGGAAGTTGTAGTGAACGAATTAAAAATTAATTCTGATGTGTGCAGTAATGCAGAATTATGTAATATTTTTTTTATAATAAGGGCATTATTTATTGAACTATCAAATGGGATTTTATTGCAAGTAGAATCCCAACATAAAATTTTTGCGATTAATGACAAAGAAATGAACTTTGAAGAAATTTGTCAAATTTTATCTACACCTTTAAAGAGAAAAAATATCAAAGATAAACTTTTTCCTCTTGAAGCTGTACAAAATTTTATAAATATTATTAGAGCCATTTTAAGTAGAAATTTTGACGCTAAAAAAGATGAAGAAAAAAAATCTAGAAAACGTAAATTAACTAAAAAAAATAAAAAACGTAATTCAATGTCTTCGTCCAGTTCTGTTGCATCGTCATCATCAAAA
This sequence comes from Aphrophora alni, assembly GCA_963513935.1. Taxonomy (NCBI): domain Eukaryota; kingdom Metazoa; phylum Arthropoda; class Insecta; order Hemiptera; family Aphrophoridae; genus Aphrophora; species Aphrophora alni. The sequence goes on along the minus strand of OY740779.1, from coordinate 28,048,212 downwards.
TCAGAATCAAATTCAGATGATGATGATGATACCGATTTTGATGACGACAGTGACAAATTTGAAAAAATGTTTAAAAAATCTAATAAAAAATTAAAACGTTCCAGTAAATTACCAATAGTCAAACAGGTGGTTCAGTATGTAAAAAATGGTAAAAGAAGAAAAATCACAACTCCCGGTGAACAGGGTTCACATTTAATTAAAATAGAGGTAACTGATTGTAAAGACCTCAAAAATTGTTCAGAAAAACAGTACTGGACGAAGGTATCGAAAAAAGCATATTTTCTTGCAGAGAAATCAAGCGATCCTATATTAAAAAGAATTAACGATTTATTAGTAGATGTGGGTTCAAAGCTTCAAGGTTTTGAAAACGCAGCTATTGATGTTGTAAATATTGAAAAATTTAGTCGTTATAATTAAGTTGATTTCTTTGTCATAATTAGATATTTTAGTTATTATTTATGTTAAAATTGTATATTGTTTATATAAAATAAAAAGAGATTTATTATAGTGTACTTTTCTATTTTTTATTTTTTCCTTTTTTTTCAGAAAAATGAATCATTTTATGCAAGTTGAACACGCCTTTAGAGGAAGCCTAAAAACGTTTTATTTAGGTAATATGTTAGGTGTGACAGATACTTGCACGTTTTTAGAAAATAGTAAAGATAAAATGAAAAATCTTATTAGTCAAATGTTAAATGAATATGCTATTTTAAAATTTAATATTGTAGTTGAAACATCGTATGTAAAACCTTTGACAAGAGAAAGACAGTTGCGATATTTTAAAACAAAAAATGTGCCAGTATATTTGGATTCAAATTTGAATTTAATTTTAGGAAAATTAAGTAGAAAAATATGCTACGAAGAAATTGAATACGAAGGTAAGGGCTCTGGTTGGACTTTAGAGCGAATTGATGGTATTATATTGCGTTTTAGTAGATATAATCCATTGAGTGCAAGTTCGTTCATTCCACTCCCCGATTTTATAAAAAATAAGAATGCAATTATTAATCCACGAAATTTGTATGATAATAAATGTTTTTTGTGCTCATTGTTAGTTCCATATATAACAACTGATTTTAAAAATGTACACATTGTAAATAGACGCTATTATAATTTAGCTAACAAATTTAATGTTACAGGTATAAAATTTCCAACACCATTAAATCAAATTTCCAAATTTGAAAAAAATAATCCTAGAGTTAGTGTGAATGTTTATGGAATTAATAATGATAGGGAAGTGTTTCCATTAAGAGTATGTAGTAAAGTTAAAAGAAATCATTATGATTTATTTTTTATAACAGATGATAAAGGTTCTAGTCATTATTGTTATATTAGTGATTTTTCCCGATTAGTAAATAGTCAGATAAGTAAAAATGGCCATAAAACAGTATTTTGTAAAAGATGTTTGTGCCATTTTACTTTAAAAAATAAACGAAAATTGTTAAAAAAGCATATATTACACTGTAAAAAAAATAAACCTCTAAAAGTGAAAATGCCTTCAGAGGGAGAAGATATTTTAAAATTCAAAAATTTTAATCGCAAATTTCGCATACCTTTTGTAATATATGCAGATTTTGAATGTTTATTAAGAAATGTAGATCAAAAAGTGAGTGTAAAAACAAAATTAAATGATATCCACGAACCTATGTCTTTTGGTATATATTTGGTTGTCGATGGAAATTTACCCGAATATATTTTGAGTGAATTACCTAACAAACCGATTATATATTGTGGAAAAGATGCAGCGAAAAAATTTATGACTCATCTTATATCAATTGCAAATACAATTGGGGAGATTTATAAACAAAAGAAACCCATAAAAAAAATGAGTGATGTTGAAAAGTTAAAATTTAGAATGGCTACTAATTGTGAAGCATGTGATTGTGAATTTAGCATGCTTAATACAGCAGTGCGTGATCACTGTCATGTTACTGGTAATTTTAGATCAGTTTTATGCAATTCTTGCAATTTACAAAGAATTAATCAAAAATTTCTCCCAATATTTATACACGGTAGTTCAAATTATGACAGTCATTTTATTGTTCGACAATTGGGTTGTGATTCACAAGATATTAATGTAATTCCTAATACTAGCGAAAAATACATAACTTTTTCCAAAAAAACTATTAATGGAATTACATTAAGATTTATTGATACATTCAAATTTATGAGTTCCAGTTTAAGTAAATTGACTAATAATCTACCGCGTAATAAATTTAATCATACAAGTAAACATTTTTCTGAAAATGATATGCCACTTGTAACAAGGAAAGGTGTATATCCCTATAATTACACCGATTCTTGGAACAAGTTGGAAGAAGTTGAACTACCGTCTAAAGATAAATTTTATAATCACCTTGAAGCAAACGATATATCAGATGCAGACTATGAACATGCAATAACTGTATGGAATCATTTTAAATGTACAATTTTAGGAGAATATAGCGATTTGTATTTGCTTATTGATATTTTGTTGTTGTGTGATGTGTTTGAGAATTTTAGAAGTTTATCTATTGAAAATTATGGCTTAGATTGTGCATATTATTACACATTACCAGGTTTAACGTTTGATGCTATGCTTAAATTCACTAAAATTGAATTGGAATTATTCCAAGATTATGACAAATATCTTTTTATTGAAAATGGGATTAGAGGTGGAATAACTACATGTGTAACTAGACATGCTGAAGCCAACAATCCGTTGCAAAATAATTATAAATCAGACACACCTCCATCTTGTTTGATTTACATTGACGCCACCAATCTATATGGTTTTTCAATGATGAGACCTTTACCATTTAAATCCTTCAAATGGGTAACAAAAAATTTGCATTCCTTCAATGTCATGTCCATTCCAGATGATTCACCAATTGGTTATATCCTAGAGGTTGATGTAGAATACCCCACATCACTTCATTCCCAACACAATGAACTTCCTTTCCTACCTGAAATTAAATGTCCTTTAGGTAGTAAGCAAGCTAAATTGCTAACCACTCTAGAACCAAAAAAGAAGTATGTGTGTCATTATGTAAATTTAAAACAAGCGTTAAACCATGGTTTAGTTCTTACAAAAATACATAGAATTATGCGATTCAAACAAAGTCCTTGGTTGGCGTCATATGTTTTATACAACACACAAAAAAGACAAAATGCAAAAAATGATTTTGAAAAAGATTTTTATAAATTTGTAATAAATGCCATGTTTGGTAAAACTATTGAAAATATTAGAAAAAGAAAGAACCTAAAACTTGTAAACACAACAAGAAAATTAAATAAATTAATTAGTCAACCATCGTTTTTGAATCGTATAATTTATGATCAATCGCTCTGTGCTGTAGAATTACAAAAAGAGTCACTTTATTTCAATAAGCCAATATATATAGGTTTTACTGTATTGGAAATAAGTAAAACCCATATGTATGAAATGCATTATGATGTGATGAAAAGTATGTACAAATCTAATCTTAATTTACTCTATATGGATACAGATGGACTTTTTTATAAAATTTTTACAGACAATTTTTATTTGGATATAAAACAAAATTTAGCTGTTAGAAAATATTTTGACATGTCAGACCTTCCTGTCACACATGAAGGTTATTTTAATGATAATGAAAAAAAATTAGGATGTTTTAAAGATGAGTGTAAAGGTGTTGGTCTATTAGAGTTTGTCGGGCTAAGAGCTAAATTATATACTTTTAAAACCGTAAATGATGTTACAAAAAAAGCCAAAGGGATAACCAAAGCCGCTCTTAAGACTATCCAGTTTGAGGATTATAAAAATTGTTTGAAATCTTTTATTAATATAAGAAAAAGTATTGTAACATTTAGATAAAAAAAACACATTGTACAAACAATAACAGTGGATAAATTGGCTCTTAGTGCTGACGATGATAAGAGATTTATTTGTGACGATGGTATTACAACATTAGCCTATGGTCATTTTTTATTAAAAGAATTGCTCAAAAATCAAATGTCAAAAGATTTAATGAATGATGGTGACAGTGATGAAACGAATTAAATGTGATATATTGTATTAAAGTGTAAAATAAAGAAACATATGTTATGTAAATAAAAGTTTTATTAGTTTAAAATAATTTTTCTACATTATTTTTTTAACAATTCCTGAAAGTGGTGTGTATTGGACAAGAGCATCATGAATAATTAGACAATAACAGGCTGTGTTGGCTGGAAAATCTTCAGCAGTTTGTAGTTCAAGTCTTACATCTAATGAACCTGTTTTTAATGTATCCACCTGCTTCGAACAGTCAATTACAAATAATGGCGTTTTTTGGAGAAAAACAAGTTTGTCAAGAAAAGGTTGATCATCACTTCCTTGGTAATATGATGACTGAAATTTGCTATAAAAATCATATATAATTGCTTTGTTTCCATTTATATTATCATAAGGATAATATTTTGAATTTAAATAGAGTTTAATGTTCTCAATCTTGCAAAAATCAAAATGACCGGCGATATGTGTATAGCTATCTTTTTTTCCTGTTTGAAATCCAATAATTACATATCGCGGTTTCTCTAACATAGACGAAGTTTTAACAGTCCAAGTTTGATTTTTTGACGATGGTAGAACAGGATAATCATGTAGTTGCCAGCGTCTGAAAGCTAACGATATTGGTCGGTCTTGATCCGTCATTTTCAATAAAGACAATTTTATTTCATCATCAACTCGCACGTAAGGAATTTTCCATACAATTTTAGATATATTTATTTTAAAAGTTGTTGATACTGCAGTTTTTTGAAGAATTGCATTTTTGTCTGTAGAAGATCGTAATAAAACTAATTCTTGTTTAACATTTAAAATAATGTGTTTATAATCTTCGGCGAAACCAAGCCAAAGTCTTAGTGGTATGCAATAAGAAAAAGTACCTTTGTCTGATAAAGACGATGTGTCTGTTGACCATCCAGAATTCTTGATTAAATTTCCTTCACCAGGCCGCAATGTTAAAATATTTTTCATAGTTGTTGTAATACCAACATTTTTAACTCTGTCTATTTCTGTTCCGCATAATTCATAACGTATTTCTTCAAACATAAATGCTATTGCATTGCTAATAAGTTCGGTAGAACTATCAATAGTTTCATCATCTTTTACTATTTTACCTTCTATTAATAAAAAACTTTTACTGGGTAATGTATACACATCCTGTTGGTGTACAGGTATTCTAATTTCATCACTATTACCATATGAATTAGAAGAGTATGGATTATGTGAATGCCATTCATAATCTATAATAGAATCATTGTTAATAATTTGCGAATTAATATTTAATATTTGATCCATAATTGCTATTTAATTTATAACCAGGGAGGGATTTAAGAAATAATTGATTACTCAATGTTAACTCTTCAAGTTTCGGTCGGCGAATGATTTTGGTTGGGCTTATTTGCAAATTATATTTTGGAATGTGAGTTGCTGTAAATACAAAACCCATGTTCAACTTGTATGAAGTCTACTTTAACACTGATGATAGGAAAAAATAAATCTTATAAATGAAAACAAAAAAATACAATTGTAATATTTTATTTTACATAAAAATACATTTTTTTATAACCATCGCTCCCCCACCTGAGCCTCCACATCGTCTATGGGTGTAAAATGTTCATAGAATGATATCGGTGTCACCGCCACCTGCATCCCACTTTGGTCAAATAAGGTCTGGATCTCTTTGTGGTGTTGATCGCTTGTTATGATACTGGCGGCAGCCTCCACATCCTTCTTAAAAGTCAGCAGAAATTCTTCCTCCGTTACAAATGACTTGACGGGTTTCAAAAACCCGCCAAACGCCCACATCTTTTCTCTGTTGACATACAATATGTCTACAAAGACATTGTTCCTACAACAGATGGTCAATGTAGCCATGATGAGAAATAGGATAAAAATGAATTCTAAATCAACGGTATTTATACTTATAAAATATCTTTAACACCCCCACTATTCTGGAAAAACAACAATCTTTAACCTTTAAGTTTTCAAGCTGATGCAATGTCAAGACAAGGTTGACTACAATCACATTTTTTCCTCGAAGCAACCAAACAATCTGATGCAATACTTTTAGAATGTTAAGCCAAGGTTGACTAAGAATATAAATGAAAACAAAAAAAATACATTTTATAATATTTTTTATTACATAAAAATACAATCAATCTACTTCCATGGGCTGAGGCACCCAACATTCGCCCACTTCAGCTTCTACATCGTCTATCATTTCGATATGTGTGAAAAATGATGCCGGTGTTATCTTGATTCCTACTTCATTTTTATCAAAAAGCGCTTGAAGTTCTTTTAAATGCTTGTCACTTGCGATGATTGTCGAATTTTTAGCGTCCACATCGTTCTTGAAAATAAAGACGAACTCGTCAGCCGAAACATATGGTTTGACGGGTTTTAAATACTCACCAAACGCCCACATCTTTTTCTGATTTACCATCAAAATTTCTACAAAAACATTATTTCTGTTACAGATGGTTAGAGATGACATTGTTGAAAGTTGGATAAATATGAATTCTAAATCGTTGGTATTTATACTTGACTTTTTAACCTTGGAAATACTATTCTGAGAAGACAACAATATTTAACCTTTAAGTTTTCAAGCTGATGCAATGTTGAGACAAGGTTAGCTAGAACCACTTTTTCCGTGAGGCAGGCCAAACAAGCTGATGTAATATTTTTAAATGTCAAGGCAAGACCGGCTACAAACAAGTTCTTTCCTTGAGAGTAATCAAAACAAGCTAATGCAAATAACTTTGAATGTCAAGCAGGCAAACAAATTATAACTGGTTTTTGAATGTTGAAACAAGGTTGACAAGATTGAAAATGTTGTCATGCGCTTCTTAGGTGTAGACGGATTATTATATTTTCATCTCTGAAATTTACTAACTTTTCATATTGATCTTCTAATCTGACATTGATTTTATGTAACAGTCCTCTAGCGTTTATAGGCAAGTAAATTACGTTTGTAGGTTTTTCGACTATTTTGAATCCAGGTTCTACAACAGGATAAAATTCGTGTAATACGTGGCCTTCAATTCCATCCTTATATGACCCCCTAATTACATCGCATACAACCCTAATTACATCCACTTTGACAATAGCTGCTTGATTGGTTGATGTTTGCCATTTATTTTCAGGCACTTCATCCGCATCTTCAAAACCTAATAAAGATGCTATACTATCTTTTTTAAAAAAAATATGTTTATTACAAAAAACTTCAGTTTTTAAAGTATTATTATTTGCTTTAATAACAAGTTTTGTCGGTGTTTCATTAGGAGATTCTTTGTTCTTTTTTTGCAGTTCATTTTTTAAAAAGTCGTTTATATCATCAATTTCATATGTTCCTTCTGGAAATACGATTTCTTCAGAGTTTCCATAATAAAATTTATCGTTAATACCTTTCTCTATATTTGGGATAGAATTGTAGGTCATTAGATCGACCAATCCTATTTCCCATTTTAATGATGAAGACAAATCGATGGGAGGAAAAAATTCGCATGTAAATTCCGAACTCCTACCAGATATACAAATCATGACTGAGATGCGAGAAAGTTCAAACACAAATGACCACAATTTACAGATTTAAATTTTTGAAATTTTTTATAATTGAATTTAATAATTACTCGTTCTTTTGAATTCAAATATTTTTCCAATTCAACAGGCGGTCTTAAATTTCCAAAACTGTCAAAATATTGAACAATATTTTTTCGTTTTTTGTAACAAACCCAATGTGTACCATCTCCTCTGAAACTGTCAAGATTAATTATAGCTGATTCATTATCTAATACAAATCCTGGCAATGTATCACGCATGAACACTCCTCTGAAGTATGGTATTTTTAATATATTAGCGTAAGTTAATAATTCTAATGTTGATAATGGTTTATTGGCAATAGAATTGATTATTTTCGTCGAGTACTGCGCTTCTTTTTTTTTTTAACTGTTTGCCCACTGCCTCTGTATGGTCTAACATATAAACCTTTTCCTTCTAGGTGGGTTACTTTTTTTTTAATAGTCTCAAGCATTTTTTTAATTTTTGTAGTCGAATTGTTTTTATTTTTTCTCTTCTTAGAGCCACCACCAAATTTATTTTTTGCCTTCATTATATTAGTCACCGCCCACGCTACACTTTTTTCCCCTAAACTGCTATCTTTAGCGTTTACTCTCTCCCAAGCTCTCTCGGCAAGCTCTTTATCAGCAATGGCTCGATTTTTACTATCACTATATTTATTATATGCTATATCGTGAATTTTACATGCAGAGTCTAATTTATTAATTCCAACATCACCGCGTTTTAAACGCTTACTCAAATTTGTTCCAGGCCCACAATATTGATAACCCGGAATATGTAGTTCAAAAGGCAAAATGTCAATAGCTTTATTTACAATATCACCAAAAAGACCACGACCTCGCCGTTGAGTGTACATTTTTAAAATAAATTATATACTAGTTTGCAATAATGTTTTATACCAATCATTATATGTCAAAACACTTTTAGATGTACCAGTTAGACTATTAACGTACGACATATACAACAAACTTAAAACTTTTCGCAAAGATACCGCATCTCCAAGATCTGATGTTTTTACATTCATTAGGCGATTATTATGTAAATTAATATCCTTATCCCTCATATAGACATGATTGGTTAAATAACCCAAAGTAATTACATCTTTTTCCGTCTCCGGACTTGCGATGTTCTGCAATTTTTTATTTTCAAACGAGAAATGACCTTCTCGAGTTTTTATAGGAATTGCATATTGATTGAAATATTTTTTTGTTACAACATCATTATCCTCTGTTGGTGGTGCGATGTTACATATTTTTCTATTTTTACCATCATATATTTCTTTATTTTCACTATTAAATGACAAACATTCGTTTCTCATTGTTTTTAAATTCACTCCATCTGTATCAAGTAATGGTTCATGAACATTACATAATCTCTTATTTTGTATATTATAATCACCATTTATAGTTATTTCAAAGCCTCTACCAGCTGGACCCTGAAGACCCCTCTGTCTTGAAAATTTAGAATGTCGTCCAAATTTATCTACACTCATTTTTAAACCTTTATTAATAATCCTGTTTCAACTAGTTCTTCTAATATTGAATTAATTTCGTTAATATGACCTGTATTGCCCGCCTGTTGGGAAGATAATAATAACTTCAACCGCTCACATAATTCGTTAACACTATTCCAATATACATATTGTGGTTGTGAATTAGTTACAATCATTTCTTCACCGAGTTTTTTGTTACGACATTTATTATTTATTTTTAATCCCTGTCCAGTTGCATTAATCAATTTTGATATTATAGTCTTATATTTTTTACCTCTACTAGATTTCACTTTTCCTATTGCCGAATTATTTTGTCTATACACATTGGTTTCTTTTAAAATTTCTCCATAAGTGTTTAAATCTTCTTCTGTATACACGTAAGGATCTGGATCGTTCATAAAAATTAATTCATATAATCCCAATGTTCCAGTATATTGTTTGCCATTAATAACCAAATCGTCTTTATCAAGTTCCAACACTTTATCACCTAACATCCAAGTGTTGCCAACAATGTGTGGACCAAAAACGATATCAATTTTTTTACCACCGGCATTAATAAATTTGTTAAAATAAATTTTCGATATATGACCGGTAAAAGAATTATTAATATAATTTGTAATACTTTGTCTTCCTTCAGGTGTATTAATCATTTCTTCACCTGTAGGCGATGATTCGTATACCTCGGATTCGGTATGTGTTGGTTCTATTTCCATTTCGTTATTTTGAATATCTTCAGCATCCATAGACGTTTCGTGTCTAGACATATGTCTTTTCCTACTTTTAGTTCTAGCAACATCTTCATAATCGTAATCTTCATAGTCATCAGCATATAAATCTAAACTTAAATTTTCATTTTTTTTACGTTTCTGACCTTGTACAGGATTGTACAATTTTCGTTTCTCTAAAGGTTCGCCAAAATCTATATAATCTAATTCTTCTTCTTCTCTTTCTGCTTCATCTAATTCTAATCTACGTTTTACAGGCTTCCTCTCTATAGGTTCCGTTTCTAAATTTTGTTTTTCCTCAACTAATTGCTTTAGAGGATCAACAATAGGTTTCAATTGTTTTTCTAATAATTCCGCCGTCTCCATAATTCCGCGATTTAAAGTACGATGTTTGTCTTTAATATTTTTTCGTAATTTATTTATTTCTATAATAATATTCTCCGGTGTGTTAGTGTTCATAATGAACACTCATAACAGAATGACGTCAAATTAAATGTTGATAAATATATCAAATCCAAATCGATAACGACCTTTGTTCATTACGCTCTCTTTATCAATGACTATAAACGAGTTGCCATCTTTATTCCATCCACGCGAACATATGTTTTTAAAAGTATCAAAATCCATATCTGTATTGACATGATCATTGTAGACATGACGCAAGTTTCGTTCATCTTGTTTAAACAATATAATAAGATTGGCATTATCACGGATTAATTGTTTTGGGACGTAACTATATGTCTGGCACAAATAAAACGTATCAATGTTATTATGACGTCCCATTGTAAAATACTTTCTAATATTATTTTGTTTTTCACAAGCCACATCGTCAAATATCATAATTGAATTTGGTTTGATATCATTGGGATTTGGAATTTCTTCATTTTCAGTGAATGGATAATAGCCAACTTCCGACACATCATCTAAGACACATTGTAAAAATTTATATTTGGGTTGATATAGAGATTTAGAAAATACGTAAATGTTTTCGAAATATAACCCATTTTTGGAAACTAATAAATTGATTACCAAATTTGTTTTGCCTGTATTAGACGGACCGCAAATAATCGATCTAATATTACAAGGCAATAACATTCCATGTTTTTTTTGTTTCATTTTTATTTTTGACATTATAAAAGAGTCTAGATTTATAATTGGTAATCTAGATGATTGTTTTACAAATTTCATATTAAATCTTTTGCATTTATCCACGAGTCTTTGGATTTATCAAATCCCAACCACCGCACTAACAATTTGTCACCTTTTTTACGCAACACTTTTTCTATTAAATATACATCACCAACCTTGGTTTTACTCAATTCTTCTTGATAAAACCCGCCTTTAATTATAGTACCGGTTTCATCTTTTAAAATATATGTTACTGGAGCTGTTGATTGAATTCTCCAAACTGTGTACACCTCATTACTCCAATTTGGTAAATAACCTTTAGTGAACGGTTTCTTATATCTACTTATTCTAACTTTATCACCTTCTTGAAATCGCGGTACTGCTGCAACTTTTAGATTTCTCTTTTTAACAATTCTTTTTAATACTAAACTTTCATTGTTTTTATTAACCTCATTTGGTTTCATACCTATTGTTCTATGCACAGTATTATTATATTTATCAACTATAAGTGGGAGTAAATGTAACCATTTATAATTTCCCTGTTCGCTAAAGCTTTGCCACATTTTACCCTTTAGTGTTCTGTTCAATCTTTCAACTATGGAGGCTTTCTTATCAGAAAAAGTAGAATAATGATTTACATTATATTTCTTTAACAACGATTGAATTTTTGTATTATAAAATTCAGTACCTTTATCAGTTTGCAAATTTTTCATAGGATACTTATCTAAAATAGGTTTCAATGATTTTTCAATTTCAATTGCATTTTTAGATTTTATTGGTACAGCTAAAGCATATTTAGTAAAACAATTTATTAAAACCAATATATACTTAAAACCTTTATTGGCTTTAGAAAATGGTATCATTTCCACAAGGTCAGCCTGATAAAGATCATTTAAACCTTTAAGTTCTACATATCGACTTGGAAAATTCCTTCGAACTTGTTTATGCAACTCTTTAGCAATTTCTTTTCTTATATTCATGTTTCCAGTACAACAGGTAATAGTAAAATGATTTACACATAAATTAATTTTTCAAAAAAAATATATTTTATTTACAAATTTGCTAAAATACAATCGGGTGATGCCTTTTTATGTTCGAGGTTTGGCTCGTCGTCAGGCTGCCAATCTCCGAGTGTAACTCCACATTCCATGCAGGCGACATCATCATAGGAACCGGTATAGTAAAATCCGGATTGCACCATTTTATCTGTTGACGGATAAGTTTTAGGCCATGTAGTGAAAGTCTCTTTCATCATTTTTTCAGTATTCACAACAACAGATTTAGAATTTGCATATTCATTAAAATTTATTGGTATATTTCTACTCTGAACACAATCCGGATTTAATACACCATGTAGGAAATTTAAATGTTTGAGCGATAACTTTTTTCCATCAGAATGCCATCCACAACTGCAACACACAAGATTGTCCAACAACTTTGTTCGATAAAAACCTGATTCAGCCAAATTTTCTTTGGTACAATTAAATATATTACAACACATGTTAACACTTGTTCCACTCTCACTTGATGACGACATTATAACTGATGGAATAGTATTTAATTGCAACCGGTTTTATACAAATTTCCAACGGAGACTTGTTAACCTTGTTTAGTTTGTAGAATATTTTGCGTGCAGTAAAAACAGTCTTTCTTTTTCATCTCAAATGGAATATCAGACAAATTTAAAAATTTATGATCAGAACATTGTAAACAGTTTAATACGTCTATATCTTTTTTTAATTGTAATGGCAATTTATTGAAAATATTTTCAACTTTCTCAAAATGATTTATAATAAATTCTTTAGGTAAATATTTACCTAATTCAACTTGCATGTCTTTATATCCTTTAGTTATACACTCTTTAATTGCTAAATTCACAGCTTCAATTCGGTCTTTAACTAATTTTTCCAATTTCCACCACTGAAGTAAAACATTGGCGTTGACATATGCACAATTTTTTGAATTATGTTCAAACATACACGGTTTCAGCAAATTATTCCAAAATTGTTTTTTTAAAACACTTAAGTTGGGACAATTTAAATCATCTAAATTTAATACCGTTACATTAAAGTCTGATAAAAGAGTTGACAAATATTTTTGTTTTTCACTTCCTTTAACATAAACAGTACCACTTATTGATATGTTGCGAAACAAATCTTTTAAATCGCAATAGGGTTTGACACCCGAGTCCCATCTTAGTCCATGATATTGTGTTTCCAACCATATCACTTGCTTTTGTAAACTGGTTGGTAGTTGGTTAAAACCGTAAGGCGGTTGAAAAAGCTGCAATTCGTAGACATCATCATTAGTAGATAAAATTGCTAATTCTTTAACAATAAACTCATTATTTGAATTCTTAAAGCCCTGAAAGTCAACCAGGAACTCCATTATGATACTAATAACTATATATCACTGCTCCTTCTTTTTATACTATCTGTACAAAAATGATTCCCCTCCAATTCATTCAATGCCGATTGTATACAGCTCTCAAAGAGAACACATAAACAGCTGTCTATATATAACGGATCCGACCAACCACACATAGTATAATGACCAGTTTCAAGCACAAAATTGGACAGTCCATAATTAGTTATATAAGTTTGTGCCTTATCTATATAGAAATGAGCTCGTGTTTTTCCACATGAACAAAGATTCGGATGGATAAGTAATCTGTTGAGTTTTTCTTGTGCCGTCATCATGACGAAGTCTATAATTTCATATAAATTGTTTTTAAATATTTTTTGAACAGTTGCTAGTAGTTCAAATTTTCAATATCTTTAACTCGACTGCAAACTTTTGTCGAACACAATTGAAAATAACTACAACATTATAAAACCGTAAATGTTACTAGTTGTTTATAATGCAATACATATATATTTATTCGCTATCATAGTGTTCATGTTTGAACATGTCAACATTCATACATATATTGTCATGATGTAGAGGTGACATCATTATAACATACGTAATTCGTGTTGCCAATAGAATAGCGCGTCACTGGGGGGTGACGCTACAGATACGTAAAAAACGTCACTACACACATACGTAATTCGACGTCACCCAACATCATTTACGTAATTCGCGTTGCCAATAGAATAGCGCGTCACTGGGGGTGACGCTACAGATACGTAATTCGACGTCACCCGATGACGTGTGGATGGCGGCGTCACTATAGTGACGTATTGTGGTGATGACGTCACTATAGTGACGTATGGTGGTGATGACGTCACTGTTATGACGTCAAAAATATGAGGGGGTGGTTGGGGGGTGGTAATTACAGAAAACTACCCCCGGCGGGCTTGGCAACTCTCTACTACTAAAATTATTGTACTGAAAAAAATATTATGTGTTCTCATTTTCAATTATTACAGTATTTTATAATAAGATTCTGTTCCTGAAATTTTGTTGTTGTTTACATTTTGATGGTCATCACGTTATAAAAAAATATAAAATAAAGACTCCGAGCCTTCAAATACTCTAAAAACATCAGAGTCAGAAGAGAACAAGATCTGATCAAGAGAGATCTAACTCAAGACTAATGTAGATCCAGCTAGAGGAATGAATTAACTACGTAGCGAATGCAAGGTCTGTCAGAAAAAACATTTTGAAACGGGAAATTGAAAAATGATTATTGTGGTACTAAAATCTAATAGTATAAAATATTCTGGAAAATTTGGTACCAATATCTCAATCTATTCTGGAGTTATATTTGTTTTTGAAAGAAGATTTTTAGAAGAACTTTTTAAATTATTTTGATAAAGGAACTGTCAACATTTTTCAATAATAAATCATTTTTAACCGAAATATTTTTGGACCTCTCTATGGCTTTTGAAATCATACATTTTGATATTCTGTAAGCAAAACTAAACCAAAATGGAATTAGAGGCCCAGAACTAGACTAGTTAAGGATTTCAAAGACCAAACTCTGTATGTTCCAATACTAACAGGATTGGTATTAAATTAGCTACTTCAAATTTTCTAAAGGCAATTACTGGTGTAGCTCAAGGGTCTATTTTGGAACCTATATTATTTCTTTTGTATGTAAATGATCTTCCTTTGGGTCTCGGCCATATTGATCTAATAATATTTGCTGATGATACAATTGTAAATTTTTATACTAATATCTTTGATAATCTTGGAATATAGTCTTTGATTAATTTTGATTTTATAGTAGCTTCAGTGTAATAACCTCCTTTTAAATTACAAAAACCAAAAAATAATTGTATTAATTCTGTTTCAAAAACCCTTTCCTTGGTGATGAACTAATTAATAAAACCAATACCATTAAGTTCTTGGGTCTTGTGATTCATCAACGTCTTTCTTGGTACTCACTAGCCTCTACATGCTGTGTAAACTAAATAAAATCAGCTTAAAAAAGTGTGACTTGAAAAACACAAAATTGCCAAATCAAGATGGTGTTATCCTCTTTAACAAATTTCCAAACAAATTCAGGAGATAAAAGTATTTAAATATAATCTAAGAAAGATATTACTTTCCTGGTCTTTCTAAGGAGGAGTTTCTAAGCCATAGTTGGCAAGATCATTGAGGCACATATTATTATTGCATCCTCATGTTTTGTTAAATTATCTGTGTTGTAATGATATCTGTCCCGCTTATTCATTTGTGTTTGTCTTATTTGTATTGTAGTTATGATCAGTGTTTTTAATAAGAAATTATAAATGTTTGTTGGTTGTTGTAAAAAAAAAGAAAAAAGTAATATAGTAATTTATTTTTTAATATATTAAATGTTTGAAATTTTCTATGGATTGTAATATGTAAAAATAAAATGATGTGTACAAATCTGCATTGTCAAAGGACCAAATAAATAAATGACAAAAGCTTATTTCTGTAAAAAGCAAAAAATTAATTAATTAATGTTAGTAGTGTAGTCTTATAGATAATTTATTATTTTTGATTTATTTAATATATTGTTGTATAGCCAACAGACCACATTTTTTTATAACTAGGATCAACTCTATTTTTTTCTGTCTAGCAGTCTAAACGCCTTTATGAGGTGAGTTTTAAGACCACTAGAAAGAAAATTATTTTTGTATACTATAAGTTGTGTCTAGAATTTTATTATCATTGCAGTACGGAAATGTATTAAAACATACTTTTAAAAATTAATTTATGTTAAATTAAGATACTGTACTGTGTATAGCTAAATTTTGTTTAAATATTGATTGACATGTCTTATACAATTCTTACATTGTCCAAACAGACTAATAAATAAACAGTATATCATTATTATTTTTAAAGCTACCTTTAGTATGGAATAAGGTAGCTTTGTTCAAATGATTCAAAGTTTTTAAACTCGAGAAGAAGGCAATAAGGACAATTTTTAAGCTAAATCTTACAACATCATTTAGAGAGATCCTCAAAAGAAATCCTAACTTTTCCATTAATATAAAATAAATCAATATAATAAAAAGAAAAGAGTATAAAATAAAGACCATTAGCTCTCGAATGCTCTAATAGCAACAAGGTATAATTCAAATTGACTCCGTAAGGACTACATGTGTATAAATAAACTATTTTTTATTCAGAATCATTTCCTAAAGTTTGGGATTTTACTTTCTGCAGAATCTTTATATATAATTTCATAGAAATGAATTATGACAATAAAAAAAATTGTTAAAATGAATCACCATTATTTAATCTTATCTAGCTTTTCAACAAATTATCACATTTTTATTATACAAGAAATCACACAAATAAGTAAATTGTTATTTACCTGCACTAATAGCATTTTTCGTCCACCCATAGTTATGAACAAAAGGTAAAGATGAGTCTAATATATTCTTGCGTATATTTTCTTCATATTCATTTTGGTTGCTATCATGTTTCTCCTTCTCACTGTCAGTAGACTCTGTCATCACAATATCTGATGTACTTTTAGTAGTATCATTGGAAAATGTGGAACGAATACAAGATGAAATCACCACTACATGACCACCTAAGTATTTGAAATGGAAATTTAATAACCTACATCTATAAGTGATAATCTATTGAACTATCTAATATGAGGCATGATTTTTAATTAAGGTCCTGTTTGTATTTGATATAATCTACAAAAACAGATGGGACTAGCGTAGCATATTTACGTGAATCAATAGTCAACTGTTAAAAACAATAGTTTTAACCAATTTGAGGTTAGTTGTTTATATTCATCTGTTTGTAATGAGTGTTAGAATTATTAATCCTGCCAAGTGTGAAATACGAGCAGAAATATGATTTTTTTTAATGCAAAAAAAATATGCATCCTAAATTCACCAGCAAATTTGTGGTGTTTATTTCGAGAAGAATGAACAAACATTTATGAATCAACGAAAAATTCAAAAACTGCCGCTTCAAAACATTTCCTTAAGTTTAATGATCTGTGATCATTAAATGACTATATTTTTTTAAATAGTCACACTTTTTATAAAACCACTTTTATGGTAAAAGTTCACTTTCAATTTCATGTTCAAAAATTGTTACTTTCAATTTCCCCACCCTAACACATTATTTATAAATACAATTTATTTACAAATTACCAATTATGAGTTATTGTTAAGTATTGATTATTATTTATTGGTTGGAGATGTCCCATGCTTACAACTACGAGAACCATAAAGTTTTTTTTTTTTTTTTTAATGGTTACAATATATGTCAGGAAGTTTGTGTACCATATATTTAAAAATAATTTTATATCTTCAAATTAGGCAGTATCTGCCATATGGGAAAACAAGACTATTAAATGTTTGTGGTCATGGTTCATTTTGTTACTGTCCTAATTATTCATACCATAATTTACATAAACAAAGGTGTAGTACATTGATGCAGGACATTAACCTTCACATATACCAAACTTTGGCTGAAATCACTAAAGCTAATTTCAGATATTCAACTTTCCACGTCGGTATCTATGATTCATTTTCAGTTTTTGACCGATAACTCCTGACTGTATTTTCAGGCCAATAGAAACTAATATGTACATGGGTATGTGAGATAGTTAATGCACAGTTTATTATACTTTTATGTTTTGACTGTTTGCTTTATGCTAACAACAACTCTATGAAACATGCTTTTATCCTAATTATATTAAAATCAGGGCTGTGATAACTGATTGATGTTAAGACATTGTGATTTTATAGTACAAGTAATGTATTTGTATTGTGAACAGGTGTTTCTGTATGTGGATCTTTTGGTGATGCATTGGCTTATACAATGGAAGGCAAGGTCTATGCCTGGGGCAAGAATGTAGAGTGTAAAAGGCCAACTGTAAATTACAGACCTTATTAACATTGTAGATGCAAGATGTATGTGGGGACATTATCTTGCCCTATCTAACACCGGAAAGGTAACAACAATGATCTACTCTTTATATAATATACTTCTCTGTTTAAAGTGGTTTAGAATACATCAACGTGATAAAATAATAATGATACCTTGCATAACTAAATAAAACAATTATTTTGCCTAAGGTTTTCAGAAGAATTTTATTATGAGTTAGTAATAGAAAGGCTCTATTTCAGCTTTGGTAAGAGCCAGAGAATCTTTTTTGTCACTATCTACCTTCACCCTACACACAAACAGAAACATACCCAAGCTTTAGTACTGCACTCAAATATAATATTCTTTTTTTTTAATCTTAATTTTTGTTGTTGCACTAATATTATTTGTGTAACAAGAGGCACAAGAATCTAATCTAATAAATTAAAATTTAATTAACTAACACTAATATATGGACACTATCAAATCTTATACATGTATATAATTACACATTTACATTAACAAAAACTAGTACCATTACAAATAGTATGGTCATAGTCGTAATCAAACAAAAACAAGACATATACAAAACAATGTACCATGAAAATAATTAATTAACATCTATACCAATATATACTGAAGTGAAGTAGAATTGGTGAATATTTAAGATTTATAGCTTTCAAATTTGTGGAGTAGAAGCCTTAGGCAACAAGTTATTGTAGGCGGATTTCAAATTTGTAAAATATTCGCTTGACTTATATAAACTTTAGGAGTATGTTAATAAGATTTACTCCAGTTTGTGAGGTCAGCTTTCTAAAAACACTAAGCTGATACCGCGATAAATCAGCTTCTCTAGTATTGTGATTATAAATTTTTTTTTATATATTAGTTTACATTTAATCCGATATTGTAAAATGATTTCATAAATAAATAAATTGGGAAATGTTAATATTTAAATCTTTGAATGATTCCTTGCTTGTTTCCATTCTTTTTCAACCCGCTACAATCCTAGCTCATTTTTGTAAATGTATCATCCCTTGCATCTCCCGATCTGAAGAGTTACTCCACATTTCAAATAGGACATAAGGCATGTAGTTCTAGTACAATGTTTCTTAATATTTTTCATTACAAAAATACCAGAACAAATTTTCTTACATATAGCATAAATATAGAGGTTCCGTTTTAGATCACTGTCTATAACCCATCCCTAAACATTTGTTACTTTTCACTTCATTTTAATTAAATCATTTAACATAATATTTGGAGCTCACTGTTTTACACCCTGATTCTTGACTCAGGCCACGATTATCTCCAGGCCCATCTCCATCGTTTTGGCCTTGCAGAATCTGATACATGTCCGCTTTGTCTCGATTCAAGAGCGGGCATTGGCTAAAGTAAAGTAATTAAAACACCCTGATTCTTGTCTGAATTTATAAACAGAGCCGTCCGGGTGGATCAAACGGGTCAACCTGAGGGGTCAAAACCAATATATATATATATATATATAAGTTAAATTACAAAACAAAGAAATTCTAGCCCCTTCCTTTCCCCAGATAATCATCAACATACTCCTCTCTCCCGCTCATTCGGAAGTGTTCTGCAGTCTCTTTATCTTAGTATTTTGAATATATACAATTTTTGCAGCATTGCTAAAGCAATTGTGTATTGTAAATGATAATATTCAGTTTTCAACTCTCAAAACTAGTTTGTGTTACAAGATAGGAAGCAAGGATAAATTCTGTATCTGTTGTTCTACACATGTATGATAAAGACACTTGGTGAATAGAGTGAAACCAAGACTGATTCAATCATCTTATCAGAAGCGAAATCCCTGCTGATGCATATGGAATATTTTTCATTCTTGGTGTCCTTAGTAGCGCAGCATGATGTACTCTTTGGGATTAACCTTGTCATCAAAACTCTTCAGTCAGTCTGCCGATATTTTTTTACATCTAAATCAATTACAAAAATATGTTGATTTCATTAAGAAATTCAGGGATATTGGATTGAAGGATTCAATCTTGGTAACCAAAGAGACAGCTACTGAAATTGGCATTGAAAACGTTTTTCAACAAAAATATCTGGAACAAAGAAAAATTGTTCTCTTATGAATGTAAGGATAAGTACGACCTGATCTCTAAAGATTTATTAAAAGGGATGATTTCTTTCCCCCTATTGATACAAAGCTAGTGTCTTTGAAAGACACGATGAATCAATTTTGAAACCATAAATCAAAGTGCGGGTATCAGTTTGACCTGAAGTATCTATCATAAAAAGATGCACTTAGAAAATAATGGAAAAATTTACAAGAAATTCTTACTATAAACATAATAACAAGTAAGGAATCAAAAGACAAGCAAATGTCTCCATCGTAAACTCTACAAATTATTAAGAGACATACATATAGCCTAAATATAAAATTTAGATCATACATACAATAATATCAGTCTTTGATCAATATATGTCTTAAAGTTTGTTTTAATAAAAAATTCGAGTTATTGTGATCATTATATTTATCTGTTTTATATTTTATTTGTTTTAACACCCGTATTTCAATATTTACATACTTGGTGAATTTGGCAGTGGAGGGAGGGAGCCTTTGATATCTATGACCCTAACACCTTAACCTCTAGGGACTCTGATAATAAAAGTTCTTTTGCAAAAAGTGCTGAAATGTTATATTCACATTTATAAATAAATGCCTTCGTTAATAAAGATAGACTTACTCAAAACTAAACTTAATGTCTTTACTATGGCTGTTCCTGTTTATAATTGTGACAAGAATGAATACAGGTGTCAGTTTTTAAAAGGAATCATTTTATTACTAATCACAGAAAACTTTATTAATTTAGGCCATTTTAAAATATATAAATATTTTATTCAAAGACAGACATAATTTTAGGATTGACAATATGACATTTCATATGACAATTACTTTTGGTTTTGGGGATGAGTGAGAGAAAATCTCATTTTCTACTAAACTATTGCATTTCAGGACATGAAACATTAGTACAGTAGAACCCCTCTAATCCATTACCTTCGGGACTGGGGGCATGGTCGGAACGCAAAAAAGGTCGGATTATCCGAAAAAAGTCAATATTTATTACATATTATATAAAGAGATTTTTTTAAAAGTGAAATAAGTGATATATAAACTTTTAAAAGTCTATATATAAACTTTGCAAGTACCCTACTATAGCAAATCAATAGGAACAACACGAGAGATGACACAGCACTGAAGCGGAATGACACAGCACTAAAGCGGGAAAGCGATAACAAACCTGAAAGAATGGCGCCAGACGGGCCGTGAACCATCGACAAGTAGTGCACAATATCGTGAGCTCGAGCACGGTCGGATTAACCAGAGTAATGGAACACCCGAGGGCAGATTAGAGGGGTTCTACTGTAAATGCGCATTGAAGCATACATGTTGAATATTTACTTCTATTTGTGAAAGTCGTTAAATACGTACCATATTATATATAATTTACATCTAAGTGATCTTTGCATTTGTGTCAACACCATTTTCAATGTACCAAATACATTATTTATATAAGAAATTAATAAATATGCAAGTATGGATTGTACTTTGCTGTCGTTAATGTAGGCCTGCGTCTGTATTTACATCTCCCAATAATTCAAGAATGAAGTTTTGTGTGACATGTCTCCTAGATATTATGTTGTTTGACTATCAACAATATTCAGACATGTTTGTTTAAAGCAATATCTAAATATTTTTTAACGAATTAGGTCATCAGGTAAGGTATATTAGAGATGGGTTGTTATTTAACATAACAGTGTAAATAACAGTGTTATGTCGCGATAACAGTTTTCGCCGCAACACTGTTGTCGGAAACACCCTGTTATTTTAACAACAGGCACTCCGGACTATGTTATAACACAACGCTTCTTGCAACGCAATGAAAACTGCTTATCCTGTTATCGAAAAACTGCTTTCGTAAAATTGCTATCCTGTTATCGACAAAACTGCTTTCGTAAAATTGCTATCCTGTTATCGACAAAACTGCTTTCGAAAATTTCTATCCTGTTATCGACAAAACTGCTTTCGAATGTTGCTATCAAACTGTTGCCAGTTTGTCCTTTGTCATATATCATAGGGAATTCGTATTAGGAATGTGCAACGAATGTTTTTTTTTTGTTTACTTTGCTTAGGTCGGAGGGTGGGATGGGAAAAGGTTAAAGACTGAATGTAAGCGTAAACATTTTTTGTGTAAACTTTGACACTAATAGTAAATCTATCACTTTTGTCTTTTATTTATCTCACATCCCTTCCCTGCCATTCTGCCATCCCTTAACAAAATATTGAAAATAATTCTTTAGTACTTCAGTTTGAGTTTGAGTTTAGTTACAGCTGAACAATTGTGTGGTTAAATGTTCATTGTTCATTCCATATTCTGATTTATTAAGCGCGATTGTTTTTTGTAGTAAATTCGTATATTTGTTTGTGTATATATTTATATTTGTAGTGTTTTATTATTTATTTTATTTTATTATTTCTCAAATCTGAACCATAGTAAAAACTAGTTACATTTGTTAGTCTGGTGTGTGTTGTGCGATACTCGCTTGTGTTTTTATTTATTTTTAGTGTTTTATTTTGTGTATATATATATATTTAATCAAATCAATAGAATGAATAAAAAGGTTAAAACTAGTTACCTATGGACATTTTTTACTGTGGCCGATGCAGGAAAAAAAACAGCTACGTGTGATTTATGTGGGCAAGTATTAAGCTATAAATCCTCCATAACTAATCTAAAACAACATATTTTAAAACGTCATCCTACTGTAAATATTCCAAAAAATGACAAAACCGTAATTAAAAATACTGAATCAAGTTGTGTGCCAAGCACATCTGGGATAAACCCTTTAGTATCACGACTCCAGGTTCAGGATTCAGAAGTACATTCTGAAGTTATGGACATATCTAGACCTGATGATATGTCAGAAGAAATTAATAGTAGGCCTACTGAGACACTAAGTAATGTAAATCCGCTAAACATATTTTTTTCTTCTAATCAGTCAAGTATAAGTTCTTATTTTCATCAACCTAGAAAAATAACTGAGATACAGCGAAAGAAACTTGATAAGCTGTTAATGCAATTGTTTATTTTTGATTTTCAACCTTTTTCTATTGTTGAAGACAAAGGCTTTGTACAATTTGTTACCGCTTTGAATTCTGCCTACAAATTACCAAGTAGGAAAACAATTTCACAAAGTATGTTACCAGCAGAATTTCAAAGATGTTTAAATGCCGTCCGCCAAGAACTACACGAAGTGGAAAGTGTTTGTTTAACTACTGACACTTGGACTTCCACAAATGTAGATAGCTTTTTAGCCCTCACTGCCCACTACATCACTAATAATTTCGAGTTAAAATCAGTTTTACTTGAATGCTCAAAAGTAACATCCTCGCATACAAGTGCTAATTTAGCATCTGAAATTAAAAAAATTACAGATAAATTTCATTTATCTGAAAAGATTTTAGTAGTAGTGTCAGACAATGCTTACAATATTAAAGGGGCGGTGCAAAATGAGTTGAAATTAAAACATTTTGGCTGTTTTGCACATACACTTAATTTAATTTTACAAGATGCATTGAAACTTATTAAGAGTCTGATTGATAAAATCAAAAGCATTGTAAGCCATTTCAAAAGAAGCTCAACTGCTACAGAAAAACTTAATATGGCTCAAAAGAGTTTGGGTTTAGAACCGAAAAAATTAGTGCAGGAAGTGCCCACACGGTGGAACTCTACCTTTTATATGGTGAGTCGATTTTATGAGTTACAGGACTGTGTAAAAACCACTGTAGCTTTGATAAATAGGGATTTACCTGTTTTGACTGAGGAAGAGTGGAAATTGTGTAAGGAGCTATGCATAGTTTTAAAACCATTCGAAGAAGTTACGAAAAAGATAAGCAGTGAGCGGTATGTAACTGGTAGCCAAGTTATTGCTTTGAAAAAAGGCTTGACTTCAGTTTGTATGAAAATGCAAAAGGAATCGTTTAGCTCAGAAATTAAAGACATAGTAAATGAATTATTAAAAGGCCTGAACACTCGGTTAACAAATATAGAACATAGTAAAACAATAGCATTATCTACATTACTGGATCCAAAATTTAAGTTAGCTGTATTCTCTGACGAAACTGCAGCGGAGTCAATAAAGAAACATTGCACTGAACTTCTGGCATCAATTTGGAATGAAAGGCATAGCATGGCGACAATATGCAGTACCACTGAAGAACCTCCTACACACGAAACATTGGATCAAACTTTCAACAAATACTCGGTGTTCGAGGATCTAGACAGTTTAATTTCTTCAAAGAAACCTACAGGTAACTCTATCTTTATTTTATTATAAAAAATAAAATAATAATAAACATGTTAAATTTTGTTCTACTCAAAAAAAATTTAATATATTTTTTTTAAATATTTAGACGGTAGCCTAAATGTTTTAAAAAAATATATACAGTATTTAATTCGAGAAAACATAACTGATGCCTCATTAAAACTAAGGGATCTTATTGTTTCAAATTATATTTGAAAAACGTCAATCTGCAGACTTTATTAGCCAAGGTTTCGTTGAGTTGGGTTTTCTTAATCTCATTTAATTAATTAAGAAAGTAATTATTACCTTATTATTATTTTTTTTAAATACAGTATACTGTAATGTGAATACTGTCTAAATAGCATAAATCATAAAAAGAAAAACCTCTTATCAATATAAAGTACTTTAAAATTTGTTTACTTCTGTAAATTAGTTTCAACTTAGTTTTGAGTTATGTTTTCCATTCACTAATTTGATTTATTTAATATTATTTCCTTCAAATATTATGTTGGTAAATCAAATAAAAAATAATCATGGAACTGTATTAGAATGATACGTAATAGGATCATTAGTATAACATGTATAATTATTAAATCATAAAATAGTATTGTCATATTTCCTAGGCAATTAAAATTGTATCATTACAAGTCAAATATAAGAAAATGAGTTTAGATTATTAAAATGTAAACAGAAATGATAATTTTAAAATTGTACTTTTAACATTCTTCGATTTTAGGTTCGAAGACATCTGCTGCCGTAGTTGAGATTAATCGGTATTTAGATGAAGGTTTTCTTGACAGAAAAAAGGATTCCCTTAATTGGTGGAAAGAAAACCAGTCCCTATTCCCCCTGATGAGTAAACTAGTGAAAAGGAAATTTAATGTACTTGCAACTAGTGTACCATGCGAAAGACTATTTTCAAAGGCTGGAAACTTTATAACAGAGCGGCGTACTCGCCTAAGCTCAAAACATGCCGAACAATTATTATTTTTAAACAGTAATTTAAATTTAATTCAATAAAAACATATATGTACTAATAGATTAGACTTAACTAAATGTATTTAATTTTCAGTATTATGTAAATTTAAGAGGTTGTTTAATTGTGCAGTGTAGGTTAGTAATTAATTTTAGTGATTATTTGAACCTTACCTATTATATTTGTAAGATTTATTTTATTTTATTATGAATGCCTTTCATTTAATATGTTGTATAGTATTTGTTCATCTTTTCACTATACATTGAAATTTACATTTAATTTAAATCAAATAACCAATGTTAGCTATTTTTTAATTAATAAGTTTTCTTATATTATATAATAGAGTAATCATTTATGTTTGTTGTGTGAATGTTCTATGCATGTACTATGAATGCAGGTTTATATAAATATGTGTATGTACGTTTATATTTGTATAATTTTAGAGAAGTTACTTATTTTTAGTTCAAGACAGTTTTTATCTCATTCTACTTTTAGTTTATTTTTGCAGGAATTCCCAATTCATGCTGTGCTTAAGGGATTCCTATTTATTTCTAAAATATTAAATAACTAACATAATTTTCAAATTTTTGGGTTTTAAAAATTTATTTTATTATATTTGGTAGTACTAATTTTGTGAAAAAAATAATAAATTATTATTCTCATCATCTCATACCGTTTAAAAAAAAGATTTAAAAAATGTTGTTTTCTTTCTAAACATTTAAATCATTTTGTCAGAAACGGATATAAATTTGAAATGTTAATTATGATATTACAATAACTGTAAAGTAAAAAGCAGCTTGAAAAACGAAGTCTATTCATCACTACACTTCAAAACCACTTGCACAACGATAACAATCAGTGCCAGTCGATAACACTGTTATTAAAATAACAGGATTCCGCAACCTGTTATCGCGATGCTGTTATACGTTATAACACTGTTATCGGAAAACAACGACATTGCCCATCCCTAAGGTATATATAGACAGACAAGGTAAGGTTAGGTACAGTTACATAGATATGATTACAAAATCAAGATGAAGGGCTCACAAATTCAGGATGTCATGCAGAGATAATAGTTTATTTACGTAATTGATTGTACTAACAACCAAAGCAGGATTCCCTTGTTTTAAATTGTTTTCTTATATAAATACAGTAGTGTATTGGGTGCATTGAGAATGATGTTGAGACAAATAACATAACCACTAAGATGTGCACTCTACATAATAAGGTATGTATTTAACAAAATAGAAGGAAATATTCAACAAGTATGCTTCAATGCTGAACCGTTACTTCTAACAAATAATATGGGTAAATTATGTATTGTTCCTCTCCAAGCTATTTTAGTGTAGAAGTTCGACAATTTGTTTTGTAAATACCTTTTTTTAGAACAATTCAATCCCCTTTTATAACTCAGTACGTACACTTTTTATGTTTCACAAGACCTTATTACACTTTAAAATCATCAAAATTTAAATATTTTATCATTTTCAACTACACACACGCTCTATTATGTCGAGATTTAATAGAATAGGCATATTGAAATCACTTGTGGGCAGTGGGATGTGGGATGCATGCACCAGCCACCATGCAGGCATGCACACATTGCACTTTTGCACAGTGCACAGCTTCACACTTCAATAACTTTCACAGATTCATATTGCTATGCTTCTATGATTTAAGATTCATGAAAACTAGGTAAGGTAAATTATATATATATAATGACCTTCCTTAACCTATAGTTCTTTAACTATGTCTAGTTACCAAATGACATCTATTTTAACAGTTCTTAAAAACAGACCTATTTTGGTGGATGATAAAAAACATCAATAGATTAGATATAAAATTGATAAAATGATTTGTAGGTACTTATTTATGCAAAGAGTACCATGCAAACCTCAAAATGCCATAAAATCTTCATTTTGAATTGCTGTTCTCAGACAGAAATTTACTATAATATGATCTGATTCTTTGATTATAAGAGATTAATACTATATGGATCCATCATTTTTTATAGAAAAATCTGAGGACGAGATCCTACCGATATTTTACCCATTGTTCTTTGTCATTGTCATTTAGGCTTACCGGGATGTTAATGTATAGATGAAGAGCAGACTCATGATTAGGTTCATTAATTGAAAATATTACTTTCAAAAACATACTTTTCAATATTTCAGTGAAAGAGTTTATTTTTAAAATAATCTGTAAATCGGCTTGCTAATTAATTACCAAAATAGTTTAGTCATTTCATTTAAAATGTTATAGTTACAAACAACACTTCACAAGAACATAGTACTTCTGTAGACACACTCGTCGATCGGTATATTGATAGGAATTTTCAATAAATTGTTTTAATAAATTTACAAGAAAATGAAAAGGGAAATGAACACTTCAATAGATCTTGCTATTTCAAACTTCTGAAGTTCTGAGCGTCACTGAATCTTGCGGTCTGCGGTCGACGCCGATTTTCTGGACCTTTCTTCTTTGAATTTGAATTTTCAAGGCGCAGCCATGTCTCGTTCTCTATTGGTTGATTCACATTCCAATGTGGTCAAACAAAAATGTATCACTCCCCGGTTCTGTTTATACTTTATACCTAAAGTCCTAAACTAAATAGTTCAGTAAATTCTAACTGTGATATTTTGTTGGTGTTTTTGTTATATTTTCTATTTTTTTTCCTCAAAAGTACTTCTTAGAGTTATGTAAGTAATTGAATTTAGTTTTATTTCATATTTTTTATAAAACATTAGTGATTTATTATATTTGAGTGTTATTTTTATATTTCTACATAGGCCTAGGCTTATTCTGGTGTTACACGTGTTGGTTAATATGGAGGAGAGTTGTCCGATCGATTTAAGTGCGAAATCTCGGCAATTACTCTTGAATATAGCGTTTTATTCATCATTTCGATACTTCTTAAGGACGCATTTCACTTTTTATGTTTCACAATTTATTATTTCTCTCGGAAAACAACTATTTAAAATTACTGTTTTATGGAATTTTGAGGTTATTTCGATAATCAATTTTAAGTAAAATTTATCAGTGTTTTTTTTATTCAGCTCAAATAGTTCTATTTTAAGAGCTGTCAAACTAGATATCATTTGGTATGAATGATGTAACCATACCTAGTTAAAAAACTACATACAGGTCAAGGAAAGTCATTATACATACTGTATGGTGGTCTGAAGTTAGCTTTAAAGCTGAGCTCTAACTCTGCAATATTTCTAAAATGAAAACAGTAGTCTGAAAATATTATTTAAAAATTTGAAAAATTACCTCCATAAAACTTTGTAAACATACTCTTTAGGAATAGTTGTTTAAAGTCTGACTATATTTTCGACATTACAATGTCATTCACAAAGACGAACACCTAACAAAAAGTATTATATGTATAATATAATAAACGCACAAGACAGTGCATGTCCGGGACAACCCACGAGTACTTGTGTGCTGAGTAGGCCTTTATCATGTATTTTTATAGAAATTTTTTAACGATCCTTTATTGGTGAACTTGTAGTATCTTGTGATGTTTATTGTGTGGTACATGTAATAATTTTTGTAAAGTGTTTATCTTTGTGAATGAAATTGTAATGTCGAAACTATAGTCAGACTTTAAAAGAGAAAAAACAAGTATAAAGGACCATTTGAAGGCTAGTACTGCTATTCATATGTATTAATGTTCCATAAAGTGTGACCGTATACTTACGTCCTAATTTATGCTTATTATAGTTTTGGTTTGGTGGGCTCCTTGGCTGGGCCACATCACCCCCCTTCATACAATTACAACTTCTGACACCAGTTGTGACCGTCTCCACTTCTTTTGACCAGCTGGAAGCTCCGGCTGGCTGGAGACCGCGTACACTATAGCCGAATCTTGTCAGGATGGGCCAAGGAGTCGGGTTAGGACGCTAATGAACGCACGCAACGCAAGTGAAATTAAATGTTATATTTTATTTACTGCCGAATTAAAAGATTACAGAATTATTATAATTTATAAAAAAGACAACGGCAAGATAAAGCCTTAATAGTGGCAGAAAAACATACCGTTTAATTTAGCTAGCACGTGGCCGAAAATGGACTGACCTTGTCCTGTAGCGGTCTTTCTTCTCGAGGCTCTCGGAACAGACTCCCGCTCGGCTCGCTGGTTCAAGCCCTCCACTCCTCGTCTCTCCACCCCCTTCTACGTCATATTGCACTGCTCAACAAAATCGCAAGTGCCAATTCATATTTTATTATTTAAAATCCCTTTCCATTACATCCTAATTTATGCTTATTATAGTTTTGGTTTGGTGGGCTCCTTGGCTGGGCCACAGAAGGTAGGATTCGTATATATATATATATATATATATTTCCTAGTGAACTAGGTTTTACGAAATTGGTGTTTTGACTACTGTAGCCTATGACTCTTTGGAATTGTAAGTTAACTTGTTTTTTAGTTTTTTTTTTTTTAAGAACCACGTTTTATTTACTTGAGTTTCATGTTGCCTATACAATTTTATTTTTTTTATTTGTTGTAATAGATAGATTAAAACTCGAACATAACTTCTCAAAACAATTACATTTACTTAAACCCATTTCAACGACAAAGTTGCCATCCTCAGTGATAGATAAGATACAATAACCAAACTATAGGCCTATGTGTCAAACCCTGTATTTATTTATATACAAAACTAAAGGGGCATAGCCTAAACCTACTTTCTAATATTAAGGCAGTGTTAACAAGTGCCTCATTCTAAATAATTTAAGAGTTAACATCTAACTAATGCAATATTACTGAACTAATCTTATATCTAATAATACAACTTTTATTTTACATTAATATAGAACCTTGTATAGGCCCTAATTCAGTATTTACAGAAATATTACAGTATTTATTAATATAAAAAGTTTCTCATGCATCTATTGTATTTAATTTTGTAACACTTCTATAAGCCCTATAGTACAACAAAGTTAGCTTCGAGCAAGTCTCACGCGGGTTGGGGAAATAAGGGCATGTAGTAGGGTTAATAGGCTGTTAGTAGATTCATCACTGTGTGGAGGAGAATTTATGTCTATTTATTATCTTTGACTTACCGCCAGCAATCCTTGATTAATTCTTTTTTTAGTTTATATTGTCATATATTTCATTCACTACACGTGTTTCGGACATTATCGTCCATCGTCGGGTGATAACACTTAAAATATTCAACACAAAATACAAGTATACACATAACATTCACGCACAAGAAACACAATATTTTATTTTTCAATAATGTCACCGCGCCGGCACTACATAGTATACTATGCATTGGTTATGTGCGTATGGTAGTCAATCTGTTTATCAGCTCGAAGGTGGGGTTGCTTCAAACCTTTTTTTATCATTCAACAATCCATCAGGGTTCTGCAACTCGCCACGATAAATTTGGTATTCTTCCATGCGGTTCATATAGTTGCCCTTTTTACAATTTTGTAGTATTTGCATGTTTATTTCCATGTTATCATATTTATGATCATTATATATCAAGTGTTCCGCAAACTTGGATTTTTCAGGGTGTTTTAGCGCTTGAATATGTTCTTTATATCGTGATTTAAACGAGCGTCCTGTCTGTCCTACGTAAAATTTATTACATGAGCTACAGTTCAATCTATATACACCAGTATTTGTGTATTTATCCTGATTATTGGTTATGTTCCTACCTCAGTATTTGGTTCAGGTTGGAATTGGTTTTGTACGCTATTTTGTAACCCTGTTGTCTGAATATATTAGCTATTGCGTTATTGAATTTGGTGTTGTGTTGTATTGTTACAAACCTGTTGTCCTGTTTTACTATATTCATAGTACTGTTTCTCTTTTGTTTCATTTTTTTTGAGTATATTGTCTACTATTGTCGGTTTGTATCCATTTTGGTGTGCAATATGTTTTATTGTGTTTAGTTCCTCTATGTAATCGGATTCTTCCATAGGAATTGATATTAATCTGTTGACCATGTGGTTGTAGGCCGCCATTTTATGTGTAACCGGATGGTTGGATGTGGTGTGAATGGTCTGGTCTGTGTTTGTAGGTTTTCTAAAGATCTTGAATTTATGTTTCCCCTCTATTCTTGATATTGTCAGGTCCAATAGTTTAATGCATTATTTTGTTCAACCTCATGTGTAAATTTTATGTTTGGGTGTATTTTATTCATGTAAGTATTTAGTTCCTGGATCTGTCTGTTACTACCTCTGAACAACATTATTACATCATCAACATATCTGTAGTTGTCACAGAATTTGTTTTGTTTATCCAGAATGAAGTTATTTTCAAAGTGGTTGAGGAATGTTTCAGCTAATATTCCCGATAAGGGAGAGCCCATCGGGACTCCTTTAGTTTGGATATAATATTGTCCGTTGAGTTGAAAATAATTCTGTCTTGTAATTTCCTTAATGCAATTGATAGTATCTGTGATTTCCGGTTTGCTGAGTTTATTGTGTTTGCTTAAATTGTCTTGTATTATTTCTATTAAATACTATGTAGTGCCGGCGCGGTGACATTATTGAAAAATAAAATATTGTGTTTCTTGTGCGTGAATGTTATGTGTATACTTGTATTTTGTGTTGAATATTTTAACTAAGTGTTATCACCCGACGATGGACGATAATGTCCGAAACACGTGTAGTGAATGAAATATATGACAATATAAACTAAAAAAAGAATTAATCAAGGATTGCTGGCGGTAAGTCAAAGATAATAAATAGTTATTCAAGCAATCCGGTTACTCTAGACTATCATTATAATTTATGTCTTCTTAAACATAATACAGTACAGTATATACAAAAAAAATTTAATTGATAATTGGATTTTAAATGAAATTTAACAAAACAATCATATAACTCCAAGGATCCTAAGGATGCCAACACTTTAAAACCAAATAAAACTATAATGCTTTCATTTCTTTCACTCCAACGGTTCAATTCCACTAGCCTAATATAGTCATGGCTAGAATTAGTTACACTGTACTTTCGTCGCTATTGCCCACGTTTATAATTAGTTCTTACGTTTGAAAATCAATTATTCTGTCTGATGTAAAATAAATTTTTTTGCGTTCTCAAAACACTTCTTCCAGTCTTCTACAGTCAATTCTGAAAACTTTTGTTTCACTAATTGTTCAACTACACTAATATTGTTATTTACATTAGAAACTGCTACTGCATTTTTTACTCGTGTCTAAATAAGTTCAATTGGGTTTAGTTCTGGGTGATACGGAGGCAGTCTCACAACAGAATGACCATGTTTTTCTAA
Source organism: Aphrophora alni (assembly GCA_963513935.1). Taxonomy (NCBI): domain Eukaryota; kingdom Metazoa; phylum Arthropoda; class Insecta; order Hemiptera; family Aphrophoridae; genus Aphrophora; species Aphrophora alni. Next base: position 28,015,455 of record OY740779.1, on the reverse strand, counting down.
AAGATATTCTTCATACCGGACCTTATTTTGTAATATTAAATAATAAAGTTCAGGTTAATACATTTCTCTACTACAAGAGATACTTTTATTCCTTAATCATTCTAACATTATTTAAAAATTAGGAATGTGTTTGGAACACCACCGTACTCATTCCTTGCATGAACAATGATCAGCCTTTTTCCTTTTGAAACATTTTTATAACCACTTGTCGAGTTGTCAGACGATGAATTTTAATGTGAGTAGTGTGAACTAGCGATGTTGATACTCGGGTGAAATAGATACTCGCAATACTCGGCTTCGAATGATTTCAATACTCGTATTATTAGTTCGACATCGAGTATCTGCGCAGAATGATTATGCGCATTATGTGTGTGTGTGTGTTATATTTCTATCTGTTAGACTGATCCACCAAGTATTTATTTTTTTAAACAATATGTGATTTGACACTTGTAATATGTAATTAAATGTTATCCTGCCTCGACACAAATTCAGTAATTAAACGAAAGTACAATTATTACCAACATTAATAATTTAGTTATTATTTAAAATAAGTTAATTTACTATATTTTTTTATAAAGATGGTAACCTATAGCCTAAATATTTATTTAAATATAAGTAATAACAATTTTTAAATAATAATTAATTTACTTTTTGTTAATGTGGAAATAAATTAATATTATTGTTATTTTAAATTGAACTTGTTACCGAATCTAAATCATTATAGGCCTAACTCAAAATCGTAATGTTTAATTAATGTGTAGTGAAAAATCAGCTTAGAAACTAATGTAACCAAAGTAGAAACACCGAGTATTTTGTTTGGAATTGACACAACACTAACGAATATCGTTGTCCGAGGATACTCGCAGTACTCGCACATTACCTCATCCTTGTTCCTAGTTACGAGGATTTTGTCCGAGTATTTTAATACGAAACCGAGGATTTTAATATTCGGACTCTTCCGAGGATTTTGATACTAGGAATCACCGAGTATTTTAATTCGAACTCACACATCACTAGTGTGAACATAGGTTTCATCCGAAAAAATTATTGACCCCCCCTTCAAATCTATAGTCATTCATTATTTTTAAATAGAGTAATTAATTCTTTTCAATCAAAATTGTTCTATTGTCGTCAATTTTCTCTAACGGAAACCTATCTTTCCAAGAATTTTGCTGAAGGTTTCAGTCTTGAAATTTAATTCAAGTTTTGGGTGTTAGGTTCTTAAAATTGTCATTAGTGATTTCAAACACGGTTGACATTAGTGATTTCATAAAGGGTTAAGAGAGAACCCAACTCCAATCCTAAAAAAACACCTATTTCTACTCTTTCTCCTTCTGCCCAAAGACTACTACAACCTTAGTTTTTAACACAACCTCATAGCATTTAAGCAATAGTTTTTAAGATTTATCCTACGTCATAACCAAACCCTTCACTATCTTTCAACCATAAATAGTAATATTTCTCTTTCTATATTGTTTATCCACATTTTGTAATGCGAGAAGACAACAAACTACAACCTATACGTACATTACACTTTCACCACTAAACCATTCTTCGTCAAACCACCACCTTTCTCCAACTCTCCTACTTTTATTCAACTCAATGTTACGACTAATAGCCAACAACTAAAGTTTGAAAATCAAGCACATGGAAACAACCGACAGATCCCCGTGCAACATTCAAACTTACCATTAAATTTGATAAGTTAAGGTTACTGATTTTATAACTAGTTCTGTTGATATAAGATAATTTACAATATTTAAAACCCATCCTTAACATAGTTCATTAACCTTCATCTACCTGCTAGATCATTCCACTTGCCCTTCCTGATTTCTCTATTGTATTTCAGTTTCCTGTTACTTGTGTAGGCCTATGTATAAATAGTTGTCAATACATGTCAATTATCAGTTGCGGCAAGGCGAAACAATTGTAGCTCATTTATATTATTAAATTAATTTTGAAACTTTAATTTTATTGCTTTATTTATCCTTGAATATGGAGTTTCAACAAGAAATATCTGCTGTTACATTAAAATTCATAATATAACAGCCTAATATTATGACTACGATTGAAGGTTTGGACAGATCACTATATATATATATATATGTGTGTGTGTGTGTGTGTGACCTAATGGACCTAATAAAACAATTAGTCCTTACCACATAAACTCCGACATCAAATAGCAACAATGTGATCAAACATTGACTAAGTTGATGAACGTACGTGCATACTTGCTATCCTCAGCAGATCTGGGTTTCGTACTTTTATATTGGTTATTTTGGACTTAACTAATGGATTTTGATACTTTAAGGGTGTCTTCCAACATTAAATATGATCTAATTGTTTCAAAATGAGATATATAGTAAACGATTTCCACAATTTTCTTTACTAAATCTCAGCACAAGCTAGGCTACATTACACATTTACCAACAATTCCAACTTTATAAAATTAAGTATTTACCATATATTTTGAAGAGAGTCTGAAAACTCAGGGAATTCTTGGCAGGGCTCATCCATGGTGTTATGGTTAGCATGTACTAAACATTGAAAGATTTGGTAGGGGATCATAAGAATAAATACAATATTTTGAGAAATTTGTGTGGTCAAACTTTATTTTCAAAAAGAAAAAATATTATTTCAGAGTATAGGCTAATTCGTTGTTTTTTTTTTTTTTTTTTTTTTTTTTTTTTTTTTTTTTTTTTTTTTTCTCACATTAAACATTGAAAATTAAATGAACAAATTCATATACAAATAGGTTATGTAAAGTGTATGAAATTCCAGTCACTAACATAATTACGGATGATGTAATAGGCTACAAGATATTGCACAAAATAAAGTGAGTATTGATTATTGATCACATTAATTGTGTATGTATAAAACAACTTTTGGCAGTTATTTTATTTTCAAATAGGAATGTTATGTTGGTTATTAACTGTAAGGGATGTTGGTAATTGAGAACTGACTAGCTCATTTCCTCGGTAAAAATCGGTTGTCCCTCGTCCTCGATTTTTCTATAAAAAAATTATGGAAACAAAGTATTTACCTTGTTATTAAAGGATCATATCATATTATTAGGTCTGAAGAAACGTTTAAAGTCGAAAAATGTCTTTTATAGTAGAAACAGAGATTTATAAAAGTACGAAATCCAGCTACGTAGGAATGTCAATGTTAATACTAATAACTACGTTCATGAAGTCACGGAATGTATGATTGCTTGTTTTATTAATTCTGGCTAGGTGACTATATATATTAGGCATGTGTATTAATAGCTTAACATTATGATGTATGATGGAAGAATTATGTCTATTATCATAATAGCATATGCAAATTGTGTTTCATTGCTGTTTGTAATGTAAGAACATAATATTTTAATTGTTAAATAGCCTACTAATTACTTTATTAGGTCTGGTCAGGTGGCTTATATATATAGACACCTGACCATACCTCACCTATGTCATTTACATACCGTGTGATACCGTAATTTACACAACTGAGCCACTACTAACTGTGAAGTCGATTTCATACTTTTATATAGCCTATTTTCTAATAAACAAATGCATTTTGTGACTTTAAAAGTGTCTTACAAAATTACAAATAATCTGATTGTTTGAAATAATAGGCTAGTAGGGATAACACATATGCTAACATAGTCATACATATTAATGTAGGCTTTCGTTATTAGATCTTAACCTAACAAGCTCCTAATCCCATGCTTTCTATGTGTTATTTAATTAACAGTGAAGAAATGGATTTTGTGATTTGAAATGTTTCTTCTGACAAAATATGATCTCATCCTTTGATAACAAGGTAAATACTTTACGTTTTCATAATTTTTTATAGAAAAATCCGAGGACCAGGTACAACCGGTAATTACCATTTCCTCATTAAAACTATTATGCACTATGTTTTTATGCTCGTATATAGCCTTATGTTGTTCTGAACGATAAATTAGGTGAAGTTATGTTTAGCTTATATTAAATTTTCAATAATTCCCGAATAGGTTAGGCCAGGTTATATTATATATTCCATACACGTAAGCGGTAAATTGACCTTACTTTCTCGACTTTGAGCTTGTGTATCTGCTGACTCGCTTTATGTTTTATTATTCAGTGGTTTGTGCTTTTTAAGACTAAAATATAAAGAAAATATTGGGCTGTATCACACACTGTTCTTAACAATTATTACCAGGCTGTTATTTGATATGAAATAAATATATACAAATTTAACCTTACCTAATTTGTCTTTTTGGTCAAAGACAGATTATGTAAACATCAACTTTGTCTTCTGGTATTCAAATATGAAATCCTATAAATAATTAGAGAAAAAAATTCAATTTATCATTTAATGTGTTGCTGGGATTGGTTTTGTAGTGTTTATGTTTCAGATTCATCCTACTGAACTTCCACTATTATGTAGTTCAGTAATTACTGACTCATATGACTTATAAGAAGTGTTTAATTTGTATGTTAGATATGTAGCACTTGCACAATTAAGAGCATTCTCTTTCCCTTCTTTGAAATATACTCATTGTTCAACTTTTGTTTCTGAAAAACTTTCACACTTTCTTTACGAATGTCAGAAAGAATATGGTGGTTTAGGTTATATTTTAAATGGTGAAAAGCATCAGGCATTACAGAATCAGTAAAATAATGACCATTGTAAAGGTATACTGGAAAACCATTCCACACTTAGTAAACAAAATACCAAATTCTGAGCGGACAAAGTAATGAGCTCATCTCAGCAAATTGTCAATAGATCATGCAGATGTAATGAGGTCCCGTTTTTCTTCTGGGGTTAGTTCCACAAGATCTTCAGGTGCATTAGTTATCGATGCCAATACCGTACTCTTTTACTGCCTTCATTGTCACTTGTGTCTCTTGTTACATTGAGTTTCTCCATAGTACTAGCAAGGGCTGAAAATAAAAATTAAATTAAACTACAAGTCTAACAAATTTTAATTAGGCCTGTAAAGTTTTTGATCCCAGGCCTGGCAAATCTCTATAATACAGACCAATTTTAGAATTTTTGCCGTGGTCGCTTAAAGTATTAATGAAAAATGTATCAACCCATATATTAACTAGGCCTACTTTTATACATTCAAAGATAATAAATAGTTATTCAAGCAATCCGGTTACTCTAGACTATCATTATAATTTATGTCTTCTTAAACATAATACAGTACAGTATATACAAAAAAAATTTAATTGATAATTGGATTTTAAATGAAACTTAACAAAACAATCATATAACTCCAAGGATCCTAAGGATGCCAACACTTTAAAACCAAATAAAACTATAATGCTTTCATTTCTTTCACTCCAACTGTTCAATTCCACTAGCCTAATACAGTCATGGCTATCGGTAGTTTCGGAAGAATTAGTTACACTGTACTTTCGTCGCTATTGCCCACGTTTATAATTAGTTCTTACGTTTGAAAATCAATTATTCTGTCTGATGTAAAATAAATTTTTTTGCGTTCTCAAAACACTTCTTCCAGTCTTCTACAGTCAATTCTGAAAACTTTTGTTTCACTAATTGTTCAACTACACTAATATTGTTATTTACATTAGAAACTGCTACTGCATTTTTTACTCGTGTCTAAATAAGTTCAATTGGGTTTAGTTCTGGGTGATACGGAGGCAGTCTCACAACAGAATGACCATGTTTTTCTAAAAGATATTCTTCATACCGGACCTTATTTTGTAATATTAAATAATAAAGTTCAGGTTAATACATTTCTCTACTACAAGAGATACTTTTATTCCTTAATCATTCTAACATTATTTAAAAATTAGGAATGTGTTTGGAACACCACCGTACTCATTCCTTGCATGAACAATGATCAGCCTTTTTCCTTTTGAAACATTTTTATAACCACTTGTCGAGTTGTCAGACGATGAATTTTAATGTGAGTAGTGTGAACTAGCGATGTTGATACTCGGGTGAAATAGATACTCGCAATACTCGGCTTCGAATGATTTCAATACTCGTATTATTAGTTCGACATCGAGTATCTGCGCAGAATGATTATGCGCATTATGTGTGTGTGTGTGTTATATTTCTATCTGTTAGACTGATCCACCAAGTATTTATTTTTTTAAACAATATGTGATTTGACACTTGTAATATGTAATTAAATGTTATCCTGCCTCGACACAAATTCAGTAATTAAACGAAAGTACAATACCAACATTAATAATTTAGTTATTATTTAAAATAAGTTAATTTACTATATTTTTTATAAAGATGGTAACCTATAGCCTAAATATTTATTTAAATATAAGTAATAACAATTTTTAAATAATAATTAATTTACTTTTTGTTAATGTGGAAATAAATGAATATTATTGTTATTTTAAATTGAACTTGTTAACCAATCTAAATCATTTTAACTCAAAATCGTAATGTTTAATTAATGTGTAGTGAAAAATCAGCTTAGAAACTAATGTAACCAAAGTAGAAACACTGAGTATTTTGTTTGGAATTGACACAACACTAACGAATATCGTTGTCCGAGGATACTCGCACCCCGAGGATACTCGCAGTACTCGCACATTACCTCATCCTTGTTCCTAGTTACGAGGATTTTGTCCGAGTATTTTAATACGAAACCGAGGATTTTAATATTCGGACTCTTCCGAGGATTTTGATACTAGGAATCACCGAGTATTTTAATTCGAACTCACACATCACTAGTGTGAACATAGGTTTCATCCGAAAAAATTATTGACCCCCCCTTCAAATCTATAGTCATTCATTATTTTTAAATACAGTAATTAATTCTTTTCAATCAAAATTGTTCTATTGTCGTCAATTTTCTCTACCGGAAACCTATCTTTCCAAGAATTTTGCTGAAGGTTTCAGTCGTGAAATTTAATTCAAGTTTTGGGTGTTAGGTTCTTAAAATTGTCATTAGTGATTTCAAACACGGTTGACATTAGTGATTTCATAAAGGGTTAAGAGAGAACCCAACTCCAATCCTAAAAAAACACCTATTTCTACTCTTTCTCCTTCTGCCCAAAGACTACTACAACCTTAGTTTTTAACACAACCTCATAGCATTTAAGCAATAGTTTTTAAGATTTATCCTACGTCATAACCAAACCCTTCACTATCTTTCAACCATAAATAGTAATATTTCTCTTTCTATATTGTTTATCCACATTTTGTAATGCGAGAAGACAACAAACTACAACCTATACGTACATTACACTTTCACCACTAAACCATTCTTCGTCAAACCACCACCTTTCTCCAACTCTCCTACCTTTATTCAACTCAATGTTACGACTAATAGCCAACAACTAAAGTTTGAAAATCAAGCACATGGAAACAACCGACAGATCCCCGTGCAACATTCAAACCTACCATTAAATTTGATAAGTTAAGGTTACTGATTTTATAACTAGTTCTGTTGATATAAGATAATTTACAATATTTAAAACCCATCCTTAACATAGTTCATTAACCTTCATCTACCTGCTAGATCATTCCACTTGCCCTTCCTGATTTCTCTATTGTATTTCAGTTTCCTGTTACTTGTGTAGGCCTATGTATAAATAGTTGTCAAAACATGTCAATTATCAGTTGCCGCAAGGCGAAACAATTGTAGCTCATTTATATTATTAAATTAATTTTGAAACTTTAATTTTATTGCTTTATTTATCCTTGAATATGGAGTTTCAACAAGAAATATCTGCTGTTACATTAAAATTCATAATATAACAGCCTAATATTATGACTACGATTGAAGGTTTGGACAGATCACTATATATATATATATATATATATATATATATATATATATATGTGTGTGTGTGTGTGTGTGTGTGTGTGTGTGTGTGACCTAATGGACCTAATAAAACAATTAGTCCTTACCACATAAACTCCGACATCAAATAGCAACAATGTGATCAAACATTGACTAAGTTGATGAACGTACGTGCATACTTGCTATCCTCAGCAGATCTGGGTTTCGTACTTTTATATTGGTTATTTTGGACTTAACTAATGGATTAAGATACTTTAAGGGTGTCTTCCAACATTAAATATGATCTAATTGTTTCAAAATGAGGTATATAGTAAACGATTTCCACAATTTTCTTTACTAAATCTCAGCACAAACTAGGCTACATTACACATTTACCAACAATTCTAACTTTATAAAATTAAGTATTTACCATATATTTTGAAGAGAGTCTGAAAACTCAGGGAATTCTGGGCAGGGCTCATCCATGGTGTTATGGTTAGCATGTACTAAACATTGGAAGATTTGGTAGGGGATCATAAGAATAAATACAATATTTTGAGAAATTTGTGTGGTCAAACTTTATTTTCAAAAAGAAAAAATAATATTTCAGAGTATAGGCTAATTCGTTTTTTTTTTTTTTTTTTTTTTTTTTTTTTGTTTCACAGTAAACATTGAAAATTAAATGAACAAATTCATATACAAATAGGTTATGTAAGTTTAGGAAATTCCAGTCACTAACATAATAATTACGGATGATGTAATAGGCTACAAGATATTGCACAAAATAAAGTGAGTATTGATTATTGATCACATTAATTGTGTATGTATAAAACAACTTTTGGCAGTTATTTTATTTTCAAATAGGAATGTTATGATGGTTTTTAACTGTAAGGGATGTTGGTAATTGAGAACTGACTAGCTCATTTCCTCGGTAAAAATCGGTTGTCCCTCGTCCTCGATTTTTCTATAAAAAAATTATGGAAACAAAGTATTTACCTTGTTATTAAAGGATCATATCATATTATTAGGTCTGAAGAAACGTTTAAAGTCGAAAAATGTCTTTTATAGTAGAAACTGAGATTTATAAAAGTACGAAATCCAGCTACGTAGGAATGTCAATGTTAATACTAATAACTACGTTCATGAAGTCACGGAATGTATGATTGCTTGTTTTATTAATTCTGACTAGGTGACTATATATATTAGGCATGTGTATTATAGCTTAACATTATGATGTATGATGGAAGAATTATGTTTATTATCATAATAGCATATGCAAATTGTGTTTCATTGCTGTTTGTAATGTAAGAACATATTTTAATTGTTAAATAGCCTACTAATTACTTTATTAGGTCTGGTCAGGTGGCTTATATATATGTAGCCACCTGACCAGACCTCACCTATGTCATTTACATACCGTTGCATAATTTACACAACTGAGACACTACTAACTGTGAAGTCGATTTCATACTTTTATATAGCCTATTTTCTAATAAACAAATGCATTTTGTGACTTTAAAAGTGTCTTACAAAATTACAAATAATCTGATTGTTTGAAATAATAGGCTAGTAGGGATAACACATATGCTAACATAGTCATACATATTAATGTAGGCTTTCGTTATTAGATCTTAACCTAACAACAGCTCCTAATCCCTTGTTTTCTATGTGTTATTTAATTAACAGTGAAGAAATGGATTTTGTGATTTGAAATGTTTCTTCTGACAAAATATGATCTCATCCTTTGATAACAAGGTAAATACTTTACGTTTTCATAATTTTTTATAGAAAAATCCGAGGACCAGGTACAACCGGTAATTACCATTTCCTCATTAAAACTATTATGCACTATGTTTTTATGCTCGTATATAGCCTTATGTTGTTCTGAACGATAAATTAGGTGAAGTTATGTTTAGCTTATATTAAATTTTCAATAATTCCCGAATAGGTTAGGCCAGGTTATATTATATATTCCATACACGTAAGCGGTAAATTGACCTTACTTTCTCGACTTTGAGCTTGTGTCTGCTGACTCGCTTTATGTTTTATTATTCAGTGGTTTGTGCTTTTTAAGACTAAAATATAAAGAAAATATTGGGCTTTATCACACACTGTTCTTAACAATTATTACCAGGCTGTTATTTGATATGAAATAAATATATACAAATTTAGGGTCTTTTTTAGAAGAGGGCCGCCACTATTAAAATTTCCCCTACACAGCGAACCTTACTGGGATGCATATAGACGGAAATATCTACAATACGCCAATGGACCCTCAGGTACGATGGTCAAGCTTATCTTATCAACCGTTATCTTATCGCGCGACGTAACAGGCGGACTGCCGCTGCCCCCGCTGCACTGGTCAGTCGAGCTCGAGTATTTACTTAATCATGTCGCTATTATTGTTAGCTCGGGAAATCAATAGTAAAGAAAGTGCAGTAAAGTTTTTACAAAATAAACACATATTGCATAGTGTGCGGAAGTACATGACATGTCTCTTCAGTTGACTGAGACCAAGGATCGTTGGAGATGTCATGTTCGACAGTGTCGCAGTAGTATTGGACTGAGGAAAGGTACGTGGCTGGAGAATTCTAAAATACGGCTGGATACCTTTATTTTATTCGTTTTCTCTTGGGCGGAAGAATATGCTACAACGAAGTTTTGTGTGAAAGAACTTAACATGAAATAATATGTGTACCCATATTTATCATAACATAACCTAACCTAACTCCGCAGAGCGCTGTACAGCGCTGTGTAGAGGAAATTTTAATAGTGGCGGCCCTCTTCTAAAAAAGACCCCAAATTTAACCTTACCTAATTTGTCTTTTTGGTCAAAGACAGATTATGTAAACATCAACTTTGTCTTCTGGTATTCAAATATGAAATCCTATAAATAATTAGAGAAAAAATTCAATTTATCATTTAATGTGTTGCTGGGATTGGTTTTGTAGTGTTTATGTTTCAGATTCATCCTACTGAAATTCCACTATTATGTAGTTCAGTAATTACTGACTCATATGACTTATAAGAAGTGTTTAATTTGTATGTTAGATATGTAGCACTTGCACAATTAAGAGCATTCTCTTTCCCTTCTTTGAAATACCGGTATACTCATTGTTCAACTTTTGTTTCTGAAAAACTTTCACACTTTCTTTACGAATGTCAGAAAGAATATGGTGGTTTAGGTTATATTTTAAATGGTGAAAAGCATCAGGCATTACAGAATCAGTAAAATAATGACCATTGTAAAGGTATACTGGAAAACCATTCCACACTTAGTAAACAAAATACCAAATTCTGAGCGGACAAAGTAATGAGCTCATCTCAGCAAATTGTCAATAGATCGTGCAGATGTAATGAGGTCCCGTTTTTCTTCTGGGGTTAGTTCCACAAGATCTTCAGGTGCATTAGTTATCGATGCCAATACCGTACTCTTTTACTGCCTTCATTGTCACTTGTGTCTCTTGTTACATTGAGTTTCTCCATAGTACTAGCAAGGGCTGAAAATAAAAATTAAATTAAACTACAAGTCTAACAAATTTTAATTAGGCCTGTAAAGTTTTTGATCCCAGGCCTGGCAAATCTCTATAATACAGACCAATTTTAGAATTTTTGCAGTGGTCGCTTAAAGTATTAATGAAAAATGTATCAACCCATATATTAACTAGGCCTACTTTTATACACTTTTTATAATTGTGATGAACTTGTAAATAAAGTAGTGGCAACTGGAAGTAGTCCTAATTGTTTATGGTTACACTGCCACACTTACAAGTACCGTATTATGTTGTACTTTTTAAATTTGTAGACCGTCAAACCTCTTAAGAGGTCTGGGTAAAAATAACAAAACATTTTTAATTGTTTTCAAAATATATATGTTATAGTTAAATCCAGTTCCCTAGGAAAACATCAAAATGTTTATAAATGCTTTAGGCCTAAAGAATAATCAAATTACTAAAAATATCAATTCTGAAAAAAGTTTAAAAACACCACATTAAAGCTCTAAAGAAAATGGTTTAAATAAAACCTTATAGGTAGAAGTATTTTTATTATTTTAAACTTAAGTAATAGTTCGCTAAATATAAACTAGTCTTAATATATAAGGAAAAAATATAAAGTACAATACAGGTTGTTTTATCTTGTTAAAACAACTTATTGAGAGAGAATGAGAAACTATTTAAATTTAATAAATTGAAACAAAATTATTTAAAGAACGTAATACGGGCGTACTTAACATTTATTTGATAATAATAACTACTGTTGGGGTTATAAAGAAATGAATACAAATAAAAAAATGTTATGTGTTTAAATGTTGTTAAATGATTGATAGTTAATTATTGAGTTTGGACTACCAGCAGACATTAATAATAGCGTCTGCAACTATATTATTTGATTTAATGATTTGCACATATATAATCATATTACTATTAGAATTTTAAATATATCACAGTACCTTATTTTTTCACTAAGTGTGCTGCAGTTGTTGCTGTCCAAGATGGCAATTTCAATAGGTAGGTATTAAGCGGTGAGTCGTGTTCACTGAACTTTAGGGGGTGCACAGTTCATAATAAATCACAATTCAAATAAATGTTTATTATAATACATATATATATATATATATATATATATATATATATATATATATATATTTATAAAGTATAATGTGTTGCCTTGGACTGTTTAATATATAATATAGTTAATTACCTTAGAGGTTGTCCTCAGTCCTTATATTGGTTATAGCTACAGCGCTGTTTCGCCGAACACTGTCGGCTTCATCAGGCCCGCACTAACACATAGACACGTAACACAACACAACACTAACACATATAAAATCGGCCGACAGTGTTCGGCGAAACAGCGCTGTAGCTATAACCAATATAAGGACTGAGGACAACCTCTAAGGTAATTAACTATAATACATATATATGTACAATTGAGAAGAGAAAATCAAAGTTTTGCATTGAACCCCATGTACAGGCTTCATTGGCATCAATAATCGAGATGCTCTTCAATTGTATAACTCAACAACAGAACTAACATGGCTTTTCATGTGAAAAAGGCTCAGGGTTCCTTTCCAAGGTTGGGGTTGTACTCTACGATGCTATGCACTGAACAACTATGTTTCTGTGAAAACATAATATTAAAGTAGGTCTATATTAAGTTTAATTGAATTTGTTTTTCTTACCATGTACTTTCTTCAGAAGTTTTTTAATTTTGCTAGTATCAAACAAATTACTTGATGTACCAGATGTAATAGAACGATTATGTTCATCATCTGTCTCCATGTTCACCAAAGACAAAGTAATTGGCCTAGACTCGCCAATTAGGCCTACATCGGTAACATCACCACATTCTGCTGTCTTCTTTTTTTACTCCAGACCTGTGATTAAGTAAAAATTTACTGATATATCCTAGCAATCCACAATCCATACTGTGAACAAGAGAAGGCGCTAAGAGGGGAATATCAAAAAGGCAGGGATAGGAGGAAGGGGTGAATTCCTTCATCAGCTGAGAACAGAGCTGCACTAAGTGGCTGTGGCCACTCCTCCACTACTTCCCCTACCCAAATGCACCATGCTAGATTTATGGAGCTCGGCAGTCGTTGCCAGCACTTCTCTGTGTTGTTCATACATATGCTGCTCGTTCTTGCATTCAATGTTTATCGATCAATCATCGGTATATTATTATGGCTTGGAAATCATGCAATTTTTTTTTTCATTGAGTGGATTGTTTTGGACTATTTTTTGATAACAGGGTATAGATGAAATTTTTGTTTATACCCTGCAAAAAAGTTCATTCTATACGATATCTTTTTGTAACCCTCATTTTTGTTCTGTGACAATGTCGTGCTGTCACTTGATGTTCTGCTTTGGGGGGAATGGTATTTCTTTCTCTAATTCTAACAGAATTCAGTTCTGGGGTTAATGTATGAATTGTGGAAATATGTTACACTTTACTATTTAATATACTGAACTTTCCACAAAATTAAACTTCAAAATAATTATTTAATATGTAAATAATTTTTCATTTTATAGAAAATAGACTACTTTGTATCAGGTGAAGATAATAAGACCGAATTAGAAGAAGAAGTGGAAATTCCAGTGCCTTCATGGTGAGTTTGTGTAACTTGTTTACCTTTTACATAATAGTGATGAGGATTAATTAAACTTGTGGTATTTGTTCGTATATTTTAACTATTTAAATCACTAGAAATTGTTCTTATGGTTCATAGATTGTTTGTTAGTTGATCTTTGCAAGGTTCATTTATACAACTTAGTTGTTAAATTTACACAAATTTATATTTTTGATCCTAGATATATAACAGTATATCACAATTGTAAACGTTATGTTAGTTACATCTTTTTTATTTTATTTGTTTAGGTTAGGTTATATAAATTGTTTATTTTATTGTTATAAGCATATTTTTTATGTGATGTATATCTCCTTACATCCTATCCTGGTGTGTCATCGTTTCGGGATTTTAGGTTCATAGTAATTTAAAGAATGTATATCAGTAAAAGGATACTTTCCTTTCATTCAATGAGGATTCTTATTCTCTAGAAATATGTAAGTGGTTAACGGAAAGTGACATGAAATTGTTTAAGGGACTGTTAATAATTTCCGAACTTCATGATTTTAAAAATTATCTACGAATTTATATAATGAATAAATTATATAAAAATTAATATAAATTATTTATAAGGCTGATGGTAGCGCCATGTTTGTAAAATGAGGATAGGCAGATGCAGAATTGCATTCTATCAGAAGAGTGCATTGCGGGGTTTCTAATTGCGGAATTTGATTGTATTAGTTGGATATTGGGTTTGCTCGTGGATCTGCTTGATTAAGGGATCCCGGGCCATCAGATCGCGTGGTAAATGAACAAATATACACTGGACGAATCTCAATCTAGGCTAGCCATTTTTGTGGCGAGGTCTAAATCTAAAACTAAATTACTTGAACAACACCAATTTAGACTAAAACTAAATATGAATATAAACTACACTGTATTGGCACAAGATATCGGACTAACTCGAAAGGCCTAACATGGCTGTGTGTTAGTTCAACTAACAATAATACGATTCCAAAAAACCGATGCGTCCAGATATAAACCCTAGGACCGCACCGGCCCTGTTCCTGTGGGTTTAGCAAGGCATACTTTTATATTTGGGTACTACTAAAAAAACAAGTGATGAGCATTTTTAGACATCTTCCTTCACTGCTGGTTAATGCCAGACTCCTTTGTTATCAAGTCCGCATTGCGCATACCGGATAGAGAAGGGGAGGGGGAGGTCAATGGTGGCTCAATCACCACAGCTTTAAAACAACAATGCCACAGGCTCAGTGTCTCAGTGGGTCTTTTATAATAAGTACAGGTGTAGGCAGCCAAAGGTATACCTTTTAATAAAATGAATAAATATAAACGTGTTCCTCCTAAACAGTGTTGTAAATTTGTGATTGGTGAGTCTTGATCACTGCAACGATTAAACTGGTGAGTTCATATTTAACATGTCTTGTTAAATTATCACTGTCGTAATTATTCTCTATATATTTTTCAACCCTTCAGCTTGACTCATATTTAACATGTCTTGTTAAATTATCATTGTCATAATTATTCTGTTTAATTTGATCAACCCTTCAAGTTGACAAAATTATTGTTACATCTAGCTTCACGGGGTGTAACAAGTGTGACATGTAGGCTTGAAAATTGCATAGCTGTTCTGGACACTGATTTTGCTACTTGGAAACAAGAATGGTGTCTCAATGAGTGGAAATGATGGTTATAGTGAAATTTTAATATAGAAATTCTGGATGTTTATGGTCTTCCTCCATCATGGATTGCTGACATTTGACAAAGTCATTGTGTAATGATCCTACCCATAGTAGTAATGTGGCACCATTTAACAAAAGAACATAACTTTATAAGATACAACAACATATTAATATATTTAACCTAACCTTTATTTGACCTGCAACACACCACAAAGTGACAAGATAAGGCCCACCTGTGAATATCCCCATAAGATTATATAAAAATTATCACGTCTAGAATTATTTCAGAGACCTTTAATTTGAATTTGTTTATGTCATGGGGTTGTATAACTGAAAAAACTCGATAGGATATTGGGTAGAGTTATTGAGGCAAATCAGAATTTAAACTAAAGCATGACCTTACCTAACCCCCATATATAGTATGTGATTTTAAGTTGTTACTGTGGCATGGATACACATGTAATTGTGTTTAGATAGCTGTCACAGTAGTTAAAACACAGCAAGTCTAACTAGGTACTTGTAAAACAATGTATTATGTTACTGCAACAAAAACACAAGCACTCTCACCTGTATGTGTTTAGGAGTACATTTACATTTTAAATGTAAACTTCATTAATCTGGCGATCAATCTCTGCTGATTACACATTCAAATGTTGGCACCTCTCTCGACGTTCTTGTTTTTTCCTACCTTTAATTTTTATAAATTAACAATCTGCGTGCAATGGATTGATTTAAAATAAAATCCTTTTTGGATTTCCAGAGAGATCACACAATCAGACATAACGCCCACACAAATTTACCCCAAAAGGCAGCTGGATTCACACTTCACGAAGAAATCCCACTTACAAGATTAAATGAAATTAAGCCTGGTTGGATAGACAAACAGCTAGATGAATTTGCATCCTTGTTAAATTTAATGCAGTATTCATATGTAAACATATCAAAGTTTACAATAATTTTATATCAAATTACATGAAAAGCACAATAATTTAGTTAACTTTATCCGAACACTAGATGAATTGCAAAAGCTTTATATCAAACTCATAACCAAATTTAGCATTTATTTCATATTAGTGTTATTTATGTGTCTATGAACTCTGTTGCTGTTTGCTCTATAATTCAACTGCCCGATAAACCTGGAGAAGTTGTTTCTTTTTGCCTCTTGTACATGCCTGATAAATAATGCATTTGCTCTTCGCCACTCTTGAACATTTTTCGTGTCATTGTGTTTTTCTGCTCTGTCCCTCAGTATGTTTCTCCTATTCTTCAGCTCTTCCAACTCTTTGTTCCGAAAGGTTTGTATTTCCTTAACTTTCCTCTGGGTATGTGCTGTTTTGCCGCCTCCAATATAATGCTGGAGAGGTGTTGCAGCCTCACTCCAGCACTGGCTTCCATGTTGATTTCATCCACGGTGTCTTGGAAATTTTTCCAGTTGGCTTTCTAGAAGTTCCATAAGTTACGCTGGATTTTCTTTTGTCCACTCTGTGTTTTAGTGGTTGTTTTGGTAACCACTGCTCTGTGTCCGCTGCCTTCATCTTCTATGACATATTTAGTAGTGCTGTTATAGATGTCACTTGATACCATTGCCAGATCGGGGTTTGATGATGCTCCTGTGTGGTGGATATATGTCTTCCTGTCATTTGAATGTTACAGAAGCTGGATGGGATTGGAATCGATAAAGTTTTCTATTTCTCTACCTGTTGGGTTTCCATCCCAATATCCCCAGTGCGCTGAATGTCCATTAAAGTCACCTGATATAATTGTCTTGTTTGTCACTCTCATCACATCCATGTTCAGGCCGGAGTTAGGTGGGCTATAGATTCCATATACCAAATATCTAATTTTATTCTTCCAAACCTCAACCTGTGCAATCTCTGACTTGTCGCTCTCCGTCATTTCCTTGAGGACTTTAAAGTTGTGAGTAAGGCTGTTCTTCACACCCACCAAAATGCCACTTGCGATCTGTCTAGGCTTGTACAAACAACTCATTTTATAATCTTTAAACTTATAAGTTTGGGTTTTCTCTGAAATGTTGGCTTCTGTAATAAAGAAGACATCAATGTCGTGTCCGTTTAACTGTCTCATAATGTTTAGTTTTTTTGCCTGAGTCAATCCACCTGCATTCCAGTGATACGTCTTTATAGTTATATTATGGTGTATATTTTTAGCTGTCTGATTTGAGACTTTGTCTGCCCTGATAAGGACAGTTTGTTCTATTCTCTTTCCTTTCTTCAGTCTTCTTATATTTTGGTTCTGGCTTTGGGAAGCATTAGCCATCATTGTTGATCATTTAGCACTACCCAGGGGATACGTACAGCTTAAAGTATGCTGCGGACGCGATCAAACACTCTAACAGATAAGTGGGAGGACAAACCTACTGCTCCAATAAAAAGTACATCCAAACCACTGCATTGCGATAATGAAATTGCAAAGAAATTCAACATCCACTATAAAGAAGAACATAAGCTATCTCAGCAGAACAAGAAACACGACAGAGTTGTCAAAAAACAGCTCAAAAACACCTCAACTGTACAATGCCTTGATATCTTCTCAAAGGAGTACACCATGCTGAATTGGATATAGCGATCTCAAAGCTCAAAGTAAATAAATCTCCGGGCCCTGATAAAATCCATTCAGAATTCATCAAAAACTTGGGGAAAATGGCTAAAGTAATATTAATTGAAATTTTTAATGAAGTATGGTCTAGAAAATCTGATATGCCATAAATATGGAAAAAAGCAATCATCATCCCCATCAAAAAACCAAAAACATCAGGTGATGAAATGCACAACTACAGGCCAATCTCCCTGACATTAATAATTGCAAAAACAATGAAAGAATGGTTGCTGCAAGATTACAGTACAACCTCGTTTATCCGGACTAATTGGGACCGGAAGTGATCCGTTTAATCAAAAATCCGGATAATCCGAAATTATAGAAAGATAAATAAAACAAAATATAAAATGATAACTTACCATTTATAATTTCCTTTTGGTCACGAAACAACACAATATTTACACAGTCTTTCAATTTACACAATACTGTACTCGAAATTACACAATGTACTGTAAATCACGAAAAACATTTTATTTACACATCTGAAATATTTAGATGTGCTTTTAATTTACACAGGGTTTAGTTGTTATTTACAAAAAAGTCATTTATCTTCCTCCATTTTAATTTGGTGTGACGTTTCAATGCGGCACGATCACGTAAACGTTTCACCATCATTAGTTCAGCTGGCGTTGTATCCTGCTGTTACTCCAAATACGCCATGATGTTGTCCAGCTGTGTCGTCGCGTCCGCGTGCGTCATCTCCGGCCGTGCGCTGTCTCCCTCTTCCTCGCTCTCGCTGTCGTCTGCTCCCTGCGTAGATGTACTCGCTACAATTATCTCTTAATCTGTCATGACTCCATAACCTCCTTCGTTGTTGTCTGTTAACCAATCATTGACGTCGTTGATATCAACATCGGAACAACTGTCAATTCTTGCAAACATGCCTAACAATTGCTCTGTAGTGACAGTGGTTTCATTCGATTCACTTATTTGTGGAGTGGTAGGGTTCATTTCTTCAATTACATTGCATATGTTTGGCCACAATTTTTTCCAAGACTTTTGTAAAGCACTTTTTGGAACATGATCCCAAGCGGCTGCAATCATGTAAATCACGTCTTTGACATTTACAGATTTTAACAAATCAATCACGCTTTGTTCGCCTTCTTCAATTAATTTGCTTAAAAGTTCCCTGCGATAAACACGCTTGATACTTTCCAACACACCCTGATCCATAGGTTGCAAAATTGGAGTCACATTTGGGGGGAGAAATTTAACTTTAATATTCCCACTGATGAGATCTTCTACTGCAGGATGAGATGGCGCATTGTCAAGAAACAAAATCGCTTTTTCTGGCAGTTTTTTTTTCTTTGAGAAATTTTTTCACATCTGGGACGAAATTTCCAAAGAACCACTTTTTAAAAATAATGCTGTCCATCCAAGCACTTTTTTGATTTAGATAATCCACAGGCTAGGATGCGCGATTTACATTTTTAACCGCTCGAGGATTTTTTGCCTTGCCAATTATCACTAGGGGAATTTTGTGGTTTCCAGAAGCATTGCTACAAGCCATAGCAGTTAGGCGATCCTTGCTCTTTTTGTAGCCCTTGGCTGCCTCATCAGTTTTACAAGCTAAGGTTTTGCTCGGTAAAATACGATAAAACAGTCCTGTTTCGTCAGCATTGTAAATCTGGTCAGGAGAAAGTTTTTCAGACGAAATAATTCGTTGAAAAGTTTCCTTAAACTCTTCACTTGCCGCCTGATCACTAGACAGGCTTTCACCAGTCACAGATAATTGTCTTATTCCATGCCGATTTTTGAACCGCTCTAGCCATCCCTGGCTAGCTGTAAAATTTGGATCAGGATTTGGTAATTTTTTGTTTAGGCTTGCCGCTTTTTCAGCCAAAATTGGTCCAGACATCGGAACGCCACGTTCTCGCTGAGCACTAAACCACATAAATAATGCCTCGTCCAACGATTCATTTTTTTGCATTTTTTATAGTTCCTCTACCCTCTAAACTGTCTTTAGCGATCATTTTGAAGCAAAAGTCTTCAATATTTTTACGATTTTTTTTTCCAATCTGACACAGTTGATGTCCCTACGCTTAACTTTTGGGCCAATGTAAGCACATTACGTTTTCGTTTCGTCGCCATTTCCACGCACAAACGCTAACACACGAATATAATACACTATTAACTGTATCCGATCAAAAATGTAAAGAAAATAAACACTGCAGAGCACGATATGGTAATGATGTATTTCGGTCGCTAGCACATGACAGACTACCCGCCGGCATAGACCATAGACAAGATCACTGTCATGCCGCATCGGGGTAGGGGGATGATGACGCAGAGGTCATTGCTCCTCCACTTTCTCTTCCCAGCGCATCAACAACCCGCCCTACTACCTCAAGGCAACACTAGTGTTGAGGAAATCACGTTTTTATCAACATTAATGTAATAGCAGATATTTCTTCTTGAAACTCCATGTTCAAGGATAAGATAAAGCAAAAACTTAAAGTTTCAAAATATTATAAATATTATTCAAAATAATTATTAAAATATTTTGAAACTTTAAGCTTTTGCTTTATTTTATCCTTGATTAAATTATATATTTTTTGTTCCGGATCGATCCGGATAATCCGGATATCCGGTTGAACGAGGTCCGGATAAACGAGGTAGTACTGTACCTGGAAAACAACAGTCTAATCTCCAATAACCAAGCAGGATTCAGTCCTCACTATACACCTATGAACCAAGTGCTAAGGTTTACACAGAGTGTGAAGGACTCGTTCAATAAAGGAGAATCGGTTTTGGCCGTCTTTGTTGATTTCAAAGGTGCCTTTTATACGGTATGGATATCTCAGCTGTTAAAAAAGATTAGAGACCTACATATAACAGGTAACATGTTTTATTGGCTTAAACACTTTCTAAGCCAATGGTGGATATGCACCAAATGGAAAACGGCTGTATCCAAATATAAACAAACACAAGTGGGCCTCCCACAAGGTGCTGTTCTTAGCTCACTGCTATTCAACATATACATAAACGATCTCCCCAAAGCGCTACCATCCAAACAACTCAATTGTGCGATGTATGCGGATGACGTATTGGTATGGTTGGCAAACAGCAACAAGGACAAAAACATCTTTGATTCAATGCATGATAGGATGAATGAGGCCATGAGTGATTTGACCAAATGGAGCAAGAATAACAACATGAAAGTTAATGTCAAGAAAACAAGTTATCAGCTTTTCTCACTGAAAACAAAAACACAAGATATATCTCTCCAAGTAGAAAACGCAGTAATCCAGCAGCATTGCGGCACCAAATACTTAGGAGTCATCCTTGACAAGAAGCTCAATCTCAAAGACCACGCAAACTACATTGCATCAAAAATTTCTTCCAAAAACAATATACTAAAAGGATTAGCAGGAATAAAATGGGGGGGGGACGCTTGACCTACTATGCCAAACCTACAAATCAAACATCAAACCAAATTTCCTTTATGGTGAAGAAATGCTTGCTTTGACAGGCTGTGATGTCTTGAAAAACTTGAAACAAGTCAAAACAACTGCCTACGAATGATAACAGGTGCCGTAAAGACTACACCAATTGCCGCACTATATGCTTATACAAACACCAAACCATTGCATAATGAGTACAAGTACAAAGCCATAATAGCATATGAAAAAATTCTTCACAGGAGACACAATAACCCGTGGATCTTGGAACCACCAGCAGAACAAACATTAAAAATGCAAACAAGCTTCAAACACCTAATGCTTGAATGGAGACCAAATAATGTGGTGATCGAGCAACCAACACAACAGAAGAGCCCTCTGGACTACATCAAGTACAACATAAGCACTCAACTTGCAGAGCCAATAAATAAAGTTAAGGATAACCCAGCCATAGTTGCTCAAATAACCTTGGAAACTATTAACAACTTGTACCCACCAGATGATTGGTTGCGAATCTACACTGATGGTTCAAAAATTAAAGGCGAAACAGGAGCAGGAATATTCTGTGAACATTTTTCCCACTATTTTGCGCTGAGCTCAGGCTCTACCGTATTTGAAGCGGAACTATTCACAATCATTGAGGCATTGAGACAGATAATAATGAGGCCATGGTTGAATAACAACACTGTGATTTTGGTTGATTCTAAGTCAGCGCTGCAAGCAATTGCTGGAAATACACCAACAAGTTCCTTGACTGAATCAATCCAAAAGAAGATTAATTATATAGCAGAGCTGCCTCACTTCAAAATCAATTTTTATGGGTTTTATTCGTCAAATAAATGTTGGAAAAATATTTTATTATCGAAAAAAAAGTGTTGTTTAAAATAGTCAAGCATATTACTAAGAAAATAGTTCTGCAGTGGATCCCATCACATGTTGGCATACAAAGCAATGAGCAAGCAGATGAGCTGGCCAAGCGAGGAACTCACATAATACAGAAACCAAGAAGAGTACACACCTTGGAAGCAAGGATTGGCGAACTGAAACGAGCATCTCATCTTGAGTTCACCAATAAGGTCAAAGAGGACATAAGGAACAAGTCCTATGAAGATGTATTCGAAATTGTATGAGAAAGTCAAGGACTTCCAGAGGAGGACATCTGTCGCAATTTTTCGACTTACAACTGAACACGACTGCCTGAATGAACACCTGAAGAGGATGAAGATTTTGGATTATGACAACTGCACATTGTGTGAAAGCTCGGACACC
Source organism: Aphrophora alni (assembly GCA_963513935.1). Taxonomy (NCBI): domain Eukaryota; kingdom Metazoa; phylum Arthropoda; class Insecta; order Hemiptera; family Aphrophoridae; genus Aphrophora; species Aphrophora alni. The sequence continues at coordinate 27,992,649 of OY740779.1, read as the reverse complement.
GTCATGAACAAGGACCATCTCTTGGTCTGCAGAAAGCTGGATAAAGAGAAGCAGAGGGAAAAAGACCTCCCTGGTCTCTACTGGGAAGCAAGACTAAAGATGGCATGAGCCCGAGAAGGCCATTGGACAACAACATATTAGCGTTATTGAGTGCTACTAACCTAGACTATAAGTAATTTTTATGTTATCCATATTTATGGAAAACAATTTGGATGCTATACATATTTAAAAATATGATTTTTTTTTATATTATTTAAAAAAATAATTTTAAGATTTATTTAAAAATTTTGGTTTGTTTTAAATTCAATCTAATATCCTTTTGAGGACTGAGTTCCGCAAAATTCACATGTTGATGATCCTCAAAATTGTATATAATCAAACCAATAGTGATCTAATAACAGATTACTAGACTACAAAACACTTCCTAATAAGTGGAGGGGGAAGTATGTTGGCCATTATCTGGTAGCGTACTGGTCATGAGTCGCACACTATCAGAGATGACAACACAACATTACCCACAGTTGTTAATGAATTGTGAAGATTTATTTGTATTTTTGTTATAAGTATTTTTAGACAATAGTTTTTAAGCAGGGTGTTAAGAATAAGATAAAATGTAGCTTGGACACTGTCTCACATACGAGATGATTAATTATATGGATGTTATTTGGTTTCAAAATTTAACTTATATCTATTGGTTTTGACACTTTAGCCTGGCCTGGTTGACCCACCCCTAGGGACGGGCCTGTTCATAAATTCAGTTAAGACTGTTCTTATGTGTTACAATTAAACAGTTGACTCCATATATTATGTTAGGAGATAATTTAATTAATGAGATAAAGTGTCAAATTTTTGGGACTGCTTACAGACAGTGATCTAAATTAGAAGCTCTGTATTGATAAAGAAAATTTGTTCTGGTATTTTTATAATGAAAAATATTAAGAAATATTGAACTAGAAAAACACACTTTATGTTCTATTATGAACCTATCTATCCTCATTTGAAATATGAAATAACTCTTCAGATAGGGAGATACAGTTACAAAAGTGAGCTAGAATTATTGCGGGTTTATAAAGAATGGAATCCTTCAAGGAACCATTCAGAGACTTATAAATATTAACATTTCCAAATTTATATATTTCTGAAACCTATTTACACTATTGGATTAAATGTAAACCAGTATATTATAATAAAAATGTTTTAAATCACAGTATCAGAGGAGCTTATTTATTGCAGTATCAATGGCATAGGTTTAATGTTTTTAGAAAGCTGCTCTCACAAACTGGACTAAATTTTATTAACATATTCCTAGAGTTTGTAATAATGGTGGAAATGTTTTACAAATTTTAAACCTGCATACAGTAACTTTTTTTGTACAAACATTCTACTCTGTCAGTTTGATGGTCATAAATGGTAAATTCATCAATTCTACTTCACTTCAGTCTATGTTGATGTATTATCTTTCACGGTACTTTGTATATTTCTTGTTTTTGTTTGATTATGACTAAGACTATACTATTTGTGTTAGTCCAAGTTTAAATTCATTAAAATTAATTTGTTAGATTAGGTTATTATACGTCATGTAAAACAAATAATATTGGTACAACAATAGAAAAAAATATTATACTTGAGTGCAGTACTAAAGCTTGGTTGTCTTTCTGTTTGTGTGTAGGATGAAGGTAGATAACAAAGAAGATCCTCTGGCTCTTAGCAAAGTTAAAATAGAGGTAAGTTTTATAATATAGAGGATTGTATTTCTTTAAGAAGAGAAAGTAAACTGTGTTATAAACTTTGTTTCTAAATAATGGTTTGAATTGATTGAACAAGCCGACACAAATTTTTAAAACTCAGTTTTTACCTACCCAGTGATGAAGCTTACTATATGTTCAGTTATATATAATCCGCCAATTTGTGTAGTTTTGACCTCTGTATTAACGTTTCATGGCCTCAAGAAACAGAAAAAGTTTTTTTAACATACAGTCCTTTTGTAGTTGTTGTCATCTGTACGTAAGCACATTGGCGACCATAAAAATTAAGGTAGGAACATGAAATTTGGTAGAGGAGACTATAGTGTGCTCATGTAGAACCTTATTTGAAATTATAAAATCAAACAGAAAATTACATAATGGCAGCTATATTAAACAATTTTGTGTTCATATCTTGTGCATTATTCAACTTATAACAGACTGAATTAGATACAAATTTCCAGAAATTAGTTCTTGTAATGCTACCAACAATGACAAATAGCAATGGTATTGTCAAAAATATAATTTCAAACCCTGACTCCCAAAATAAATTTATTATTCGTTTAATTACAAAATCTGGCAGGGCCGAGTCACCAGCATGATTGTAGTGAGTGGAGACTCCTTCACATATGTACAGCTTCAAGGTTCACCAGGGCTAAAACACTGAAGGAAATGGAAACTTGTTGAAATTTATATATCTATGAAACCCGCTAGGGCTTATCTGAAGGTAAGTTGGTACTATGTCCAAGGATATTAAATCACAATGTGTTTTCCTTGGAAGTCATATTATGTTGTGTTTTTAACATGTGTTAAATTTTATGTTAACACTTTATATTAATGTGTTGATGACCTCATAAGGAAGTAGGATCAGATGATGGAGTAAAAGCTCGGAAACAGCTTAAACAAAGTCATGTGACTGAGTAAAAAACAAGGTCACTTTATTGTTACAAAATTATACCAATCAATTAATTGTACCTTCTATACAAATAATGAACCTGAATTCACAAATACAGTAGAGTCCCGCTGCAAACTCAGCGTAATGTGGGCCGGAAGTGTGCCGAGTTTGTGAAATGCCGGGTTATCGGGAATAAGGGCAAAAAATAAATTGTAATTTAAACCCAAAGCTGCGGTGATATCAAACGACTTTGTCGATAGCGGTATCCCATTGTCGGCAGTGTAAAGACACCGCGGCACCAAAGCGGCGGCGATATCAAACGACTTTGTCGATAGCGGTATCCCATTGTCGGCGACGTAAAAACACCGCGGCACCAAAGCGGCGGCGATATCAAACGACTTTTTCCGATAGCGGTATCCCATTGTCGGCGGCATAATAACACCGCGGCATTGGCACCCGTCGATATAGCAGACATACACCTGCAAAAACGTTTGATGGGCCGTTTTTTTTCCACGAATCAATTTAGTATACAATATGGAAAATATAACATTTCTTTTCAGTTTTCTTTCTTATACAGTATATACAGTAAAAAAATAATAAATGAGCGAGTTACGAAAAACGGAAGCGTGTGTTGGTTTCGTTTGAGACTCGGTTAAGTGTGTTAAAAAGACTTGACAGAGAGGAATCTGTAAAACAGCTTTATGACGAGTTTAACGTGGGAAAAGTACCATCAACGATTCGAGCGATCGAAGTTAATGCCCGCTTTGGGATCTGCCGAACTTTTACGAACATCGCTGTTTTTAAAAAAATTTTTTTTTTCCCGTCGAGGTCGCCGAGTAATCCGGACTGCCAGGTTATCGAGTGCCGAGTTTGCGAGACTCTACTGTAATTATAAATAATACATTTAACTTATGCCAAAAATACACTGTAATTTTACAATTTATTTTTGGAATACCAATAAGGGATGACTGGTCCAGTTCATTTCTATAGTCTTAAAAGTATGGTCTACTTATTTTATTGGCTCAACATTTTTATTGTGGCTCCCTGAAGAAGAAAAAAGAACAATATACAAATTATTAATAATAATTTCATACAATAATTTAATAAGTCAACAATTTAGATAAAAAACAATGTGGTTGAACTAGACGATCATAGTTCATAAGTCATCTAAAATATATCATTTAATACTTTGTTTTTTTTCTTTTGCGTATTCTTTTATTTTATGTCCTGAATGTGACATATCTCGGGTCGCGACATAACTCATGGTTTAGTTCACCAACTCTAAAACACGTATTTTGCAATTCAACATTATCGCAATAAATAAAATACCGTTGGAAAACTAATGTTCTGTAGATACATAATCATGCAAAAAAAAAAAAAAAAAAAATACCACAAAACGTTATAAATAATATTCCAAAAATTGGTGAAGTTTGCATATTTTTGATGCGTAAAATCATAGATCTATACTGTGCGGTTCTTAGTAAAAGCGACGCCATTTATCCCCATATGATTACAAATCTATTTTTCTGTGAGATAAGTTAACCAAAACACTGTTCTATAGTTCACATGTTTCTCTTTCTAACCGTAAATTACAAATTTTTCTGCGTCTCACAGATCGAGAGATATTTCTACTTGACGATAGTAGAAACCTGACAGCACGAAATTCACTTGGCATTCGGTGCAGATTACGAAATGGCATAATCCATTTTTCTTTCGATATTTTGTAATCGTTCTTTATAGTATGTTGTAGAGGAGATTTCATTCTACAAGTTGGTACCACTTGATATACCTTACTATTATTTTCTGTAGCTTCTTTTCAAGACGAAACATCGGCATTCTTACGCGAGTTCTTGAAATAAAATGATACGCAAAAAGGCGTGGCATTTGTGTAATATTTTTATTTTTTCTGTTATTTTGAAGGTTTGAGTATACAAATTGTATATAAATTGTGTATACAAGTTATAATATATGTGTTTTTATTTCTAAAGTTTATGTTTTTGAGTGAATTTCTAGTTTGTGAACAGTTTATATTTGGGATAACCTAAAAGGTATGTTGTAAATTTAGGCTATAAGCAAATTTTTTTATATTGAGTGTTTTATTTGATTATACAAGTGAATATGTGTGTTATTCTTTGTAAAGTATATTGTTTTAGTGAAATCTAATGATTTTGTCTTAGGCATAGCTTTAGAAAGTAACTAATTACACCTAAATTGTCGAGGTGTCAAACCTAACCTCACTCGTCAGAGTATCACTTTTTAGGGAAAATCGTTATTTTTATTTTGAAAATGTAACAAATTATTATTTTTTCCCCCTAAATATATTCACAAATATATTACAAATCTCTAGTAATCGTTGAAAAAATTCAAAAAGTATGGTGTAGATTACCATTTCTGTGAAATTATTCTTTCCGTTACTCTTCGATTTTTGGTATTTGACCAAAAAACTCCAAATGTTTTACATCTAACATATTTTTTCACTACACACCTAAGATCTATGCACCTTTCTGAATATAATGATATATAGAAATTTTGTAAAAAAAATATATTACTATTTTTGGTAAATTTTTGAAAAAAAAAATGACCAATTTACCTTTTTCTATAAATTTTTTTTTTAAATTTTGTAAATGTAACAAATTTTATTATTTTTTTCCTAAATATATTGACAAATATTACACAAAACTTTTGTATATCTTAGAAAAAAGTGGTAAGCTATTGATTTTTGATGGTACAGGTTTTTCTGAAAAATGATAACATCATTTTTTGACATGAACATACTTAATCCAAAACCGTTTCAAAAAAAATTTTTTTTTTACATAGATGAATTCTATGCATCTTTCTGAGAAAAATGATGTCTTATAAGTTAGGTTTTGTATAACAATAATATATTTTATTAATTTTTAAACAAACGAAGAATTTAAAAACAAATTAACATCTGCCGGTTGCAGGGTTAACATTTGTAACTGATAACCATGCACTTACTTTTATTAAAACTTGTTGACTGTTAAGTGCCCGCCTCACACGTTGGATTCTCGCTTTACAGGACTATAATTTTGAAATACAACACTGTAAAGGAAGTGGTAATTGCACCGCTGATGCTTTAAGCCGAATGCCACAATAAAAGCATATTATACCACAAGAGGATCAATCTAAATTAATTATAACATATATTCAACGTTTACAAGATCAAAATAAAAAATTCGAACTAAACTATCTTGCGACACATCAAGAACAAGATCCAAAATTATTTCCCATTATACAAATTCTTAAAAATTTAAATGATCTAACCGATAATCCAAATATACAACAAATATATAACCTACACAACAACATTTTATATAAAAAATTAAATCAACAATGGCTGATAATAGTCCCAGAGAATCTCATAAATCGACTTATATGGGAATGTCATTTATATTACTTACATTGTGGAGCAAACAAATGTCTCAACATACTCGGAGAAAGTTTTACTTTTGAAAATATGGGTCGACCCATGAGAACGGCACTTGCTACCTGTGATTCTTGCCAAAAATGCAAATGTAACCCCCACCCTTTAACAGGAGTAGCAAAGGGCATTATATGTACAAAAAAAGATCAAATAGCTGTGGATATTATTGGGCCACCTCCAATAAGTATAGGAAGAACTAAATATATATTGATTGTACTCGATATTTTCACTAAATTCGTAAAATTATATCCTCTGAGATGTGCAAACACCAAAACAATTTTAAATAAATTATTAGAATTGCATTTCCCCACATATGGTACCCCTAAAAGACTTCAAAGCGACAACGGGGCGCAATTTCGTAGTCGAGCATGGAGCAGAGCTTTAAAGATAATATGATAAGGGGGGATAAATTACATTACATTTTATTAATGACCTCAGAGGTGGACTTACATAGTATGTGTGGAATAAACAAGAACCAAAATAAATCCTAATTACCTCTAATATTGTGCAGAGAGAATTAAATCTTACCAAGTGTGGGCAAGATAAAGGATACATATAAGTAAATCTTTATAATTATCTCAGTGATGAACTTTGACTTCTGAAGTGTAGTTAGAATAAAATGACAACCAAATTTAAATATTTGACTCCACTGGATTCATACAATAATGTAACTGAAATTGTCTTATACGACTTATCTTTCAGAAGGATGTTTTTCCTTTTATAACAAATTTCTCAACTCTCCCCAATTTATGAAGTATAGGAGAAGTTTAGTAATCATGAAAATTTTGAACCGTGTATTTTGACAGATCTTCATATTTCATGGCATCAGAATACAAAAAAAGTGATTTTCGACATATCGTCCATCCTTTGTCATTATCGTCTTTACGTAAGTAAGCATAATATCTGATACAAAAGTTAGGATAAGACCTTGAAATTTGATATAGAGGGCAGTAGTGTACTCATATTGAATGTTAAATGAAATTCAGAAAAATCAAATTGAACATTCAAAATGGCAATAATTTAAAACAATGTTTTGCTCTTATATCATGTGGTATTCAATTTATAATACACTAAATTTGTTGAAAATTTGCAGTTTTCAATTCCCTGTGTAATGGTATCAACCTCATCTCTCTACGATGACAAATAAGAAAGTTTTTGTCAAAAATATAATATTGAACCTTGATCTCCCAAGAGAGTATTATTATCGTATAGATACAACATTCAACAGGGACAAGACACGGACACAAGTTAAGCGAGTAGGGACTGTTTAATATACAAACATCTATGAGTCTAGTCAGGATTTAGCCGACGTCAATTAAGTTGTGATATACACAATTAAACACACCAAACCCTATCATACAATCAATTCAAACAGATTCTCTAAATATAACTCTCAAAAATAGGTCTCATTGGCCTTGTAGAAAATGAATTATATTGGTAGGTCAAATAGTCTTTTCCAGCAGGTTATTAACAAACCTTGTAGACGTATACATATTAATGTCTCCACTTGTTTCGCTCGTATTGTCCCAGTCCTTGTGGGTGTCATATTTTTACATATGTGAAGGAACCTCCACTCACTATACTCTGGATCTTGTAACTACACGGAAATCACGTTTTCATGGGAGTTCAAGGTTCAAAATTAGATTTGGTATTTGTCTTAGTAGGGATGTAGGGATGATAGTATTATATACAGAATTTAAATCTGCAAGTTTTCTATAATTTAGTGTGTCACAAATTGAATATCACTCGAAATATGAACAAAAATCTGTTTAAAGTGGCCACCATTTTGACATTTACAAGTAAATTTTTCTGAATTTCAATAGAGTTCTATATAAGCACACTATCATGCTTACATACAGATTAAAATGACCGCAGTCGGATGAATATATAAATACATATTATACAAAATCACTTTTAGTTTACTGAGGCCATTAAACGTGATGATTAGTCAAAAACAGAGGTTAAATTTTTTTCCCGATTACCCAACTTATTCTATAAGTAAATGGTAAGTTACCCTCTTTTGAACTTTTTTTGTTATATGTGTTAAATTATTATATAGCCAATATTGTAATATCCATTGTAATGATATAGTAACCATAAAGTTTGATGTTTGTTATACAACATAATTTGTTTACAACAAATTAATGATTGATTAAGTAAAAGCAAGTAAGGCCTATAGATATTTACTACAAGAAGAAACTGTAAATACAGTTTAATGATGTTTAAATGATTGTAGGAGTTTGGAGGGACTGAAGTGTTACACTTTCCACAAGAACTAAAACCTGATCTTATACCCAAAGTAGAGGATGAACTGGAGCCTGTGTTGTATGATTGTCCAATGACTTTACAGGAGGGGATCCATTCCAAGGTGTGTATGTTTGTCTGTTTAGTTTATTGTTGGATTTTTAATTCATGAGGAATAACATATATAAAAACAAACAAAAATATTTGTTGTAGCTGATACATTGACATGCAACAATGTTAATGACTTTTTATGGTTATTTTTACCACTTGTTTGCAGAAGTGGATCTTAAAATTATTATGCGCAATCACAAAGCAAAACAAAATTGGTTATTATAGACTCATATTGGACTTGGATAAGAATTAATGGCCCAAAAACTGTTTTAAAACTGCCTTAATTTTGAAATTGTATGTCCTTTCTTCATATATAACTGTTTTTTAAATTGGTGTAACAGGTTTACCTAGTCTAACCTAACCTTTGGCATGGTGTACCTAGTCTAACCTAACCTTTGGCATGCTCTGTCACTGCTACTCACTTATTATTGCAGTCCTGAGCTGAAGTAACGCCCAGTTTCAGCTGACCCTGTTCCCTAAATATTTAATAATCATATTTATGTTTGCAGGAAATATATTCCATTTCAATAATTACCCAATAAAAATACTTCAAAATTCGTTCTTATTGGACTTCTCTAATTAGTTCAGTGGTCGCTTTCACTGACATCCGCCTTAAAGAGAAAGCATATCAATAGTCTGTCTATAAGTCGCATATAAAACACAAGTTTACTACATTCTATTTTATAGTACCTCGCCATTAGGTATTCTCATTGCCGACAGACACCTCATGCGGTAATGTTAAATTTATAGTTATGATACTATTTCTTTCTGATTTAGTTTTTCTTTTGCTTCACTCGCCTTTGAATATATTGAAAACTTTATCAATGTTATATCCATTTGTTTTCTACTGAAAATCATGCTTAGACTACTTAATCTCTTAGTTAGTTTATGTCTTGTCTTTAATTAAAGTGTGGTTGTTGAGACAAAGACAACATAGTTTTACTGTATTACAGTGAAATTTCCAAATAACGGACACTGCTCGGACCACATAAAATGTCCGCTATCAGGAGAGATACAGTTATATTGGCCAGCTGATATCACATGATAAACCACCAGAATCTTGTTATGATATTGAACACATTCAGAAAATTTAAAAGGTGAACCTAAATTTTATGTTTATTAACCTAATTTATAATAAAGCACATTACTTTAATGCATATACGGTCAATAAATGTGAAATAAATTAGCAAACATTGATATTGTCTCATGACTCTCTACTATATTATCAAAGTTTTTATGGTACAAAAGGCATAATGGTTTTAATCTCACAAAAATACACAATAAAACACAAATTTGTAAAATAAATAATACTTTTGTTTTATTGATCATTTCGTTCTACAGTACTGAATAAACAAATAGGAAAATTTAAATTTGAAAAAGGAGAAAATTAAAGTAAATAAGGTTTAACTTTAAAAGTTTTAGTTTGAGAGACATCACAATACACAATTACACACACGGGGCATTGTATTATGGAATGTGTACACTGTACTCACAGGAACTTTATTGAGACTGAATTCCATCTGTTGTATAAAAGACAAAATGAAAACAAACCTAGTTTCCAGGAAGTCAATTTCCGGGTAATACCGAACAGATATTGCAATGTGTGTTTTCGAAAATCTACAAATTCATAGAAAAGTGTGATATATGCTGCCATTATTCACTCTGCTGTCCACTATTCGGAAGTTGCAACTGTCAACAAAATCAATTTAATGTTAGTGTTCGTTTTAGGGAAAGTCTATTATTTAAAAAACACTACAAAGGCCAGGAACGCATGATGCCGGTCGGGGAATACAAACATGTCCGTTTATTAGAAGTGTCTGATAGGGAAGTTTCACTGTATAATGTTAATGTTGTCTATATGGCTTTAAATTTAATATGGCTAATATAGCTTAAGTTACATAGACAAACATTGTTTATTGTAAATACATTAAATCTAGATTTATCTTTGTAGGTATTTATAATGGTCCTCCTAAATTTCACTAATTAGTAATTTCATTATTTAATTATACTACAGCCTGTGATTTATATATATATATATATATATATATATATATATAAATGGTGTATTTTCAGCGTCCTCTAGGTCGCACAATGCCAGATGTATAACCTCTCGACTATGCTACTGTTAGGATTGGCTCCTCTAAACTGCCTGGGTTCTTTAACTTTCAATAAATCAAATCAGTGGTTCAGTACTCAATTAATCTTTATTAACAATTATTATTAAAAATGACTATCTCCTATCATGTTACAATACTACAATGACCTTATTAATACTAATAATCCAGAACGACTCTAATTGTTGTGACTCACATATCTGATTCTACGTTATATTTTATAATTACTTGTGTCTAAAATAATTACAAGGTTTAGACACGAAGTTTGTTCACCCTGCCTGCCACTCATGGATGCTTATCTGAAGTCTCAATACTCCTAGATAGCTCGTACACTACAAGTGTGTCTGGCTATCTTCAAGAATTATACTCCCAGGAAGCTTTTACTCGCCAAGTCCATCTAGATATCTTCAAAAATTCCTGCAGCACCTTCCTTGATCAATCTTGGTCCACTGACCAAATTTTCTCCCACCCAATGGTTTATGTATGTTTGTAGCATCAATGACGTCTACCTTGCTTGCAAGGTAAGCAATTTCATCATTTTTCCAGGTCTGTCACAATAATTGTTGCCATAACTGGGTTCTTATAAAGAACTTAGACTACATTCCTAACTAAAACTATCTTAATTCCTAACATTAATGTCAGTCATTTTTATTACCATGGTCGATCCATTTTAGATTTTGCACCCTAATGAAGAAACTAAAACACCCTAATCTCCATAAGTCACGTCCTAAATTTTTACAAGTTGCCCCCTCCCCCCCCATCTTCCTTATTATTCTCCTTTTAAACCTATCTAAAAGATTAAGGGAGCAGGTTTTACCATACATCAATACTGATCCCATAAGGCTTTCGTAAATTTTAAACTTGGTTCAATCCTGTCTCCTCAAGAAGCTGTTAAAAGTGATGTTAGTGTATTAAGTGTGGGGGGGGGGAAGAGGGAGGGTATATAAATAAGTAAGAAGGAGATGAGAATAGAGCTGAGTGTTATTACAGAAGTCAAGGAAGAGAACACAAGTAACCTGTCAAATTGGCCGACACCTTATTAGAACACTAAAAACCAAGTAATATCTAATGTAGAAAATAATAAAATAATATCGGTCACACTCACTGCGTGTTGGGAAAACGATCCGTTGCCCCCACCATAGTGGCGGTCAGAACGCCACAAAGCACTTCCACTTACAACCCTCTGCACAGTACATGGGTTATTGAAATGGAATACATCTTATATATTTGTAGTCTACATGATACGCTGAATCTAACAGTATAAATATCTTGTAGTATGATAAATATTTGGAATTTATACAATAAGAAATAATTCGATTTTTGAAATTGGGACTAAAAAAAGTAATAAAGCGTAAACTTTTTTTATTTTTAGGGTAGGAAGAAACATCCAGTGGCAAAGTTGTAGATAATTAGTTGATCTACATTTTTTATTTCAAACATTTTTCAGTCAGACGTTCGGTTTGTTCAAAAATGTTTCAAACAAACACAACAGTAGACTGTATACACTTGTACACAGTCGCACCACGTAGTTCTGTAGGTTCGTCATTCAAACTAAACAAGAACTGTGACAGCGATGTATTTATTTATCACAGACTAGTAATTTCCACTAATTTTAATATACTTTCTTGATTATGAAACTTGTTGTGTAGAAAGCTTTCGAAGCGGTTGGGGACTAAATAATAAGATTTGAATTGACTTTTCTGAGTTTGTGTTTTGTTTAAGAACTCGAAACACAATATACAATCTAAGTGTAAAAGACAATTATATTTCATATTTTACATTATACCTAATACTATACTAATATATTTATTATACAAGGTCATTTAAACAGTATACAGCAACGAGGTCTATGACATACAGACAATACACGGTGGGATCATGGACGCGATGTGACGTACCTGATAATATTGGCTGCGCTTATTTGCAAGCGATTTGTGGACAAACCAAACATCTGACTGAAAAAGGTTTGAAATAAAATATGTAGATCAACTAATTTTCTACAACTTTGCCGCTGGAAGTTTCTTTCTACCCTAAAAATTAAAAAAGTTTAAGCTTTACTACTTTTTCTTGTCCCGATTAAAAAAATCAAAGTATTTGTTATTGTATAAATTCCGAACATTTATCAAACTGGAAGATATTTATACTGTCAGTTTGCAACATATCACGCAGATTACAAATATATAAAATTTGTTCTATTTAAATAATCCTAGTACTGAGCAGACGCTTGTAATTAAAAGCGCGTCCAATGCTAAAAATTGCTTGGTGGCCTTCTATACGGCTACTCGGCGAGCGATCCATTATGATTCATATCGATGATAACGTGTTCAGGAAAACGGGGAGTGGTTGTTGTAGGGAACAGCCCAATAGGCTGCTCTCACTTCTCAGTCATCAGGGTAGTCGTCAGTCGTTGTTTGTTGTTCAGTGTCGACACTTGATACCGTATTTACCGTTTTAATACGTACTCAGTTACATTGTGTTAATAAAATTACACAGTTTTGATCAGTAGAGTGTACGCCACTTTAGGACAAGAATCGGGTGGGGGATGGTGGGGGTACCCCCTCCCCCTTTGCCCCTCCCCTTGGCCCCTCCCTCTAGGCCCCTTCCCCTACCCACCTGTGACGTAAATTATTGTTGTCGAGACACACACATGACGTCATACACTTATCTTTTTTAATACTAGTGGGATTCGAACCTGTGAAGTTCGGATTTGAAGGCGGACACGCTACCGACTGAGCTATCGTGCATAGTATTACAAGTTGGATATTTAACGCGGTATATAAGCCGCCATGTTGTAACATTTGTTGAACACCGAACATTTCGTATAAGTTCGGACACGAACCCCTTACCGTAAGACGTACTGAGTTTTTCGCGACCGCGAAAAACTCGGTACGTCTTACGGTACGGGTCTGAGTCGTACCTCTGGGTTTAGGAGTTTGTGAATAGGGTTCTAAGAAATAAGAATCAGATAAGTATATTGGCAACGGTTGACTTTAAAATTATACTACATTGGTTAACAATGTTAAATTTATACTAGTTAAACACATATGTTTACAATATCTAACAGCTATAATGGTGAAAGTTAAATTTATACTACATTACATAGTTAAACACAATGGTTTACAAGTTATAAGTACCTAACACGGAAGTTAAATTTATATTACATAGTTAATCACATTGGTTTACAATTGAATATGAAAGTTTAAACATATAGGTATACAATTTCAAAATCTAAGAATTTGTAACAAGTACTTAACATGGAAGTTAAATTTGTATTACATAGTTAATCACATTGGTTTACAATTTAAAAATATAAGAACTTAATATGGAAGTTCATAGGTTTACAATATCTAACAGCTATAATGGTGAAAGTTAAATTTATACTACATTACATAGTTAAACACAATGGTTTACAAGTTATAAGTACCTAACACGGAAGTTAAATTTATATTACATAGTTAATCACATTGGTTTACAATTGAATATGAAAGTTTAAACATATAGGTATACAATTTCAAAATCTAAGAATTTGTAACAAGTACTTAACATGGAAGTTAAATTTGTATTACATAGTTAATCACATTGGTTTTACAATTTAAAAGTATAAGAACTTAATATGGAAGTTTAAATTTATATCACATTAAATAGATTCACAGTTTAAAAATTTAACAATGTAACACAGAAGTTCAATTACCAAAAACAAATAGGTTTACAGTGAAAAAGTACAATTTTATACGCTGTAATTATTATGCAAGATATCCTAACATAACCTTAGTACATTTATTTGGCAGTAGATATCGATCAGAGGCGTGATAACATTTAATGTTATGTAGGTCTTCAAATGGCGATTCACAAAAGGATACAACACCTATATTAAGGTTCACACCATACATTGACGATAAAGTCTTTGTGTATTGTAACTGTTCATTTGCAGTTTCACATATGTCTTCGATAACTTTACATTCATAAGTAATATTATCCCCAGAAGTGGATGGAAACCGAAATGGTTGATTTGTACCTATAACTAATGTATACTGATCCAGTGATGACTGTTCAAATGTATACTGATCCAGTGATGGGAGTATGTAATTACTCCCCAAGGATCCAAAGTATGTTTTTGTAAATTCGTAAAGGTACATGTATGTCGAATGTTCGGGCCAATAGGTTGGTGATACAATTATACGTTTTAAAAGGGACTGATCTAACCAGTCCAAGCCGTTGATTTTTAAAATTATTGAAATTAATTGTGCTAATATTTTAATACATATATTTACTGAAAGTACGTGAAGCATGTGCCGGGCGCAAATCTGTAGAAAGATATATTTGTCGCATTTTTACACTAATCTCTAAAGTTAGTAATATGACATGGTCTGACGAATGTCATATTGGTAATCAATTCATTGGTGATAGTAATACTTGTCCTATGAAAACTTATGTTTGAGAAATTACAAATATTGACATTGCGATGTATGACTATATTCGTTGCAACCCCACCCATACTGAGAAAGCAGCATGAATGTATGAAATAATAATAAAAAAAACAAAAGTTTTTCCTTATCACTCTTACAATGTAAGTTTCGACAAAATTGTACAACAATGTCGAGATCTCCGCTTAGACATAAAGTTGAAACCGAGTCATACTGTAGATAGTCTAAAATACGTCTCAATTTATTGGAAGGTTTATGACGTTTTGAACCAACCATAAAGTAATCAATCAACCTTTTAGCTTCTAGCTCATCGTTATAAATAAAAGTTAAATCATTCCTTTCACCTCCATAAAAGGAGTTGAATGCATCAAAATATCGACATTTGGCTATAAAAAAGTAGGGTAGAATAACTTCCATGTTTAATAAATGTTAGATTTATTTCAAAAAACTTTACAATTTAACCAATTAGTGTCTAGTCTACAGTCTGCCTGCAACAGCTGAAACAAAAATGAGAATACTAATGAAAACCATTACACAACCTAAACCGTGCAACATCTGGGACAAAATGAGAATACTAATGAAGTTCATGACCTACAATTGTTCAAGCTGATCTGAATCAGAATGAGAATTCTAATAAAGTCCATGACCTAACCATGGCCTAAAATTGTTAAAGCTATAACATATCAATAAATTTCCCTGTAATGGTATTATAGGGGTCAACCTGTCGTTAGGTCACCCTCTAATGTATAAAAACACGATTTTGATTCCAACAGCTCACAATCGTAACGTCATGGGGAAGAACAACCTTACTAATGTCCGGAAAATGGACTCGCGGTCTGGGCGGCGTAATTTGGAGGCAGAGATACGTAAAATACAGTCAGGTGTTAAAAGGTAAGTCTATGGTAATTTTGTGTAGAGATAGTTGAAAAAGAAAAAGTTTTATTTTTTTTAGACTGTTTGTAATGATATACAAAAATTATTAGTTACCTCAGAGGAAATAATTTGTGTTCATTTTGTTGTATAGGCTAACTTAAAACAAAAAACCAATTGTGTGTTTTTACTTTGTTTCAGAGACATTATCAGAACACTGAGGGCACTTCAAGCCTCCGGAGAGACACGAGTGATTTGGAGTCTGTTTGTGTTCCGGAATAATGTATCAGGCTGTGGACAACAATTACTCTGTAAGTATAGGAGAGAGAGAGAGAGAGAGCTTGTCAACTGTCCTGTGATTGATTACATTGTAAATAATCTTTTTCTTTTCACAGTCTTCCGTCAATGAGGCCAGAACTCAGACGGCTATTGAGATACTTTCAGGGTCATTACCTGCATTGAAGTATCTTATTCATGATTTGGAAAACGCTGCTAGACGTCCTTACTTCAGGACTGGACAAACGTTCGCACAGAGTGTATGGCGGCTCATGATGAGAGATTTACGTGTAATAATAGACAAAGGAATGAATACTATGCAGCAGGCAGAATTCCGAGCACGATACCCTGTAAGTATTAAAGCTTTGTAAAAAGTAACCTTTTCACACACACACACACACGCGCGCGCGGAGAAGATCAATAATGTGACTTACCTTTTTCTGCTTACAGACAGATCTGCAGTCCTCGAGTGTATTCGTACATAGTCGGATGCTCTCACCTTGTCCAGTATGCCTCATCAAACTTCCTACTGTGGCGTTGATACCTTGCGGTCACGTCTTCTGTTCCGGTTGCATCGTACAATGTAGGAGGTGCCATCTTTGTAGGAGAAATGTGGAGAACAACTGTCATCTTTATCTATACTTTGAATATTAAGATTATTTAACTCTGAATATTAAGTAGTTGTTATTGTCGTTGATGTGAATCATAATATATATACTTGGTATATAAGTAGTTGTTATTGTGTTTGATGTGAATCATTTTTTAATATATATACTTGGTTATGGGTACACTGATTCTTATTTCTTAGAACCCTATTCACAAACTCCTAAACCCAGAGGTACGACTCAGACCCGTACCGTAAGACGTACGCGAGTTTTTCGCGGTCGGGAAAACTCGGTACGTCTTACGGTAAGGGGTTCGTGTCCGAACTTCTACGAAATGTTCTGGTGTTCAACAAATGTTACAACATGGCGGCTTATATACCGCGTTAAATATCCAACTTGTAATACTATGCACGATAGCTCAGTCGGTAGCGTGTCCGCCTTCAAATCCGAACTTCACAGGTTCGAATCCCACTAGTATTAAAAAAGATAAGTGTATGACGTCGTGTGTGTGTCAACAACAATAATTTACATCACAGGTGGGTAGGGGAAAGGGCCAAGGGGGGTACCCCTACCATCCCCCACCCGATTCTTGTCCTAAAGTGGCGTACACTCTACTTTGATCGATTATGTATTATATAGTGTAAATAAGGAAAGAGCTTTTGAGTCGACTTTTATCATTCAGACTTATATTGTACAGTAATTAGGCATATCATAACTGAAGCTTACTTGTGACTGTGTTTATTTTGTCTAGTGATATTTTACAACAGGCCTAGTGAGCCTAATTCAACATGGAATTAATTTTTTTATGTGCAGTTAGTCAGTGTTATTTAGTTTGTTGCAAATAAAAGTGTACCATCAAGTTTGAAATGCCAGGAAGGTGCCAATATCAGGAGTCTTGGTTGGAAGAAGAGGTATGGAGGTTATGGTTAAGGCCAGGGAAAAATGTAAGTTCTGCATTTTGCTCATTATGTAAAAAATTTATTGATGTGTCACACTCAGGTGTGAATGATGTGAAATGTCATGCAAAGGGCAAAAAACATAAGCAACTAGAACAAAACTTAAAATGTGGAAAGCAATTAACACTTCATTCTTTTAAAAACCCTATTACTGCTTCAAGCAGTAGACCTAAGTCTATTGTGCATATTTCATTGATACATTCTACTATACTTGGGAAATCTGCTGCTCCATCAATCTGAAATACCAGTACTAAGTTTAATCGAAAGTTCCCTGGATGAAAACTCCTAACCTTTGTATACTCTAATAGTGTCAAGGTCATAAGATAACAAGAGTTGGTCACAAAAGACATTCCTCGTACCGTGTTTGAATAAAATCATCTCTACCCCTAGGACCTAATTCATTAATCCTAAATTGTGATTGTGGTTTAGAATGTGATTACTAAAAGTAAATTCAACACTTTTAAAATGATTGCAGGAGTTTGACTTAACATCGCAAAGTATAATACCAGAGCTAGTAGCTGTAGTGAAAGAACAGCAACCATCTTGTTCATATCATAGTGGAATAAACCCAGAGCTGGAAGCCCATACTGAGGTGTGTATGTCTGTCAATATATAGGAATTTTGAACAGTTTTATTACTCATTAAATTACAGGGACCATTCAAAAAAAAATTACTTTGGCTATAAATAAAACACAGACGTAGATACAGAAACTTTATTATATACAACTATAGCTTTTTACTTTTTTTTGCAACGTAGGAATGGACCAGTTTGGAAATTCCTTCTTCATAAATGTTATGCATTAACATTATTTTAAACTAGGCTTAAAATAATAGTATAGCCTACTCAATATTTTTTAATCGTATAGTTACAACTATATGATATAACACTAATATTAATATAAACAAAAAATAGAGAATACAAAATACTCAATGTCAAGTCAATACACTTGTTCAACATGTATATGTTATACTCAAATGCCAAATTGGGACAATGGCTGAAATTTTTGCCCACAACACGTGGACAATCAAAAATATTGGACAACCCCAACCAACATTATGGGTAAAATAGCTTTACTCAATTGCCAAAATAAACTCGTTCTTCCGCCATTGAGCAAATTGATTACACCCACTACGTGTCCTAACCTAAACCATTGTATTTTACGGATATTTTATATTGTGAAAATAACTATAATGCTAAAAACTGTGACAGCATTCTATTTTACTTACTTAGAGGCTATTTGGCATTTGCACAAACTGATTATACCCAGAACGCATTATGGGTCAAAGCGATTACCCAATCAATTTGTTCTAGTCAGACCCTAATTCCAGATCTGGCGGATATAAAATATTATACTACTATTGTTAAAGAGTATTTATGAAAAATTTCATTGTGGTAATTTTTCAAATATTTTAGTAGGTCTAGTCAGACCCTATTTCCAAATATGGTGTTTATAAAATATTAAAGTAATATTCCTAAAGAGTATTTATATGCAAAGTCTCATGGAGGTAATTTATCAATTTTTTCAATTGATGAAAATATGACTAAAACTTTTGTAGGAACTGAATTTAGGCTAATACTAACTTACAATTTTAATGTTTAAAATTGAATAATTAGTAGTTTATAACTTCTTATTTATTAACTTACTAATATTAAGTTTTTTACTTAAATATCGAAAGAGATATTAAGATAATATATATTTTAAATTAGAAATTATTCCGACTGCTGTTTTTAGGTTAGGAATAAGTTAGAGTCCAGCTTCCACCATCGGTCTAGTGAGTCTACATTCGAACTTATACCGTTAAACCTTTTCTAAGTGTTGGTGGTTATTTGTTGTTTTCTATTAGATTTTTTTTTTAGAAGTATTTCCTTGAGTTATGTAAGTAATATAACTTAAGTATTTTTCTTATTATTATTTATGAAAGATTAGTGTTTTTTGGATATTTGAGTGGTGTTTTGATATTTCTATATCTTCAGTCTAAGGATCTATGCACTTTCTAAGGTAAGTTATGTCATGTATTTGATCTAATTGTTTCAAAAGAAGGTATGTAGAATATGATTTGCATAAATTTCACTACTAAATCATTATAACAAGTACACTACCACGTTTTGTGGTATATATTTTTTTTGCATGATTATGCATCTACAGAACATTAGCTTTCCAACGGTATTTTATTTATTGTGATAGGACGATTCTAAGTGGGCGTAATGTTGAATTGCAAAATACATGTTTAGAGTCGGTGCTAGAGTATATTTTTTTAGTGATTTTTCATATTATTGGTGTTTTTTATAGGCCTATCCTATAAGCCACATGGATTGTGAATTTATAGTTTCATGAAGCGATTTATTTGTTATAATTTGTTTATACAAGTTTTAATAAATGTGTTAGTGTTTGTAGAGTGTATTTTTTTCTAGGCCTACCACGTGCTATTTTTATGTAAACAATTTTTATTTCAGAAAATAATGGCATCTAGGAATATAGCCATGTTTGACAACCTTGAGAATATTGTTGTGGACCCCGAGTTGTCAGACCTCGAAAGGCATTGCGATGACTTAACAACTTCTCCTCCAAGGACATTTCATGAAATGGGGTCTCTTACTTTTGATGCCGATCTGTCTGGGGATGATATCCCTGAAGGCAGTGAATCTGATGACAGTTCTGAAGACACATCTCATGAGATGTTTTTTGTGGATGATGTCGCCCACATTACTGGTGCGGTAGGGTCAGCTGACGAAGAAGATTTTCTTGGCTGGGATCTGCCAGAAAGTATGGTAGGACTACAAACACGTACACTACCAGACATTGATACTGGTCTACCTGGACCATCACACGCTACACCTGCTCGTACAATACAAACAAAAAGACGTAGAGTTACAAGAACACAAATACAATCACCGGTGGTTCCGTGGGTAAGGGCATATCCTCCAGAAAAAGAGAGGGATATAGCGTCTAGATTTACAGTACAAAATGTAGGTCCTAGAAATGTTCCGGTTTCTTCAAATCCGATAGCATTTCTTTATCTATTTATGACACATGCTATGTGGGCTCTTATGGTCGAAGAGACCAATAAGTTCGCACAAGCAGTGTTACGTCAAAGGCGTGATTCTGGAAATTTAAAACCATGTTCCAGAATCAGTGAGTGGGTTGACGTAACTATAAATGAGATGAAGAAATTCTGGGGAATGTTGATTAATATGGGGCTTACACCGAGGAAAAATGTTGTAGAATATTGGTCAAATGTTGAATCGCAAATTATCTCTTTTTATCCCAAACTGATGACTCTCCGACGCTTCGAACTGATTATGTCAATGTTTCATTTATCATCCATCGAAGATCCAGGGAATGACCCCTGGAATAAAATCTGTACCTTCGTTGATATGATGAATGATGCATTCAAGGCATATTTTGTTCCAAGCCAAGAGGTATGTATTGATGAAAGTATGATCGGCATGAAAAACCGTTGTGCTTTTATTCAATATATGCCAAATAAGAGACATTCTCGTTTCGGAATAAAGAAGTTTGAGATTTTCGACTTGAAAACTTCCTATATTCTGCACGTATCTATGTATAATGGTAAAAACTTCTTGGCCAATGACCCCGACCCCTTCACCCAAAAGGTTGTGAAGGATTTGATGACTAAAGCAGATTGTTTAGGAAAAGGTTACCACCTGTTTACTGATAATTACTACACTAAGGTACCTCTTTCCTCATTTTTGTTGTCGAATAACACCTTTTTGACAGGCACGATCAACAAAATAAGCAAAGAGCTACCAAGAAACATTGTAGAAGCTGAACTATCTGCTGGTGAATCCCTATATTTCAGGAGAGGTGAAACACTTCTCCTGAAATACAAGGAGAAGAAAAGTAGGAAACCTCTGTTACTACTTACCACAGGTTGTCATGCTGCAAACACTGATGTACATAACAGATGGGGTGGTACCAAATCCAGGCCATTTGTAATTCATGAATACAACAGCTTTATGGCTGGGGTCAATAACAAGGACAAAGGTATCTACCATCTTACTTGTTCTCGGGCCTGTCAAAAATACTGGCGTAAGATAGTCTACAACTTTATCGACATGGCCATTTTCAACGCTTGGATTCTGTACAAGTCACAGAATTCAAACGTTAAAAAAACCTGGCATTCTTTCATGGTCGATTTAGTTCAAAGACTGTGCTACGCACCGGATTTAGACGCTTCTCCTGCTCCTGGCCTGTCTGGAATGCAATTATGTCACGCAGGACCATCAACATCAACAGCAACAAGCTCGGCAACTTTACCCTCACACATACTAACAAAACTGCCAAAAGGTGGTAAAAAAGTTTGTGCAGTGTGTTTTGGGGTTGAAGTTGGCGACCTAAGGTCTCGTTTCTGGTGTCCAGCGTGTAACATCGGTGTACACCGGAAATGTTTTATGAATCTCAACCATTATTGGAGGTCTAAGCTAAGAAGGACTTAAGCGGCAAGCCTGCCTACCAGTAATGTTCACTCGTGATGTTCCGGACAGCTGCAGTGCTACAGGATATCTGGATGCCATTCTAAACGTAAGTACTCAAAATTTATTTTATTTCACCTTATTACATTATATTATTCATATATTATCATTTCCATGTTGTATGTATGAATTTATCATTTACATGTTGTATGTAAGAATCGTTGAAAAATGGCCTAACCTTGCTCTTTCGACTTTTTATATATAAATATATATTTCCTAATAATAATTGTATAAATTGATTTAGACTTTTACCAATATTTATTCACAACTATATTGCAAAACTTTTGTATATTTTGAAAAAATTTAAAAAAATTTTTATATGGTTTATACACCTATTTCTGTGGAATTTTGCCTCGGTTACGGGGTAATTTTGTTGATTCCATACATAATAATCCCAAAACATTTCCATCTAAAATTTTTTGCATTACTCACATAAAATCTAGGTATCTTTGTAAGAACAAAGGTAATAAAAACAAATTTTCATTTTTCACATACAAATTAACCATGTCTATTAAAAATTTTATAAATTAATTTTTTTTTTAGCAACTTTTATCCACAAATATATTACAAATCCATAGTAATACTTGAAAAAAATCCAAAAAAAAAATTTTTATGGTGTACATTACCTTTTCTGTACAATTTTTGACTTGGCCACCGGACGATTTTTTGATTCCTGACCTAATAACTCAAAATGTTTTTATCTAAATTTTTTTCCCACTATACATCTAAATTCTATGCACCTTTGTGAATATAAGGATATATAGAAGTTGTGTTTTCCATAATATTACTATTTTTGGTGATTTTTTTCAAATTAGGCTTAACATATTGCCTATTCAAAAAAAAAAATAATGAAAATGTTACAAATTAATTTATTTCCTAAATATATTCACAAATATTATACAAAACATTTGTATATCTTGAAAATAAAAAGTGGTAAGCTATTGATTTTGGATGATACAGGTTTTTCTGAAAAATGTTAACTTCATTTTTTGACACCTAACATACTCCAAAACCGTTTCATATACATATATTTTTTTTTACATAAATAAATTCTACGCATCTTTCTGAGAAAAATGATATCTTATAAGTAAAGTTTTGTATAAAAATAATATATTTTATATTTTTTAAACAAACGAAGAAAATTAATATTGACAGGTTTAAGGTTAAATAGAAAAGGAACTCTTAGTCTGTATTGTCTGCTCAATTAATCCTAGGAATATTCCTGAGGATGACACTTGTAGGTCCATTAGTATAGAATGGTCATATCCAGGGTTTAATTTAGCTGTTTTCTAGAGTTTCAACGGTTTAACCAAAAAGTTGTCGATTGGTTGCCATTTAAAAGTAGAAAAGGAACTCTTAATCTATATTGCCTGCTTGTAGGTCCATTAGTATATATTGTATAGTAATCATGTTTTGTATTATTTTGGAACATGGTGTAGTAAACTTTTATCTCACTCTGTAGATACCTAGGGTAAAGTGCTTTAAAAAGATGTGTCACATGTATTTCTAATTTTAGAACCAAAGATATTGTAGCGTTTATTTAAATCCACTAAATACATTTTAAAAATTATATATATATATATATATATATATATATATATATATATATATATATATATGTATATATATAAAACAACCCAACACATAAATTGAACAACACAAATTTTAAACTTCCCACAAATTTTAGAGTTCCAACTTCAACTTGTGTGTAGCGGGCCGGCCACAAAACAACTGGCAGAATCAGCTGTTCTTCCTCGTGCATGCATCCTTCACTCTATAACCGGACGTGATCTTTCCCTCGATCTTGCAAATTGAACCATACACTGAGCTACACGTTTTTCTTGCTCTTTTCAGAGTTTGTTTAAATTTGAAATGTCGTGAGCAGCCTTAAATATAAAAAAGAAAAACATAGGTTAATAATGCGTTATTAGCTCATGCATGCATGTTTTCGGCCAACTACCTTGAAAATTCAAAATCTTGATAGTGAAAAGTTTACTAGCTTTGTGATGCCGTCCAAGCTCCACAAGATATATTTCAAAAGCTACCTCTCTGTGATCCAGGTAATAAAAAGATCAAATTATTTTAGTAAAATAAATTTTGATAAAAGAAATATATAATCTGAGTTTGCTAACTTATATACATTTTATATTTTGGTTATACTGTAAGATTTTGTCTAATTATTCTCTTTCTTTCGTTAATTGAAGTTTATTAAATAGTCTATTTTGTTTCTGTTTAAAAATGATTGTAATTAAGAATATTTTGCATTGCAGCCTAATGTAGAATCAATTAATTTTATTTCGGTGACATGACATAATGTTATCTGTAACTTGCAAAGCTTAACATGAAACTTGAACTTCAATTTCAGACTTGAAAAAAAAACTATGTTTCTTGCCACACTAATGCTTTTTGTGTTTTTTTAACCCTCGAACTGTCAATGTTAATTTTCTTTGTTTAAAAATTAATAAAAAATATTATTTTTATACAAAACCTATCTTATAAGACATCATTTTTCTCAGAAAGATGAATAGAATTCATCTATGTAATAATTTTATTTTTTATTTTTTTTAAACCGTTTTGGAGTAAGTATGTTAGACGTCAAAAAATGAAGTTAACATTTTTCAGAAAAACCTGTATCATCCAAAATCAATAGCTTACCACCTTTTTCCAAGATATACAAGAGTTTTGTGTAATATTTGTGAATATATTTTAATTTTTTTTTTTTTTTTAATTTGTTACATTTTCAAAAAATATATATATTTTACGAAAAAGGGGTTTTGTTAGGCTTATTTTCAAAAATTCACCGAAAATAGTTACATTTATGGAAAACACAACTTCTATATATCATTATATTCAGAAAGGTGCGTAGAATTTGGCTGTGTAGTGAAAAAAAATGTTTGATGTAAAAAATTTGGAGTAATTATGTCAAACAGCAAAAATTCGGAAAGTAACGGAGCGAAGAATTTCACAGAAATGGAAGTGTACACCATACAAAAAAATTGGAATTTTTTTAACTATTACTAGAGATTTGTAATATATTTGGGGGGGGGATTACATTTTCAAAAATACAGAAATTGCTTTACGAAAAAATTTGTTTAATTTATTTTCAAAAATTCACCAAAAATTGTAATATTTATGGAAAACCAACTTCTATATATCATTATATTCAGAAAGGTTCATAGAATTTAGTAGTGTAATAAAAAAAAAGTTTGAAAAATAATTTTGGAGTCAGTATGGCAAAGAACAAAAAAAAAAAATAAATAAAAAAAAAATACACACAAAAATCGAAGGATAAATTTTACTTCAAAGTCCAATTGAGCATAGAAAATTTTGTTTTAAATTTTTTTCAAGTATTACAATCGTTTTCTAGTATAAATGTGAATAATAATTGGTAAAAAAAATAAAATTCTAAAAAATAAAAATAATGTTTTCCCGTAAAAGTAGAAATCGACAAAAGTTAGGTTAGGTTTGTAACCTCAACAACCTAGGCCTAACTTGTAACTATCTAAAACAAAATCACTAGATTTCACTAAAACAATAAACTTTACAAAGAATAACACACATATACACTTGTATAATCAAATAAAACACTCCATATAAGAAAATTTGCTTTTAGGCCTAGGTTATAACTACCCAAATATAAACCATTCAAAAACTAGAACTTCACTCAAAAAATTAACTTTAGAAATAAAAACATATGTATTGTAGCTTGTATACACAATTTATATACAGTTTGTATACACAAACCTTCAGAGTGACCGAAATATATAATCCCAAAACAATAAGCGCCACGCCTTTCCATGTCAATTTAGTCACAATTTCGGCTATATTCCGAGTTAAAATCAAGAACCTGAAAGTAACTGTAGCATATATTAAGTAATACCACCTTGTAGAATGAAATCTTCTCTACAACATACTGTAAAGATCGGTTACAAAATATCGATTGAATAATCGATTATCTTATTTAGTAAACTGCTCTGAATTCCAAGTGAAATTCGTTCCGTTAGGTTACTACTTTGGTCAAGTAGAAATATCTCGCAATCTATGACACATAGAACAATTTGTAAACCACAGGTAGAAAGAGAAAGATGTGATCTACAGAACAGTGTTTTGGTCGACCTGTTTGACAGAAAAATAGATTTGTGAACATATGAGAAAAATTGGCGTCATTTTTACTTACAACGGCACAGTTCGAATCTTTGACGTTACGTACCAAAAATATGAGAACTTCAGCTTTTGGAATATTATTTATAACTTTTTTTTGCATGATTATGCATCTACGGAACATTAGCTTTCCAACGGTATTTTATTTATTGCGATAGGACGATTCTAAGTGGGTGAAATGTTGAATTGCAAAATACAAGCAAAATATGTTGAATTTGAACGACGGATGGGTCATTGTGGGTCGTTCGACGTGTGGAGGGTTTTAAAGGTATGTAAATAAAATGAAATATATATATATTTTTAAATAAACTATTGTTCTAGAAATTGTATATCTGTTTTTTGTTTTGTAAATAGTTTACTCAGATTTTGTTCTTAGCCTCTGATATACCCGCCTGACACGTCCTATATCAAAACGTTTTGGTACACCTTGTACATACGGATAAAGATAATTAACTTTTGTTTGAGCCAAAATGTTCAGGGTAATTAGACCTTTAAATTAATGTATCACACAACTCGTTTACATTTGAAAATTCCTCAAAAAGCACCCCTACCCCCAAATTGGGCCCTTTTGGGCATTTTTCAAAATTGAAAATAATTTTATTAGATTCTGTGAGGCCAAATTAGGGAGAAATGAGAAAGGAAAAGTGTTAAAGTAAGTTAGTAAGACAGCTATAAATACTGCACGGGTGGTCTGCCTCACTCTGTATATTGCAGTTTACATACTTTTTATTTTTGAAGCTAACTCTATAGTTTTTATAAAAGCTTTATTAAACACAATGACATAGTACAAAGTCAAAGTATTTGCAATAATGTCTTCTTATGTTGCAGGAAGTTGAGTCTCACTCTACAGAAGAATAACACACTTCTACAACAGATGCCTGTTCAAGTACTTCACAGGGTAAGTTGCATCATTATATATATATGGTGTCCCGGAACTCTCTGGAACATTTCATAAAAAATTGTTCCTTAGGTCGAGACAAACATATTTCACAATATAAACATGGGTCTCCGGTGACTAGTTTTCCGTCTGTCGGTCTGTATGTGTTTTTTACAAAGGATTTTATAACTCAAGATTTATTTAAGATAGAAACTTAAAATTTGGTATGAATATGTACTTTAATAGGTAGAATAAATGTATAAAATTTCGTTGCTGGAACTAAATCCATTTAAAAATGGCGGCCGTTTAAGTGTCAAATTCCACGAAAACCGTTAGCTATAAAACATTATTAAGATAGGTAAAAGATGCACAATTAAAAGACAAATCGAATGACACCTTATTTACTAAAATCGAATAATAAACAACCAAGTTGTGACAATTCTTGCAAATCAATGTAATTTCCATACTACCACAATACATACCTAAAACATTGTTTAACATCACATACGAGACAAATTGTTGACACCCAACAGCTAATGTTTACTTTTCCTTCTATCAACATTGCTTTACTAATAAACAGCTGATTCATTTTTAACATGAAGTGGACAGAAAACAGCTGTTTAATGATACAGCTAGTGTGACATCACGGACCAGCCGTCCATACTACCAACAAACTGGACAACAGAAAAAACTCAAAAGATAAAATGTTAATTAAAAGGGTTTTTAATGAAAAGTAAACTACAAATTTAAAACAATAGAAGTAAACTAAGCCTAGGACAGCTATCAGCACAAAAACTACGAATTAATTCAGCCAAAATCTTGATAATTAACAAAAGAGAAATTTTTTCACTGAAGGGAGAAAATTGGTTACCTTTTGCGGGAAACTTTCCCACATGAGGGGAGAGCCAAAATTATTGGTCGAAAGACCGATACTCTAATAAAAGTTGCCGACCAGGAAAGACGTTATTTTTGTCAATCAATATTTTCTATATAAAAGTTTAAGTTGTATAATAAACAGTATCTACGATAATTCCAATAGTCAAATGGAATAAAATTAATAAGTGTCAAAAGAATCAGTTTTGAAAATCAGTGCAAAGTGAATAATAAGAAGGAGATAAATATACATGGAAAAGTAACTATCCAGGAATAATAATAATTACCAGCAATTAACAACTTTAACCTAACTAGTATTTGGAAAAGAGAAAAATTGAAAACACCATTAACCATCAGCAACAAGGAGCTTCACAACTACAAGACCTTCAAGTTAAGTGTGAAGGTACACAAGATTTATAGAATAATTCGCAAAAAAAGTAAACTCATTTTAATAGATAAAATTCATTGGGGAATTTTTAAATATCTTAACTTCAGTAAATTCAAGTAAACTCTGCTTTGGTTTAGTTATAAGTAATTGAATGTAAATATGACTATTTCACTAAATGAAAAACTATTTTGAGTCCTAGCTGGAATAGTCTAGCATTTTAAAATTGTATATATATTAATAAAAATTTTGTGTTCCATTGTAGAATTTCTTTTTTATTGTATGTTCAAATAATTAATTGTTTTGATAGTTAATTACATATATATATATATATATATATATATATATATATATATATATATTATGCGCAATTGGAAGTTCATTTCATTGACCATATTGTTCCTAAACATTTCCTTTTCAAATATTCATAACATTAAGAGGTTATTATTAAGGTGCTCTGGTATTATTTCATTTAAAATAAATCAAAGTTATTATCAGAATTCAGGAGCCAATTTCTTCCTAAAGCCACTTCCCCAGAGAGAGTGTGTGTTTTTAAGTCAAATTGTAAATTCAGTGAGCAAAGAGATAAAATTCAAAGAATTTTAGTAAATTCATTTAGTAAGTTGATGAGAACAATCTCTGACTTACAAAAACCAAGTGGTGCAATAGCTTTGATTAAAGGTAAAGTAAATTGTAAAAGTGAGCAGCTTGGTGCACAAACTCAACAAAGAGTTAATAAGTAATACACCCATAAGGTACAGGGCAAAGAAGTCCATAGCAATATGTGTGAAGTGTGCAATTGTTTTAGTTGACTGACAATTATTGCAGTCCACATTTGATTAGGTTTAGAAGCTCCTATTATCAAAGTTTGTTTCAAATGATCATCTGAAAAATTAGCTCTTTAGATTTCACATGCTTCATTCTTGAAAAAGTTTGTACACATATATAGGTTGACTCAAACACTGAAAACATTCCACTTGCAAAATCTTTAATCCCCTTGAAATTGTCAGTTAATGACCTGCAGCAGAAGGAAACTGTAAATGTAACTTAAACTGTTGGTCAGTATACTACTTTTTTACTTACTAATTATAAATTTATAAATGAAAGTTATTTCAATGTTTGAAAGACATACTTGTAGAATCGAAGATCAGCATTCTTTAAACACTCGTAGTGGTCCTTAAAGTTCTCATTTGAAGAAATTTCTATCAATTCAAATTGAAGTTCTGAAGACATTTTTAAATTTTACTTATGGATGGATTGTGAAACAGTCTTATCTTTTCTGCTACCAATGCATCATCAAAGTCTGCAAAGCAGGTTTTAAACTCATCATATAGTTTGACGATGGTTTCTACTGCATATTGTGACGGAAAAGGCATGCAAGTTTTGTTAGAAAACTTTTTGCAAGTTTCAAAGTGATCCAAATTAGTCTTGCCCAACTGACTTTCAAAGAGAGGCAGTTTTTTTTCTAAAAGCTTTCACATGGTGGAACAAGTCATTCACAAACTATATTTCTCCTTGAAGTTTAAAATTCAAAAAGTTTAGATGAGTGGTCAGATCTACAGCAAATGTCAGTTTTCAAAGCCAGTGATCATCTGAAAGCACTTCCACAGTCTTGTTTTGTTAAATCATGATTATATTAATAACTGTTCGTAGCTCAAAAATTCTTTGAAGCATCTTCCCTCTGCTAAGCCAATGCAACTCACAATAATATGGAATGTCTGAGTATTGACTGAGTATTTCTGAAAAAAAAAATTGTTAAATTGGCGATGTGAGTGTGGGAGCTCATATAATTCACTACCATAACAATAACCTGCATTACTTCTGAAACATTGATGTTTTCCCCACACAAGGCTTCTTGGTGAATAATACAATAAAAGGCCATAGGTTTCTCACTTCCAGCATTTTGAACACCATTGCTTACATATTCTACTAATCCTGTTTTAATGCCACACATACTTTTCCCTCCATCTGAGTCCCTTTGAGTTTTTATAAGTGAAGTTGTAGCTTAGAAATAGTTTTGTTTATACTTTGAAAAAAAATCACTCGAGTAATGTTCCTTTCCATTGAGTAAACATCAGAAAACTCCTCGACCATTTCCAAATCATTATTTACACCTCTAATAAAGAGTAGTACTTGGGCTGAATTGAACACATTGGTTGACTCACCTAAAGCAATAGAATACCACTCAAATTTTTACAAACGTTTTGAAACTGGAGACTAATGTGAGCACCTATATCTTCTGTTCGTCGAGAGACTGTATTTGCATATAACCTAATTGAATTCATTGCTGTTTTTTGGAACAACTCTTTAACTGTTTTTTCAATAGAGGTTTTTACTAACTCACCGTCGGTAAATGGCTGCCAGGGTTAGCTAAGATGTGACAGATTTTGAAATTTGGTCTGACAGCTGCTTCATTTTGATGTTTTTGCTCAGTAAAAAAAAGAGATAAAACTTTTTCTGATCTGTAATGTTAGTGTAGTTGTTTATTTGAATGTTTTGTTTCATAATTTCTTTGAATATTATACCCTTTCAACACGGATATTGTTTCATTAAAAATAATACACGGAGTGGTATTTTTGATTCCAACCACAGAGTAATCGATACACCATTTTTCGTTAAAAACACAACACTCACTGTCGCCTGTCCACTTTTTGAACAAAAACATAATTGAAATAATACTTATAAAACACTGGCACTATACTCAAAGACTAATAATTATAATACACTGGCACTACACTCAAACACTGTATTAAAAAGTAAAAGAACATTTAGTTAGCATCAGGCTTCATTGACAACTGTACTTTCAGTATATATTGAGTGACACTAGACTAGGCGAGTAGTGAGGTGAGTCACTACGAGGGGAATGGGAGTTGGGGTGCATAGGGAGAAGGGGAATCTTCTGGCCTCCTATACCCTGGAGCCATTTTATCACTCCAGTTTAGTAGAACGATGCCCAAACACGTATATTAAATAGAGCTCTGGCCGAATGGAGCTTACATTTAGGTGTAGCGTACTGTTTATATATATTTTATAATATGAAACATTATTGTTTGTAGCTCATTTTTAGGCCAGAATCGGCCATTGTAATCTAGGTAATTAGATAGGCAGGATAAAAATTCTTCGCGGGCCAGGCCTGGCCATGAGTTGTAGTTTGGAGACCACTGGTGTAATACTATAGAGAAACTAAATGAAAATTGCAAATTGTGATTATTCTATTTCTCCAACAAGCGAATGCTTTATAGAAATAAACCATTTAAATATTCAGGTTGTGACTATTTTTCTTTTCAGTTGAACAATCTGAGTAGACACAGACTGCAAGAAAAAACAACAACCTACAAATGTACATTATGTAATTATTCTATTTCTCAATTAATTCATATGAAGATGCACACCAATGTTACTATACTAGAAAAACCTATTATGTACTCTATATTGGATAGTATTATTGAAATTTTATTAATGTGTACTATGTATAGCTACTATTTTTCATTGATAGAAAACTAATAAAAGTAGATTTCTTTATATAAAAGTAGAAATATATAATCGAGAACATATTATATTAAACTAAGGAAAGGGGAGAATATGGTTAAGAAGTTATTTATACACATTTAATTTAAGCCATTTACTTTAAAGATAACTTTAACTCAACTTATTTTATCAATAGAACTTCCAGCAATAGTATAATCATCATTTCAACACTTCTACTGTATTTTGTTTTGTCTTTAAGCCATTTACTTTAAAGATAACTCTAACTCAACTTATTTTATCAATAGAACTTCCAGCAATAGTATAACAATCATTTTATTACTTCTACTGTGTTTTGTTTTGTCTTTAAGCCATTTACTTTAATGATAACTCTAACTCAACTTATTTTATCAATAGAACTTCCAGCAATAGTATAACAATCATTTTATTACTTCTACTGTGTTTTGTTTTGTCTTTAAGCCATTTACTTTAAAGATAACTCTAACTCAACTTATTTTATCAATAGAACTTCCAGCAATAGTATAACAATCATTTTATTACTTCTACTGTGTTTTGTTTTGTCTTTAAGCCATTTACTTTAATGATAACTCTAACTCAACTTATTTTATCAATAGAACTTCCAGCAATAGTATAATCATCATTTCAACACTTCTACTGTATTTTGTTTTGTCTTTAAGCCATTTACTTTAAAGATAACTCTAACTCAACTTATTTTATCAATAGAACTTCCAGCAATAGTATAACAATCATTTTATTACTTCTACTGTGTTTTGTTTTGTCTTTAAGCCATTTACTTTAAAGATAACTCTAACTCAACTTATTTTATCAATAGAACTTCCAACAATAGTATAATAATCATTTTAATACTTCTACTGTGTTTTGTTTTGTCGAGATGTTATGTAGCTTATAATCTTATGTTCAATAAAATGGTGTTTCTATTTTATACTTACTGACATATATATAGTGGAAGTTATGTAATGAGTCAAAATATAGATTATGAATATTTGTGTGTATATATCTATTTTGAAATCCAGAAATGTAGAGGTATGGAAAAATAAACACATCTCTTTAAAACTTATAAGAACTTAATGTAATTTTATATGAACCAATACGAAAATTTATTTTCCTTATTGTGCTCAGTGTATATTTGATCTTATATCAACATTCACACAATGTAACGCTCGTGTGCTATGTGAATGAACTCCAATTTGCACCGGGGAGCCATTTACAATGTTATTTCGTTGCAGGAATAAAATTTTACCTTTAATTTTCTACAAGGAAAATTTATTCTTGATAGGTTTTACAAGAAATTTTAAACCTTTATTAAAATTCTCTTTAGTTTGATTACTCTAGCTTACTCTCTCTCTCTCTATACAAAGTACAAATTTAAATTTGTTAATTTTTATTTTATTTTAAGTTATAACTTTCATTTTGTCACTTTAATATTAAGATTGTTATTTTTTATTTTATTTTAAATTCTTAATTTCATTTTGTACCTAGTTTAAATTTAAGTTTGTTAATTTTTTATATTATCTTAGTTATTTTTAATTGTTTTAAATTTTTATTATTATCAAGTTGTATTTTATATTTTTATATATGTTGTTATGTTGTATGGGGTTAGGTGGTAGAGAGGACTATACAGTCCTAACCTCGCCCCTAAATAAAGACAATTCAATTCAATTCTCTTGGAGTGTCATTTTAAAAAGCATTTTGCAAAATCAATGCTTATTATTTAAAATATGAGCACATATATTTAACACATCATTTTCATCCACCGGAAAATGCACATAGAACACATAGAATTGTAGGCTATTTATAACACAAATAAATAAAACCAAAATGTTTTATTTATTTATTTATTTTAAGTTTTCTGATTTAAAATTCTTCTTTTATTTAATTGAAAAAATTAGTTTTATTTCTCAATGTAATGTATAACTTTTGTTTACAGTATTTAATTGAAAAAATAGTTTTATATCTCTCTGCAAAATATAACTTTTATTTTTCCACTTTTAAATAAATACAATCTGAATTACATGAAAATCTTAACACTCTTAGGGAAACATGAAATCTGTGACGCTAAAGGAAACGCCCGGTCTCTGGGACCTCTATGTAAATGAAAGATAGCGACCGATATGTTTTGTTCCTTTTTTTGTATTTCTAGAAGTAATACTGTATTACAATATGTTTTCTATTTAAAGCAATTCAGCTCATAATAGTGACTTTCATTCTTATGAGAAAAGGAGATTTTAGATGTGATCTGCACAGATTAAACATTTATAAAAGAATCCCTGTCCATTTGGCGTAGGGTTTCGTGAACCTATGCCCAGTGGGCATCCACTACAAGTCACCTCAAATCTCTACTCTTTAAGTTGTTCTGTTGTCTTTAGTCTGACCTGCACTACTCCCCTCTCCTGAGCAGGTGTACCTTTCTTGATCTAATCTGTCAAACCAGTTTATTTCAACTCCACCCTACTATGTCTTCACTCTTCTGTTTTAAACTAAATCCTAAAGTGTAAAGCGATTTGTGCTGTTACGGTGAGTGAGAGCGGCCAAAAAGTGTACAATACACAACCTTTCAAGATACATGGTGTCCTCTGTATTTAGCCTTACCCGATCAAGCGGGGCTCTGTCCGGATGAACCATCTTTCCCCTAGATGTTCGTGGGGAAAATATGGAGGGAGAAATGAAAAATAACAAGTTGTGATGTCACTGACATGCAACATGCTATTAATATAGAGCATTTCCTTGGTGATGACTTTCAGTATGGGGAGTCCTCCACTTCGTCTAGAATGGAGTTAGGTCAAGTTACTCAAGAGAAACCGCACTCCTTGTGCTAGAAGCTCCCAACAATGAGAAGAATAGAGGCCAGAAAGGCTTAAAAACTTTGATGATAGAGCATTTCACTCCCACCAACTGGACAATCGGGGGGGGATAGATGACCCACTGCAGAAACCTGAGGGGTAGGAGTAATAACAAAGGGTTTTTATTAGAGCATTGTTAATACTTTAGAAGGGACCAAGTAATATCCCAATGTTGGGACCTGCAATTCTGGCAAGAGGTTGAGGAGACCCCATCATCTATTGGTTGATGTTGTACAATAATACTCAAAAGGGTTGGTAGTCTGGGAGGGTACCATATTGATGTAGCGGACATACCTACCCTTCATACCCTTCACATATTGTACTTTCTAAATGAATTGGGACTGGAGGAGCTTCCATCGAACAAATAGAGGTTCCAGTGTATTTCACTCCCACATCACTACTACTCCACGTCCAAGCATAAATTATTATATTTAGAGTCTCTAGTTGTAACAGATAATACAAAATATTAAATCAAAGTTAAAAGGTTCTTGTTGCTGAGAACTGATTACTGTATTCAATAGACAAGTTTTATTCATAGACGTTGTGGATTGGGTTTTCCTGGCCTCACTTTGTCTAAATTAAATGTATGATGCATTTGTTGTGACTGTATATTTAACTGTATAATTGTAATATCCATGTTTGTATTGTGTGTTTAATTATTAAATCACCAAACTTTTGTAACATTGTATTGTACTTTAGGCATATTGTTGTTAACTTGTTATATTTATTTGACACTGCTATACAAACTTATATTTATCAAAAAGAAAAGAAATAAATTATGAGCTTGATTGCTATTTCTTTTTGTATGGGAAAATAAATCCATTAGTTTATTTTAGAAAACATTTGTTTTTTACTTACTTTCATTTGACACTTTTCACAGTATAGTTGTTGGCTTGGTCTATAACACATTGGATTCTCTTCTTAAATGCCTCTCTTGTTTCTGGTTTCCACCAAACAGCCATATTTCCTAATTTGTCAAATTGTTGACCCTGCAGAAAAAAATTGATGGCTACAATTGGGGAAAAATTAAAAGTCAATAATAAAAAGAAATATATATATATATTTTTTTCAGAATTTCGTGTCAAATTATAGAGTAATAAAATTCATTTTTTTTTTCATGTGTTTTCCGAAGAAGCACCAGAAAAGCTACAGTTATGAATAAAATCGGAAAATAGACAGGAAAAAGGATAATTAGAATAAATGACAATACCCATTAAATTTACAGATAGGAAAAGTAGATTGAATGCCTTAAAAATAAATGGTAAAATTTTCTATAATAAATGTGGTAAAATACTTTGGCAGGAATCTTGATGTAAGTTCAAATAGAAAACTTGTACAACGAAATAGAAAAATGAGCTGGAAATCAAATACAGAAAACTGGCTAATTGAGCGAAATGCCAACAAACATTTAATCTCAAAAAAAAATAACAGGGCTCCTCTAAATCGAGCAATATTGAAATTATTAAAAAGATCTAAAACAAAGTACTGTACATCATTGATGGTCTGTGCTGTCTATGTATTATGTAATACAGACTTTCACAGGTAGCGCAGCTCGGGAAATAAGAAATATCGCTAACAACCATTGGATGA
Organism: Aphrophora alni; assembly: GCA_963513935.1. Taxonomy (NCBI): domain Eukaryota; kingdom Metazoa; phylum Arthropoda; class Insecta; order Hemiptera; family Aphrophoridae; genus Aphrophora; species Aphrophora alni. Next base: position 27,956,239 of record OY740779.1, on the reverse strand, counting down.
CCACCCGACTGTGGAGGTATGGTAGGGAAGCAGTTGGTAGATTAAAAAGGACAATACTATCAGAGTTATTAGTGAAGTGAGAGTGGAACAAACAGATTATATTTTGTTTACAGGTTTCAATAAACAGATTACAAACTTATCGAAGTTACATTTATGAACACTCCTCACATTTTCTTTTTGGTTTACTAAGTTATCTTTTAAAATGGAGTAACTAAAGGAACTCTAAAAGAATTTTGTAGAAAGGCAATAATTTTTTTAAACTTACTAATGTCTTTAAATTTTTCATAGAATGGTTTTTTTGCACAGAATAATAATTGACCAGAGTCATGAAGAACTGATAGAATAAAATTTGAGCACAAGTTCTCACAGATATTACGTTTACTTTATCAAACGCGTTTCAATGACAAAGTCGCCATCCTTAGAGATACGTGAGCTACAATAACAAAACTACAACTAAGACTACACACTTAACACATTTCTAAAAATAGGCATTCTTTGTGGTGTTTATACAACTATTTTGCCAGTGCACCACGACATAAATTTGTCATACTGTTTTTCATACTTTATATGCAATCTTACTAATTTCATGGGGGGGGGGGGTTTGTATAATCCTACTCGATCTCCCCTGTACTCTATTTTTATTCACAAATGTGTCATAAATAGTTTATTATTTTTGAGGTTATGTAACAATTACAATTTCAAAACGCACATCAAGTGATTTAACGATCGGTGTGCAAATAAAAGTGAAATTAACTGATAATGACACAAATTAACTTTACACAGCACATTTGGAAAATAAATAATTTATCCGAAACCAAAAGCATAGTTATTTTATCTAGAAATCAAATTAAATTAAATTGCCCATGTGTTTCCATTGAGCAGGTGAACCAAATTAAATATTTGGGGTTGGTTGTTGACTCTAGGCTCACTTGGAGACAGCATGTTTATTTCGTAAGAGATAAATTAATAAAATATATTAGAATTTTTTATATGCTTAGATATGTGCAATAGCAAGTTACTTAAGACTATTTATTATTCCCTTATAAACTCTAAATTGGAATATGGCCTTACAATTTGGGGAGGCGCATACTACACAACTGTGAAACCAGTAATAACACTCCAGAAAAATTTTGTTCGCATAATCTCTAATAAATTTAAAAGAGAGCATACAGCACCCCTTTTTAGAGTTTTGGATATTTTTCCACTCAGAAATTTGTACATATTTTTTCAAAAGGAGTGGTGATTGTAGTTCTCGACCAAAAACTCATATTTTACGTAATGAATCAAATACTTTTGTGCCTAAACCTAATTTGACTGTATTTATGAAATTCTTCACATACCTAGGACTAGCACCAAAGTTTTTTAATTGTTTACCACTTAACATTCAAAACTGTAAAAATAATAATAAATTTTCCCGGTTATTAAGAAAACATTTAACCCAAATAGAAAACATTGAATTGTATTTTAAAGTGTTAATTTGATTATGTGTGTGTTCGTAAATGTTGAAAAAAGATTTGTGTGCGTGGGTACAGACTTTATGTGTGAGTGTGTGTTTGGAGGTGGGGGGCTGAGAGGTGTTAATGTGTATTTAGTGTATAAATAAATATTTAGTAATTAAGTTTTTGAATAAATTAAATTTAGTAAGTTCTGTTGTTTTAAATATCCTGGAGTAGTTATAATAGGAAGCTACTTATTCTTTTGTTGTAATTTGTAACCTTATGTAAGTTTATTGTTTATTTTGCTGGGTTCGGTCGGCTGCGGTTTTGTCATTTTCTAGCCAATGAATATTAATTTTATAATGTTATTTTTCTTTTTTATGTGTATTTCATGTTTAATCTAGATTTAGTATACATTCATTTATAGGTTTTACACGTAATAAAGCCCCTAACAGGTTTATAACCTCAAGGCAGTTTTTAAATTTATTTGTAGTTGTAGTTTGTATATATATTTCTTTTCAATAAATTTCAAAATCATAGACCCTTTTTCCGTTGAGCTTGTATACCGGCTTCCACAAGAAATCCTTAGATATAATCTCCATGTATTATACTATAATCCAATACCTTTTTTACTCATGACAAAACATACTGTTGTAGTTAGCCATAAAATCAAATCCATGAGCTATCACAGAACCAATAGCTCCATAGTTCATGTACTTAGGGCAATCGTGAGAGAAGAACATGTTTTGTAAGAGTCCAGCAGTATTATTATTATTAAGACTGGGGAGAGTGTTTTAAAAGCGCCTCCTGCACTGCGACCTAATTAGATCTTTTGTGCCCCCCTCTTGTTGGACTCAGGAGAGATCTATGTCTTTGACAAAATTGATCAAACCCCTGGTCGGGAGGTTTAGTAATTTTTCTTCCGAAATGAAGATGAATTCTAGAGATTTTTGTCTTTTTTGGCATAAGGCCGGGCACTCCATGATGATGTGTCCATGCGTTCCACCTCTTCACCACAGTACCTGCAAGTATCATCGTCCACCAGGCCCATCTTATTTAAGTGATACCTGCAATAGATATGTCCAGTTAGTATACCACAGAGGAGTTTAAGCTCTCTTCTGCTTAGGTTTAGCACTTCCTTCCCTCTCTTTTTTTTAGGGCTAAGGAATTTCTTGGAGTGTCTAAGACCCGGCAATGTGTTCCAGGTTCTGTTGATTACTTTGTTGGCCAAGTTGGTAATAACCTCCTGGTAGTCCCTAGGGCCAAATCCATACATAGGAGATGGCCCTGTAAAGGGTTTAGATGCACCAAGTTTAGCTTGCTGATCTGCTTCCTCGTTGCCTGCTATACCCTCATGCCCTGGCACCCAGACAAGTTCAACTTTATTCTTGTCCGCCAGCTGGTTTAGGGCCTGATGGCACTCGTGAAGTATCTTTGATCTCAAGTTGTTACTTTGGAGTGCTTTTAATGCCGCTTGACTATCCGACATAATGCTAAGTTTTTGTTTGCATTGGTTTTTAGAAATCAAATGATTTGCCACCAAATGGATGGCATGTACCTCTGCTTGAAAGATGGTAGCGTCAGCACTGAGGGACACATGTCTTTTGAACCTTGGCCCCACCACTCCTGCCCCCACACCAACTTCCATTTTGGATCCGTCTGTGAACCATTTTTGGGAGTCCGCCGGCACACATTCCGTGCCTCCCGTCCAGTCTTCCCTGTTGGGGAAGCGAACTTTGTATTTGTGATCAAAGATCATTTTTACTTTCATCTGGTCATTTGCAGCAGCCATATCCAATAAAGGAGTGGCTCTCAGAATTTCCAGATGTCCTTTGAGGTTTCCTACCATGAAATGGTGTTCCTCATGTAGTTTGAGGACCTGCTTCATAGCTTCCTCCTTAATTGCAACCGGTAGGGGATCCAAACCTAGAAGGATCTCCATCGCGGCAGTGGGTGTTGTTTTCATGGCACCTATGATGCTTAGACATGCTAGTCTTTGCACTTTAGCCAACTTTGCTTGCGCGGTACTCTGGTCTACCTTCCTCCACCAAACTGCTGATGCATAGAGGATAGCGGGTCTAACAACCTGCTTGTAGATCCAGTTACTAGCTCGGGGATTCAAACCCCACGTTTTGCCAACCATTTGGAGGCACGACCAAAGTGTTTTAATGGCCTTGTTGGTCGTCTTAGATAGGTGACTCTCCCACGTTAACGTTTGGTCTAGTGTCACCCCAAGGTATTTAACCTCCTTAGAGAGGGGAATGGTGGTTCCACTTATGTGAAAGCTAGGTAAGTTTAATTTCCTTTGTTTAGTAAATGGAACAATAGTGGTCTTTAACGGGTTTATATTCATGCCCTCTTTGAGACACCAGTTTTTTGTTATGTTAATGGCTTTCTGCATTCTCTCTCCTATAACGGAGTCATGCTTGCCCCTCACAGTTATGGTTATGTCATCAGCATACCCAAGAACGTCAAACTCAGCCCTGCTCAGGTCGTTTAGTAGTTCATCCACTACCAGCGACCACAGCAGTGGGGAGATAACTCCTCCTTGTGGGCAGCCTCTTGTGGTACCAACCTCATGTGTAGCACAACCAATGCTGGTGGATACCTGTCTACCCATCAGCATGTTATTTATCCATTGGATGATAAAGTTATGAATCCCTCTTTTACTGAGAGACTGTGTCATTGAGTCATAGGCAGCATTGTCAAAGGCGCCCTCTATGTCCATAAAGACTGATAGGGCTATCCCCTTTGACTCATGTGCTTCCTCTATGGCCTTGACAAGTTGGTGCAATGCCGATATTGTTGATTTGCCTTTTTGGTAGGCAAATTGGTATTTATGAAGAGGTGCAGTTGTTAAAACCTCCATTCTAATGTATTGGTCCACTAGTTTCTCCATCGTTTTAAGCATAAACGACGAGAGACTAATTGGACGGTAGGACTTTGGGTCGTCTAGGGGTTTTGCACCCCCTTGTATAGAAATATGACCTTTACTTTCCTCCATACTTGAGGAACGTGGCCATATAACAGACTAGATCTAAACATCTTGATCAGTATTGAGATTAAAATGTCCTGCCCTCTCTGAATGAGTGCCGGGAACACTCCATCAGGGCCTGGAGCCTTAAAAGACTTAAAGGACCCTATGGCCCACTTAATCCTTTCAGGCGATACAATCTTGTTGACAAGGGGACAGTCCATCTTGAGTTCTGCTCTACTCCTTATGGAACCATTGTACACCCTTGTTTCTCCAGGTGCTATACAACCTGGAAAATGTTTTGTTAATAAAGCTTCCACAGTTTCCTGGAAGGTTGATGTTATGGTGCCATCTTCACGTTTAAGTGCACCGATGTTTACTTGAGTACCCTTTGAGAGAGCCTTCTGCACCCTGCCAATTTCAGGTGCTTCATTAAGACTCTCACAGAAGGTCCTCCATGAGCTGCGCTTCGATTTACGAAGTGTTACATTAAACTCTGTAAGAGCCTTACGGTACTCTCCCCAGTTCTTTGTTTTCTTCGCTTTATTAAATTCCCTTCTGGCCTTGCTTCGTAGTTTACTAAGCTCATTGTTCCACCAGGGTACTTTACTGTTAGTTTTTTTAGTTTTGAGAGGACAGCCCTCAAAGGCCCTCATTATTGCCTCCGTTGTAAGATTAGCTGTACTCTCCAGGTCGTTTATGGATCTTATTTTTTGTTGTATATCCTTCACACCGTTTTGTAGGGAACTTTTGTATCCCACCCAATCGGTCTTGCTAGGAACCCTATATGTTTGGTTAATCACGCTACAAGCCCTTATTTTGAACATGATCATGAAGTGATCAGAGAAAGAAGCCTCCCCAGACACTTCCCAATCACATGTTAATTTTGAAACCCCTCTAGACACTAAGGTTAAGTTGAGTACCTCCTGCCTAATAGAGTTTATAAATGTTGGGCGATTACCCTTATTAGCAACCACCATGTTAGTAGTAAGTAAGTATTCATAAAATGACTCACCTCGATCATTGGTGTCGGTGCTCCCCCAGATGGTATTGTGGGCATTGGCATCGACACCCAGGATTAGGTGTTTCCCGTTGGCTTCGCAGTAGCTGATGAGTCGTTTCACCATTTCTGGTGGCGCCTCCTTCTCCTCTCCAGGAAAGTATGCCGAGGTAAGAACTACCTCCTTCTTTCCTCCAGGGACACTCAGCTCTGCCATCACGGTGACTGTGTCAGCATCTGTAAATTCTGAGAGAATCATTATATTAATGGTTTTGTTAATCAGAATAGCTGCCCTCGGTACCAGGGTAGATCTATCATAAATCAACTTACAGTTTTTAGTGTTTAGTCCACAAATTCGTCCCCCGTTGATCCAGGGCTCCTGAACTAATCCCACCATTTTTGTGCCATGGGAAAACCTTTTGCATAAGGTGGCAGAAGCAGCCTTCGCATGGTGGAGGTTCACCTGCACGCACTCCATACCAATTTCTCAACCCCACCTTCTGGCTTTGAGGCGCTGCTTTCATCCGCCTCCACTGCCACAGGTTTGGGTGTTTGGTTTGAGGTCTTGTTCACCTCATATTTTTCATTTTTGTTTTATTATTTGGGTCCATTATGTTCCCACGAGTAAAAGAGGAGTAAAACAGTCCATCCAGCAGAGCCTCTTACTGGATAAGGTTATGTACTACTAGAGGTCACCTGGTATCCAGAGTTCGCATATTAGCGACTGATTACCCATCAGCCATCCATCCATCGGCATATGCTGTTCCACCTTGGATTGGGTTATGGTTATACCACCATATTCGGTCGTCAGAGCCTCGTCAGTTAAAACAGGGTGCACCAGCGAGAAGGTGAGGTTGACACTTGGATAGGAGAGGCTATATATTGCGCATCACTTCCTATTACACCCCGAGTCCAGCAGTAGATTCTGTAACAATCATACATGTTATTTTATTTTTTAAATGTTGTTTAAAGGCGAAAACCTCTCGGTCATCATCACCTTGTAAAATAGAAAGAAAAGAAAAGAACATAAACTCTCGCCCTTGAAAACTGCAATAGCACCAGAGTTGAAAGGAGAACAATTGGGTAAATCAATGAAGGTGTGTCATGTTAGCTTATGCAAGTGAAAGTGCTACCTTGATAAATATACTGTGTAACGACTTGTTTACATTACCGACAACAGAGTTACTTTGCTCCATTTTAGGAAAAAGTTTGAATGTTTCTAGTAAAAAGTATTAAAGACAAAAAGGACGGGGAAATTTTGTATGCTATTGTTGGTAACACTGGTGTATGAACTGTGAAGTTTGAGTGTTTTCCCGCCATTTTCCTCATGGTTATGGTTGTGGAAGCGAAGCTTGAGTTATTTTTGAAAATTTTCATCTCCAAAATTTACTAGGTGGACTTGACATTCAACAACATTTCCAGGTAAGAGTGTTTTCCTCGTTAATATTATATAGTTGTTATTTACCTAAACAGCAATTTTCATATTCATATCATCATATTTTGTTTAATTTTCAAAAGTGAGGTTAGTTTTATGTAAGAGGTATTACATTATTTAGATATTTATTGGTAAAATTAAGTAGTTTTAATTAAAAAACTGAAATTTTTATAAAATTCTTGTATAAAAATGCTTTTTTAACTTGCTTTTACAGTTTTAATTAGAAATAATTTATATTGAATGAAAGTGTTGGTGTATTTTTACCCCTATTTGTGGTCTATCTTTGCTCCATGTTGTGTTAATACATGTTATTGAAAGGATTTTATTTGCTGGAGCATAGTAACTCTCCTTCGGGTAACTTTGCTCCAAAATTTAAAAAATATGAAAAACTAATTATTTTGATCAAAGTGTATTATCTAAATGTTTAAAATGATTGTATTGTTCTTAATGGAAGTAAACGGTCAAAGTTTTTTAATTTTCTAATTTTTAATGCTTAAATGTGACTTTCTAAAAAAAAGTAATAAGTTTGGAGCAAAGTAACCCCTGTTGATGGTACCATAAATTAAACAAAATACCAAACTATTTTAAAACATATAAAAGAGGTTAAATTATAAAAATCCGATTTTATCGAAATTGGATGGAACGATTTTTGTAAATATTACTAAAGAGTGAAAAATAAGACCCCACACTAAACATATGGGTTTCCATCTTTCGCAAAATACATTTCCAGAGTTTATTAATTAAAAAGGAACAATTAGCCAGTTCAATAGTTGCCAATGACAAAGTAAAAATAAACCATGGACTCTGAATTTGAAAATAAATTTATTAATTAAAATAAGAGTCTAAATTTTCTTCGCTTGTGTAATAAATGCATCCTCAGCGTAAATTGTCTTTGATGAAAACTATCATTTAATGAGGGCGATTAAGGCACCTTCTGTTTTCTTTGCCAAATTATTCATGATCCATAATTTTTTATATTTGATCAATCTCGTTACATGACGAAATGTAAACCCATCTATTATCCCTCGGGAATTCACATTCGTAGTCACTATAAGTGATCCCGAGAACTAAATTTTGAATAGTTAATTTTGACACTCTTCAAACCTAGGCGCTCCTGGGAGTCTCGGGAAGGCCGATGACAAACATGAGGCCGCGATAAATATAACTTTGTGGGGTGTGTCTACTAGGTCTATGATACACATCAGGTCGCGTTAAATGTAACTTTGTGGGGTGTGTCTACTAGGTATTTCGGCCACCTATAGGATACCTCATGCTGTGTGTAGTCATTTTTATAATTAGAATGTAATTCCTCCAAAGAACCAGTTACATAGAGTGGGGAATTAAGACCTTATTCGGTGTGTAGCCGACCATTACGTTAATCTAATCTCGGTATAAAATAATTAATTTCTACACCGGCAACTTTAACGCGTTGCAATATTTGGGATTTTGCACAAGAATTTGGATCATATTTTTCACATTTCATTAAATTTTGAACAAAATTATTGATTCGATTTTGAGAAATTAAGTTTTATAATTTTTTAAAATCCAATTGGATTGTATAAGACATTTATAACGGCTGTATCCCCATGGGTTCTCCAATGTTAATGGTTTCCCTAAGCATGGCTAAATTGTTCCAGCCAAATCTCGTCAGATTTAGAATTGATTCGAAAAACAGCTCTCCAGTTATTTCCATCTGTGAATGAATTATTTTGGAAAGTGGTTATAATACAAAATATTAAAATAATAATTAGTACAAACAAACAAAATCTTTTTCCTTTACACACACACACACACACCTAATAATTCACGCACGCATATAGAAGATTATTGAGAAAGGTGTGGCTGCTGTTTTATTCGATAAGTGCAAAAGTTACACAAACTTTAAAAAGTAATCCCCGGTATTTTTTGAATTGAAACTAGAAGTATCAAACGTTTCATACCACCCGCCATTGTTCCAATATGCCGCTGAATTCTAAATTTTCATATAGGAACCCCTATTTTTTATTTAAAATTTGGATAAAAATCATTCTTTTAAAAGTTTTTTTTATTGTTGGGATTTATAAGCGGTTCAGGAAAACCTGTTTAACAACAATTTAAACAAACTTATGCTATTCCATAAGAGTCCATGATTTAATAATACAATTTAACTACAAGATCTAAGAAGCCAACTTTAGACATTACATTTAGACAATCTACATTGTATGTTGATATAGTACCATCAACTTTTTATAATTGGTGTAACTTTGTTAAACGGATAATAAACGCATACAGTATTTGAACAAAACTTAAAAAGAATTTAATTCTGAGAAAATTCATTTAAGTAAATAGAAAATAAATGGAAATTGTTTTGTTTATGAAAAAGGCATAACATTATTAAGAACATTTCTGTTCTGATTCATGTTACAGCGTGTTTCTATCATATTTTAGCCTGTTTTGATTTTAATAAAATTGGAATTCCTGTAACCATTAGTTTCATATTTTCTATGAATTAATTTCACTACGAGTTTGTTCAAAGGTTTAATGTGCCATTTAAAAAAATTAATTTACCTAAAACCTAAATAAAGTCGATTGTTAAGAATTAAGATAGATTTAGTCAGAATAGAGACCAACCGTTATGTTTCTACTGTTGAGTTTAAGTAATAAACAATTACAAGTTTTCCAATATTACAATGATTTGCTCACCTTTCTTGCAAAGTTCTTCCAACATTGCTCTCTCCCTCCCTCTCTCTCTTCCTCTCTCTCTCTCTCTCTCTCTCTCTCTCTCTCTCTCTCTCTCTCTCTCTCTCTCTCTCTCGCCAAGTATGGCTATATCCTACACCCCTCAAGCAAAGATTCCTCCTGTGATCCAAAGACCCCGTCTCTTTTTGCCCAAGAGCTTATATAGCCCCTCTTGTTTGTAACATTGACTGCCTTTGCAAGGTAAGCATTTCATCATAATTATTAATTTTAAAGCAAAAGCTTAAAGTTTCAAAATATTATAATAATATAAATGAGCAATATTAAAATATTTTGAAACTTTAAGCTTTTGCTTTTATTTATCCTTGGATCATAATTATTTTTCCAATTTTGTCTTTCACAACAAAAGTCACCATTCTGACTTTAATATTATTTTTATTTATCTATCTTCTAACTAAATCTATCTTAATTCCTAACACGATCCCTATTTTTTTGTATTTTACACCAGTTTTATCTTAAATAATGGAGATAGAGTTCTGGGAGCAATTTTATTCAATTTTCCATTAAAAAAACCACCAAATTTGGATCCCAATAATTTCAAACTGAAGGGTTTTTTACCCTTCAATTTTGGGACATTGTATATTGTGTTATAAATTAAGTTAGAAGTTATTATATAGACGGACATTATCTTAATTAGACAGAAAAGCTTACTTAACTGAAATAATAATTAAGTGGACAAGCAATGGTAGAAGAGATATAGTTATGAAACTTTATAAGCTTTTATCTAAATAGCTGGATACATACATCCGTCTTGGGACGATTGTCTCTTGAAAACTTCACTTTAGTAGTTAAATCATTGCACAAACTTTGTCACACACTCTCATACAAAACCAAAGACCAATAAAGATAATTAAATGGTGCAAAAACATTCAAATAGTTTTTCACTCACTTATTCCACAACACCAAATAAAAACTTACCAATTAGTTACACATCCGAAGGGTAAATCATATTTCATTAAAATCAAGCTTTTAAACAACTTGGCTGCCGTCAAGTATAAGTTTTGTGTTTTCCAAATTTACTGTTTTTATTATTATCAGATTTATTATCCACTGAAAATTACTGTTTTTCACACAGGTTTGGATCGTATAGAGAGTTAATTGAAGGAGCAATAAACTGATGCCGATTCAATTGTTCGAGACAAAAAACAATAATAGTTTTTTTGGAATGATTTCTGTACTTTTGCGTTGTCGTCAGTGAAGGTCAAAATGCGTAAAAAAACTTATTTTTCGATATCATAGTATATAATCATATTTTGACTATGTTTAGGTCCTTTTTAAAATGGTTTCCATAACCTAAATTTTATAGGCTATAAAGGAAAACTACAAAACTTATGATTTTTCTCATAATAGGCTCCATATATTTTGATCAAATTTTATCTCTCTTGTAGCCTCTAAGGATTCAAATAAAACGTACTTTTCTCCACCCCTCTCACCAGTGTTCGGTCACAGGGTAAAAATAAATCTGTCATGAGGCTGTTATTAAAGACATAATTTTTCAAAATCAGCTGTATCAGTTTCGTTGAAATTTTGGTAAAAAGATGAAAATGGAGATGTTTTCAAAATTGCAACTAAACAGGAGTAATTAACCAAAAACTGAAACGAAGCTTGACCACCATCATTAAAAGCACGACTTTATTCAAATACTATTTCAATAAATTAACTTTTTTTTAAACTGTTCATGGTTCATTTTTACTTTTTGACTGGCAACTACAGAAATGATATTTTTGTTGAGGAAAAGGTTTAATTCGTTATTTGATTTTGAGGATGGTTTGTGCAATTCTTGCACAGTTTATTTTACAAATTACTCACTAAACTGTAATTTTCTAAGAGTTCCAATAATATTTGACTTTAAGTGTGGATGCGTGAAAACGTCTGTACAATATTGTATTTATTAAAACTCTCAGAGATTGACTAAAGTGAGTAAGGGTGTCACAATCCTGGTTAACTTTGCTGTTTTTTTTCAACACTAGTGTTGGTTTAGATCCCTTTCTTTCATCTTTCCTAACAAGTCTTTCTTTTTTAACTCTTAATCCTGACTGTATTATAATATCGACGGCAGGGGTCTTCATTTTACTTTCTGATAAGGCAATATTAATTTTTATTTTTTTTAGCCTTTGAAATAAAAATGGGGGAAAATACATTGTTTACCATTTTTATGACGACTAACCCTTTCACAATATTTTTACCACTAATGTTTTACATTTATCATTTCAACTGAAACCGATAGCTGCGTCAGTAATTTTTGTATCCTACTTTTTGTCTTGTGTTAAGTTGGTAGTTCTGAGGCACTCACTTCATCATAAAACTTCTCATTCTTCTTGTCTTCCAGGAGTTCATTAGGATTACCAATAGTCCATGTTTTTTCATTGCTATATCTTTGTCTATTGCTCTAGACCTATAACTATTAAATAATCTGTTCAAAAACACTGCACAAGTTTCTTATACAAACTAAATTGAGATACGGACCTAAATAATATGTTAAAATTCTAAATTTTATTATAATTTAATCACTCTTCTGAGCTAGAGAGGTCTTTATCCCAAAACCCATTTCTTTGTGCTCAGGAAAATTGAAACTGATAAGCGAAAAGAACCCACCATCATTATTTTGACCTATTGCATAACTTTTCACAACTTATATAAAAACAAATTCTTGAATCAGCTCCAATATGCACTCACCAGCTTCTTGGAAGTCTACCCACGTAAACAGCGAGCTCGTCTTGTTACCAATTCCAGCTCCAATGTGTAAGCACCCAAAGTGAGTTAGATAGAAACATTACGGAACCCAATAATATATATTCTCGACAACAAAATCTTTAGCATGGTATATTACATTTTGTTAATATTTTTCTTATAATAGATGTCCTTCATCTGCTACAACACGTTTCTTCATGTTGGTTGATACTTATAGGATGGTTGCTTCAATTACGTCGGATATTTTATCTTCGATGTTGTGAGGACTGCTCTTATAGTCATTATCCTCTGGTTGTGCCCATAGGAAAAACTCGGGAGAGTTAATCTGGTGATCTACGAGGACACAATCCACGAGAAATCATTTGCTCTCCGAAGAACTCACTGAATATTAGCGATGTTGATACTCGGATGAAATGAATACTCGCATTACTCGGTTTCAAATGATTTCAACACTCGAATTATTATTTCGAAATCGAGTATCTGCGCAGAATGATTTTGCGCATCGGATTCGGACTCAGCTTTACAAATCAGATTGTTTTAGATAAACCTACACTTTTGTGTTCTATCTGTTAGACTGATCCACCAAGTATTTATTTTTCACAATATGTGATTGACACTTGTAATACGTAATTAAATGTTATTCTGCCTCGACACAAATTCAGTAATTTAACGTTAGTACAATTTTTACCAACATTAATAATTTAGTTATTATTTAAAATAAGTTAATTTACTATATTTTTTATAAAGATGGTAACCTATTAATATTTATTTAAATATAAATAATAACAATTAAATAATAATTTAATTTACTTTTTGTTAATGTGGAAATAAATGAATATTATTGTTATTTTAAATTGAACTTGTTACCCAATCTAAATCATTTTAACTCAAAATCGTAATGTTTAATTAATGTGTAGTGAAAAATCAGCTTAGAAACTAATATAGGCCTAACCAAAGTAGAAACAAGGAGCATTTTGTTTGGAATTGACACAACACTAACGAATATCGTTGTCTGAGGATTTTATTTCGAATTCATACTCTCACATTACCACCTCCTTGTTCCTAGTTACGAGGGTTTTGTCCGAATATTTTAATATGAAACCGAGGATTTTAATACTCGGAATGCTCCGAGGATTTTGATACTTTGATTCTACAAGTATTTTAATTCGAACTCACACATCACTACTGAATATTATCATTGCACTGGTCGCTGTCCCTTGCTGTAGTCTCGTTTGCCATTCTTTAAAAGTTCCACGAATGCATGATAATATCCTGGTAACATTCAGCTCTTTTTAGGTTCTTATAATTCTTTTCCGCAAAATCGCGGGAACCAAACTCCAAACTTGCTGTGGATGTCTTATGGAAATTGTGAGGATTTTCTGGACTCCAGTCTCTGTCGGTCCGGCTGTTTACGTAGCCATTAATATATTAAACCATGTCTATAAGATCAGAAAATATAACCCAATACACTGCTGTGAATAAAACACCATTGACAGTAATGTAGTATTTCACCTTTATATAATCTCATACATAAAGTGATCGCGATACAAACGTAGTTTTAGCTTCTTTGTGGTTCTGCGACCACTACCGTAAGATATTCCGGTTGTTTATGTAGTCACATATATAAAACCATGTCTATCAGACCAGAAAGCTTAACCCAAGACGTTGCTGTCAATAAAACACCATTGAAAGTAATGTAGTATTTCACCTTTATATATAATCACATACACTGAGTTGACTAAGTGAACTCGATAGGAAAGGGTTTCAGCTTCTTTGTGGTTCTGCGACCACTCCCGTAAGATATTCTGGTTTGTGTACAAAGTTTTCGTATCGTCTTTTTCGTGAAGCAGCAAGGATTGTAACGTATTTACTTTTGACTCAAGCGATATAATAATAGAAATTCCTAAATCAAGGAAAATCTGAGATTTATTCTCTGGTAACAGTCCAATATTAAATGAAAAATATAATAATAATAATAGAAAACTAAAGATAATAGTAATTATATATAATATTGTTAAATAATAGACAGAATGAAGTTGTTTGTATATACTGTAATAGCATGTTTAATAAGTGAGAGAAGATATTTGGTAGCCGTGTCACTGCATCAGTTCTGGACTGGACTTGGTTTCCTCCACCAAGAAGCAAGGAGTCCTAGGCCTCCTAGGCAAGGCTATGGCTTTCTGGCTTGAAAAGACATTTGTCGATAAATCGCCAAAGTAAAAGTTCATTAAAAGATTCTCAAAGGAGATTTGAACAAAATAATGGTTTAAAATATCAGTAGTTTCAATTTTTAAAATTAAAATTTTCTGAATTTCAATTAGGTTTCACATTAGCAGATTGTCTTCTATGACAAATTTCATGTCTCTATTTTAGTTATATAATATATATATATATTTATAATATATATATATATATATATATATGTATTTTATTTTTTTAAATATATATACCTGACCTGTACTTCATGAAAATGTTAACTTTATATATTTTGATTTATCAGGTCGTGTCAGATAAATATATATATATATATATATATATATATATATATATATATATATGAATATACAGTAAATACCTGACCTGAACTTCATGTAAATATTAACTTTATATATTTTGATTTATTAGGTCAAGTCATGTATATATATGAGCTAATGCTCAGCTGCTCAGTATTAACGCTAACAATGTAAATGTAACAACTTCCCAGCGGCCAGCAGTGTGAGACTGAGTCTACATTCTTGTGTGTACCTTTCCTTTAATTAAAGTGTTTGTGATTTTTTATTGTTTTCTATTAAGATTTTTTTAGAAGTATTCCCTTGAGTTATGTAAGTAATATAACTTAGTTTTATTTCTTATTATTTATGAAAAACTAGTGATTTATGATATTTGAGTGTTATTGTGATATTTCTATATCTTCTAGTCTTAGGGTCTTTGCATTTTCTAAGGTAATGCATTGTACTTGATCTAATTGTTTCAAAAGGAGGTATGTAGAACAAGATTTGCATAAATTTCACTACTAAATCGCTATGACAAGTAGACTTCATATTTACCTTATGCACTTTCTAATACCTTTTCTTGTTTTCGATTATAATTGTAGTTTACAAACTGTTCTTAGTACTTCTTAGCCTCTGAAAGACAATTTTAATTAAACCTAAAAATGACGAATTCGTAGGAAATGTAAGAATTAATTGTAGAGTTTACGCTGTTAACCTTGTTCCTCCCCGCTCAGAATCTGGCAAATGAAAGTATATTATGTTAATGATATGTTATGTTAGATTTAGGTATAATTCCCACCTGTCTTCTGTATTCTGGGGAATAGTTGCAACTAAGGATGACATCTATAACAATTCAAAATATATATTTTTAATTTCTTTAAGTTTAAATATAAAAAATAAAATTAGATATAAAGTTATATGGAGTTATTTAAATATTTCATTTTATTCAAAATTTATTTTCATTATTTAATATATATTAATTATACATCTAAATTAATTTACTAATATATATATATATACACAAACATTACACACACACAAGTACAAAAATCTAATAGGCAAGTGTATAAAGAACATATGAGTGGAACAACAGTTAATCATGTGAGTGAAAACAACAGTTAAAAAAAAAGAAAATTTGATTATTCTGGTGAATTATCTAAAAAAGTGCAGTTGCATAATATGGTACGGTATGTGATATAAAAGTGAAGAAATAAATAGTTCAATTGAAATAATATATTAAAGTTATTCAAAAAAACAGGAAGAAAAGTTAATTAAATCATTCTAAACAATTACTAAAAAAAAAAAACATTATCAAAGGAAAGAAACAGTAAAGATTGTGGTGAGATTAATCTAATTATATTAATATAACTTATTAACTTACTGAGAAATTACAAACTATAATAATCTTCATATAGAGAATATTATTACCTGCGTAATTAATGAAGATAAATTAAACTATTGATTAATAGTTATAAATAATCAATAACAAAGGTTATATTACACATCATATGGCACAAATTTGTTTTCTTCAGACTTAGTACATTGAGAGGTAAATATCTGTTGTACATCGGTTTTGGATTTTGCTATGAAAAATTATGAAATCATTAACTATTTACCGTATATTCTGTTTGATCAGATCATATTTTATTTCGGAAGAGTATTTTAAAGTCAGAATATGCATTTATTCACTGTCAAATAATACATTTAAAAAAAGGGAATCCAGCTGTTAAGTTAAATCCATGTCTGGTTTGTTTACTATGAATGTAAATCTAGCTCTGTTTGTCAAGTAGGTAAGTGAATGTATTATTGATGGTGTTTATTATTGAAACATATGTTTGTCGGTAAATGTCCATTTCATATCCCGTTGCAATTTAATACAGAAATTTAATAAAATCGTGATTTACATACCTCATTATTAAACAATTGGATTATCCTTAAAGTGAGAAGACCCTTTTAATTTATCAAAATCCTTTATTACTGTAAAATAATAAGCAATTTATAAGTTTGCATTCGATGTTACACAATGAGCCTACAAGTCTACATTTCATAAGTTATGCATAGCTAATAGAATAGCGTGTCTTTAGATGTACACACATTAACTGTCTTCTAACAGGTAAATATAACTATGCTGTATGACTTCTGAATCATGTGAACTAGGTCTCATGAAATATGTGTGTGTATATATAGGTTATATATTGACCTTGCCAGACCTAGTAAAGGAACTAAAGTTCTGGTAAGTTAAACTATATTTATATATATTGACCTCCCCTCCCTTTACTAGGTCTGGTTAGGTAACCATATATATATATCTGTTTGCACAGATAAACATAAACATCAAGCGATGAGACACTCAATTTGCAATAGGAATTAATGTAAACACATGCCTTAACCTCATAAGCCTAGGATTTCGCACTTTTAAAATGCCTATTTTTGACAGAAATAATGGATTTTGATATTTGAAAAGGGTTCACAAGACATTTTTTTATCTATTTGTCATGGTAAAAAGTGTTTCTTTTATTAGGTCTGGCTAGTTGACTATATATATACCTTTCACACTTTCTTGATGAACGTAGTCATAAATAATTACGTATTTATTCCTAATCTGAGTTCGATGTCATATTTTTATATTTTTACTAAAGTAATGTATTTTTTTACTTGAAAATTTACCGAAAAGAAATATGATTTGATTGTTTGAATATAATGTAAATAGTTAACGATTTCAAAATTTTTCATAGCTAGCCTAAATCAGAGACCGATATTTACCGAATTACATTACTTGGTAATTCTGTGCAATTACTTGGTCAACCCCAAACTTTTTCATATTTTACTACGGTCATAAGGATGTTCTCAGAAAGCAAGAAACATATAATTCAAGGCCCGCAAGGCCATCGTACAGGTTGCCGAGCGATAAGAAGGTTCAAAGTTCACGCGATAACAGTGGCTTGCGGGAGACGCGCGGAAGGCCAGTTGTGACAGTACCGTTATATAATTATATAATAATAATGACAGGTTTGGCCAGGTAGCTACTACCTGGCCAAACCTGTCATTATAGGCCTTCAAACCTGTCATTATAGGCCTTCCGCGCATCTCCCGCAAGCCACTGTTATCGCGTGAACTTTGAACCTTCTTATCGCTCGGCAACCTGTACGATGGCCTTGCGGGCCTTGAATTATATGTTTCTTGCTTTCTGAGAACATCCTTATGACCGTAGTAAAATATGAAAAAGTTTGGGGTTGACCAAGTAAACCCACCGCAGAGAAAGCAATGAGATTGAAAATTAAATCTAAGAGCGTCTTTATTTACTTGTTTTCCTTCATTTGATTTTCTATGTCTTGAACTACAGAATGTAGCTATTACAGTCTCATCATTATATTGACTTTGACAAGTTCGATGAATAAAATCTGATCTAAAAGTTTCAAATTTTTTGTATTTATTGTCGATTCAAAGCTGCTTTTTTTTCCATACACTTGCTTATCATCAGCCTTATTGCAGATTATGCAAACAGATTCATCCATACTGATAATCTGAAAAGACTAAATCAAATTGTACTAAAATATCATTCGATTTTAATTTTTTAGGTTATGTTACGTTAAACATACTCTTTATGAAAGAAAATATTACTATTTTTATTTTAGAGCTGATTGATACAGATTAAAATACAGATAGTATTTACCTTGCTATAGTAGCGTTTATTAAATCTGCTACATACTTCATTTAAAACAACCTAAAACATAAATTGATTCATATAGTTCAAACTTCCCACAAATCTTAAAGTTTTAACCTCAACTCTGTCTGGCGGGCCTGAGGCAAAGCAGCCGGCAAGATCAGCTGTTATGGTTTTGCGCATGTGTCGTTCGTCTCTTATCTGCATATGATTCCTTAGTGTGTCTTGCTAATAAAATCATGTACTGAAGGGATTTTCCTTTTTTGTATATAATTCTATTTTCTCAAAAATATATGTATTTTTTTTTTTACTTAAGGGCATATAAATAAAATATATATAAATAGTTTAAATACCGTAGCAATAAATAGGCATCTACGCATATAATTTAAAGAAGATTCTACAACTTTCTCAAAATATTGTAGATGTCTTATTAAATATTAACTTTATTACCTTATTTGGTTGTATATTATAGTAGTATATTTTGACCTACAATTTTTTGTTTATCAATGATGTAACATGGAATCTTACGTTTTTCGAGTAATTAAAGAATAAATTTTAATAAATAGCTCAAAATTGTACATATGATTTTTTTTTTCAAATTCGGGTTTTTTTCGTTTCTTTGCATTTTTTGAAAACATTTACCATAGTAATGTATATTTTTCTTACACCATCAGAAAGTAAAGATTTCAACGAACAAAAAGTCCACCGTTTTTTTTTTTTTTTTTAAGCATATATTTTGACACGAGAATTTTCAATTGAAAATTAGGGTGCTTTTTCGATATTAAGTCAAAATAAGGTGAAAAAATAAATATTTTAAATCAAAAAAAATACAGTGTGTTTGGGATATAAAAAGGTAAGTTTTCACCAAATTTCGTGAACAAATATTTTGTTTTGTAAAAGATAAAAATAAAAAACCAAAATCTTGGATATTTGAATTTTCCACATAAATTGTGAGGTTATGTATAAGAAATGTAAATACAAAAGTTGTAGATCTTTTTATTACCTACAACTTTGCAATTTAACTTTTTTCCATAGGACTTGTAGTTTTGCCGAAAATCGAGATAAACCCTTTTCTACCCTTAAAAACTCACCCCTTCCACTTCCCGACCTCGGATCGCCCGTAAATTATTTTCCCTTTCATTTTTGTTACATTCTCTTCCTTTTCCAATGGGTTTCATCCTACTATTATTTTTTTTTCTTCACTTTTTACCATTTTCAAAGGCTTCAGCCCTGGTCTATATGTCTGTTATTGTTAGATAGTTACTGTATAAACACAGCTTATTGTAAACATAGTCCAGTATTATCAGAGTAGAGAACAGCTGTTTTCACAAACTCCCTCTTTACTTCAGAGTTAAATTATTATTATTTTTACTTTCTCACATAAACTTAATATAGAGGAAATTATGTTATTGAAGTAAATCAAGACAGAAATACGCTGAATATATGTAGACCTGTTGCGTTTGTTCATTAACGTAAATGGCTACAAACTAATGGTCAGATTTTACGTAAACATGTACTTTGTTAAGATATAGGAAATATAGATTTCATATAATTATCTGTTTAGTGGACCGAAAATATGATTTTTTATTAAAGTATGAATTTATACTTCCCAATTGCTTAATATAGCTTGTACATTAAGACAGCGTAAAGATCTTATGATTATCTTTGGTTATATTTGGTTATATTTCTCATTACAGCTGCTTCACCGATCATTGCGGCATCATCAGGTGAAAATAACAGAAAAGTAAACAAATTATGTACATTAACACAAAAACTGGACATTCAGACATTGTCCACTTTCATCTTGCTTCAAAACAGCAAGAAGACGGATCATTTTCATTTAAAACTAATTAACTTGACGTCCTAGAAAAGAAGCCAATTTTTCATCCAATATTTGTGTTGGTGTACATATATTGTGTTGTGTATTGTCGTGTAATTTTCACCTGATGATGTCACATTTATCGGTGAAACAGCACATCGAAAGAATTGCAAAGACGGACATAAGGTATACATAAAAATAACAGTACTTTATCAAATAGGTTATGCCGAAAAAGTTATGTAATTGGTAAAAAATCAATGTTTATTTTCTTGTGGTTATATCCGATTTAAGGTCCCCTGAATCCAAAACAATTGGTTTTAGAATGATGTCTATCTGTCGTATAATTACTATTGTCTCAAATCCACTGTAATGATTTTGATCAAATTTAGCTCCAATGGTGTTGGTTATCAGCGATTGACCAATACACACATTTGTCTCTTGTACATTGATACCAACTTCAGTAATAGTGGGCAGTAATCGTTTTAAAGAATAAAGATTACACATAAACATATTGTGTGTTTATATTCATTGTGTCATTGTTTAAACAATTTTAACAATTGTTTTATATGAGTCAACGATTTTTAATTTTAATTTTTTGTTTTAATAGTGTTTTTCAAGTATTATGAGTACTCAATAATAATTAGCAGTTTTAATGGGACAACCCTTTCATATGGCTGAACGAATTCACAATGTTTTGGATCTGACAATGACAGTTTAACTGTTGAAATTGGTTATCCATAAGGATGAAATTTGGATTGTCTGACGAAACAATTAGGGTAATTAACCTATACTATATTCATTGAATACACAATCTAGAAGGCTTATTATATTTAAGTGAATACAATTTGATACAAAGTTGCTTTCTGAATCAATATTTCATTTCTATCTTTGAAGTTTTAGATTGAAAATCAAAAATATAAAAAGTAATTTTCATGTATTTTGATAAGTTCAGTTGACTTTAATGTTTTACATTGATTAGACCTGCCATAGAATATTATTAAACTGTTCTGAAACTTACTCTTTACAGTTTCTCAATTCAAATTTCATATAAAACCAGCAATTTAATGTAGGTTCCAGTGGTTTCAACAAGACTTTTTTTATAAAATGATTCACGCAGAGCGATTGACGTAAATACACATCCATCATTTCCAAAGTCAATAAGTTTATTGATGGCACAGTGTGGGGGCTATGCAGCGTTTCTCTGATGACAGTTTCCTTTGGACAGCTTGCTTCTTCATCGTTTGCAATCTTCTCTTACATTGTGCATCAGTCTAGCTAGACTGTATCGATGCAACTTTAATAATATGTGTTAAGAGTTTAGCTTATTATCTAGCTCTATTCCTGATATCTGAATTCTTATTCTATTTGATCTTTATACCATTTAGATTTTCTGTTCAAAAGATTTCTTTATGAACAACACCGCTTCTGTCTTTTCTATTGACACGATACAAACATTCTTTGATTCTTTCTCCAGAGCGGAAAACTTATTACTTCAGAATTTTGCGCAAACCATCATATCGATTCGTCCACCTTGGGATGCGCCGCAAGTCATTTCTTTCTGAATTGTTACACTGTAGTGACGTCATATATTTATTGTTTATAACAGGAAAGTGTATATGCAACATTACAGAGCGGATCCACGCACTACATTTCATACTATTTGTGTATTGTAGTATAGTTCATCATTAGGACCAAAAAATGAGCGAGGATCGAAAAGCTTCTTTTGGTCCAAGTGATGAACTATATTTTTCGTTATACTACAAATAATATAAGAAAACAATTTCACAAAAATTAAAATGTTATAACCTATTTACCTTCAAATCAATCGTAACAGCTGTTATTTACAATCGAGAGTATCGGATATTTTTATAGATGCTTTACAATCTTTAATTAATTCGTATAAACGAAGTAACAGCTGATGACCTCGACCTGACTTTTTAGCTCTTAGGACATTAGCATCTCAATACAGCTGTTTTTGAAGCAGTAGGCTATAACGAAAAACGTTTATTGGACGATGTGTGTGTACTACGATATACACCCCAAACGTATGGAAAAATCCTAATTTTATTTGGATATGTTTCGCCGTTTATCGAGTTTTTTTTTTACAACTCAAAATTGAGGAGGGGTAGATGAAAAAAAGGAAATTTAATTTTGATCAGCTTTAGTTCAATTCTACCCTCTAAAAACCCAAGCAAAACGTATTTGGTGGCTATATAAAAAAAATCGGTTGTTTCAAAAGACGTAATTTCTCAAAATCAACTCCACTGATTTCGTTTAAATTTTAATAAATTCTCGATGCAAGTTCTAAAAGATATCGTCCCATGTTTATTTTTACTTTTTGACTGACAAATGAAATTTTCGGTGACTTCTTTCGATTGGTTTTCATTTAGTTTTATGGATTGTTGATTTAGAAATTTTGTGCAACGTTTTTGCGTAGTTTTCTGTCCGTTTTCAATAACACATGTACAGGTGTTTTCTCTGTTTGCGGAAAGAAGAAAACTTTAGTCAATCAAATGGCAAATTAATGAATAATTTTTGTGGTAAAAAAAAGGAAAACAAACGTTCACAGTATTTAAGATTACCCAAACCACCAATGAATGCTCTATCCTGGTGGTCCATCCTTTCTCTAGCTCCAACTCCTGTTAAAATAGAGCATGTCCTCCGTGATGACTCCATGGTTCGTTGACAACGCGAAGATAATAAAGATACACCCAACAAAGAAACCAGAAGAGCCATTAAAGAAGAACATGCTCCAGTAACTAGAATACATTGAGAAGAGACCTTAGCAAAATAGTACCTGCGATCTCTAACTCAGAACAAATCACCAGAGGAAGGCAGGACTAAAGGATTAGAGTAAAAGAACCCTCAACACAGGGGCGGCGCGCAGTCATTTTAAGTGAGTGGGCTACTAGTGCCTAGTGGTGACCTTGGCCTAGTAGTGCAAGAGCAATGACCTCTACAGGGAGGAGCACCTGAACGCGGCAAGCGTCTAAATAACAAGCGTCACATACCCTGTCCAATGCGAATGCATAAATACCTTAAATTCTTCCTTGTACTAACTGTTATAACTTTTTGATTAAACAAGTGTTTCAGCTTAATAACTCTTAAAAATATGTACGCGTGACTATGGCGTTTGTTTGTATGCACAAAGAATTCAATTAAAATTAAATTTGTAAAAATACCAACTAGGATTAAACCTAAAGTAAACCCAAGTTTCCACAATAAATATTAGTTTTGAAACATAACAGTAGGTAACAAAATACTTAACTAAATAAAAATTAATATTAATTACAATAACATTGCCTCAACAGAACTTTCTTTTTTGTTCGTTCCCGGTTTTTTTTATTAATAACTTGGTAAATATTTACAATAGAACTTAATTTCTTAAAGTATATATTTAAAAAATCTTTGATAACACTTAAAGTTATCGAGATATTGTGTGAGCGACACAGGGGGTAATTTCAGCGTCACATATATTGAAACAGTTATTGACGTAGGCTAATGACAAATGATTTTAACTTGTAAATTTTTTGTAACGAGTTTTCGAGTTAAGTCTTTGTTTTTGGTACACTTATAAAACATAATTAACAAAATGCGTGATTCTAGGGTTAAATTTTATTTAAAATAAAATGGCGGCCAGACAGGAAACTAAGATGAACTAATTACAACCACCTGAAAGAGTAGTTAATAAAATTAGGTAATATTGAAACATAAAAATTTACATGTTTATATTTAACAACAAATTCCCAATACATTTTATCTTAAAAAATTGGTAAGACTGCAAACGGTTACATGACAGGACTTCCTCCTTCTATCAATGACTACATAAATACTATAAGACACGACATGGCCATGTTAAATATTCTACGCTTATTCTTGAGTTGACCAATACCCGCTAGGTCGCTCTGCTAGAGAATCTGAAGTTGATGTGACTGGCGCTAGGTGGCTCTACGATCAAACAATGTTTCAGGCGGGTAAGAGAAAACGCACTGATGCCACATATGGGACCAGAGATGCGAGGGAAGGTCGAGAATCGCTTATCTCAGCGCACGAACTGACAACACTGACTATGCTCTGTCAACAGTTGTACAGTCTCAACCAAGTGGGATGCGTACAGTCAAGCACCTGCTGCTAGCGCTTTCTGATAGCTGTGTGTCAAAATTGTGACGAACAGCACCCGTAAAGCGTAGACTATTTCCCTATCCTATGTCGTGTCTTATAGTATTGCTTCTATATAGTTTGCACCGGATCTTCTTCCGATATTCACACGGTTCAATGAGTGAAGAACTCCTGCAATTCTCACGATAGGATCTCTTATTAATATATTATTCACATGAATTTTAGGTTGGTCATCCTGTCTACAAGCAGATTCTCTAAATGTACATTCAGACAGTCACAGGTTTCGTGTAGTCTTGATTTAGAACCCTCGCTTTCAGATCTCCTCTTGACCAACTCTTGTTCTTTTCCGACCCTAATGGTTCCACTCGCTACGCTCGTTCGTCCCTGTCCGAACTCGTAACTATACGAATATTACATCTCTTGCTAGAGCAGGGTTCGAAATTAATTGTTTAACAATAACTTCGCAATTTAACATCGTAATGGTTCCCATTACATGCAGATTTGAAATATGAAAATTTCTATATAATTTAATATGTTATAACTCACCACGAGGTATGAATTAAACACTGTTTTAAATAGTCGCCATTTAATTTTATTCCAATAGGGTTCTTTATGAGCACACCCTATATACGTCCATACAACGACGACGGATAGCGTATCAAATTACTTTTTTTTGTTTTCTGAGGCCTTGAAACGTAAAAATATGTTAAAAAACTTACGTTTTAATTTTTACGATTACTAAACTTAGCCTATCCTAACGTAAGAAATCCAGCAGGTCCGCGTCATCGACACCAGCAAAGTGAGTATAGTTATGCCTTTGTTATTTTAAAGCATAAAACCTTCTGGTCGCCATAGCCTTTCTAAGAGAGACCTGATCTTACACAAGAAGGTTCCTTCTTGATTGCCAAGCGAATGGAAACACATCTACGAATCCCGTAACACAATTAAGAAGTTCAGAAAACTTTAACAACAAACCCACCCTATGGAGATCCCCTTAATCTTAAAAAGATGTTAGTTT
This sequence comes from Aphrophora alni, assembly GCA_963513935.1. Lineage (NCBI taxonomy): Eukaryota > Metazoa > Arthropoda > Insecta > Hemiptera > Aphrophoridae > Aphrophora > Aphrophora alni. The sequence continues at coordinate 27,930,855 of OY740779.1, read as the reverse complement.
CGTGTGGAAAATTAGCGCAATGATTTCGCACGAATGTTACTTTCCTCGTAAAACTTTAGCGCTCGACATGCGCAAGGACTGATTTCAGTGATTTCTAAAATATCTTTTTATGGGATTAAAATTAAGTGAGGAGTGGAATTTGAAGGGAAACTTTAATACATCCCTCTCTTTCATCTATTCCATAACTTTTAATCCAAATGTTTTTTTGGATTCAAGAAGCTGGGTTAGTGCCATGATGAAGAATAATTTAATTTCCTCTATGCTACGTATATTACGCGAAGAAGTATAAAAGTGTTGTTATAATACGAAAATTTTTCCGCGTTTAAAAATTGAGAACAAAATTTAATGTTTTCATTATAAGAAAGAAGTGCTAATAGGTGACTTCATCAGTTGGACAACTATTGTATATATATATAAACACCTGGCCAAACCTTTCGTAAGTTTATTGAAGTTAATAATTTGAAATTAGATCATGGATAAACATGAGCTTTAAAAGTGAGGTACCGCCAATCTACGCCTAAAATTTTTGCGACAAATCATAAAATGAAAGTATATGAATCTCAAAGCTGAAAAAATGGAATTCTGCTTCCCTTAAACCAGTTTGCTCTTTATTGGCGCATGCGCATTAGCGCAACTTCTGCTGCGGTGGCGTTAATACGTAAGTACTGTACCCTTACATCGTATATTGGATAGCTAAACACTATTGAATGGTCAATTTATTATAAAATTTATCTACAACATTCACCTAACCTAACTTAACTAAACCTAACCTAATCTAACCTAACTTAATTCTGAATTTATAAAAATTCGCTAGCTAAACACTATTGAATAGTCAATTTTTTATAAAATTTATCTACAACATTCACCTAACCTAACTTAACTAAACCTAACCTAACCTAACCTGACTTAATTTGTGACTTTATAAAAATTCGCTAGCTAAACACTATTGAATAGTCAATTTATTATAAAATTTATCTACATCATTCACCTAACCTAACTTAACTAAACCTAACCTAACCTAACCTAACCTGACTTAATTAGTGACTTTATAAAAATTCGCTAGCTAAATACTATTGAATGGTCAATTTATTATAAAATTTATCTACATCATTCATCTAACCTAACCTGATCCCTTAAATTTACAATAATTCGCTAGCTAAATACTATTGAATGGTCAATTTATTATAAAATGTATCTACAACATTCACCTAACCTAACCTAAGTTAACTAAACCTATCCTAACCTAACCTAACTTAATCTTTGACTTTAAAAAAATTCGCTCGCTAAATACTATTGAGTGGTCAATTTATTATAAAATTGATCTACACCATTCACCTAACCTAACCTCACCTAACTTTACTAAACCTAACCTAACTTAATCTCTGACTTTAAAAAAAATCGCTAGCTAAATACTATTGAATGGTCAATTTATTATAAAATTGATCTACACTATTCACCTAACCTAACCTAACCTAACCTAACCTAACTTTACTAAACCTAACCTAACTTAATCTCTGACTTTAAAAAAAATCGCTAGCTAAATACTATTGAATGGTCAATTAATTATAAAATTTATCTACATTATTCACCTAACCTAACTAAACCTAACCAAACCTAACCTAATCTAACCAAACCTAACCTAACCAAACCTAACCTAACCTAACCTAATCTAACCTAACCTAACCTAACCAAACCTAACCTAACCAAACCTAACCTAACCAAACTAAACCTAACCTAACCTAACCAAACCTAACCTAACCAAACCTAACCTAACCTAACCTAACCTAACCTAACTTTACTAAACCTAACCTAACTTAATCTCTGACTTTTAAAAAAATCGCTAGCTAAATACTATTGAATGGTCAATTTATTATAAAATTTATCTACATCATTCATCTAACCTAACCTGATCCCTTAAATTTACAATACATCTAAATCTAACCTAACCTAACCAAACCTAACCTAATCTAACCTAACCTAACCAAACCTAACCTAACCTAACCAAACCTAACCAAACCAAACCTAACATAACCCCTGACTTTACAAAAATTCGCGTCCTGTCGTTTCAGCGTATTTCAATATGCTCTGTGTTGTTTATTCCTTAATGAGCTGTCGGAATCCTCACGGAGTAGACAGTTGCCCTCTGCCCAAATGTTTGACATCTGAATGACGAATTACGGGAGCAATATAATTATTATCAATTAGGGCACATACTACAGAAGCAATGCGAAGGTCAAAAGGTCACTGACCTTGATAATGATTTGAGACGATGTTTATAATTGGATTGATTTGAGTTACTTTTTATATTATTCAATAAATAATCCATTCTTACAGATTTAGAGAGAGTATTGTGGTGTGATATCCAACTGTAGTTATCAAAAAATAAATTACATCTCCTTTCAGTACCAACTTAACTCATATTGGAAATTAACTGAAGAAATTCAGTAATGAATTAAATATGACTTTTTTTTCTCACATGTTGGCAACTTTGAATTATTTTTGGATAATAAATTTACATTTTTTGTTACTATTTCGTTTTTGAATTGAATACCTTATTACCATATTTCTCGTATCAAAGTTCGTACACCTGAAGCCCCCCTCTCCCTCCCCCCCATAATGTTAGAAAGGTCACGATGCGTCACTCCCGCCGCCGATCTTATAAATGATAAAAACAGTCTATTTAGCCAAAGCACTAGCGGACAGGAGATTATAATTTTTATGGGAATTTATTGCAACTTAAATAATATATTAATGCGCTACAACGGAAATTCGTTGTATGGGATTATATTTTGGTCAAAAAATGAGAAAAATCAAAATTTAATCCTAATACAGGGTTTGGCTGAATTGTAAGCGACTTTGCTGATCAGCGTGAGTCGGTGAAACTGACCTGAGTCGGTCTAAAGTCAACTTTCGCCTACTCGTTTTGACAGTAAAATCGTATGTCGGTAGATTTTGAATAAAAAATTCATATTTGATGAATTATGAAAATATGAAATAATAATGTTAAAGGATGTGTAATTGTAGTACAAGTTGTACGCAATACAGATCAGTTACGGTTATTTCATAAAAATTAACAGATTTAAATGAAGAATTAAAAAGTTTTCAAAATTACTCAAAATCCAAAAACCTTGGTATTTCTGTGATTGGTAAAGAATAATTCTAAGAATAAAAGATTCTTAGACAAATTTTGAAAAAGATAAGAGAAATGATATAATTTGAAAATTGAATAAAACGTAAATAAATGTAAATTTTGAAAATGCGTTGTATAGGGATAATTAATAGAGTAAAGTTTTACAGATAATAAAGTAAAAAATAAAAAGTTGATTAAAATAGAGAAAGATTTCGCCCTGATTATTTATAATCAAGTAAAATTCAGTCTTGCTGAAATCCCCACGTCCTAAATTTGGTGGTTGTATATGCAATTTGACCTGAAAATAGGTTTCAGAACTCCAGTAGTTTGTGAAGAAAACTATTATCAGCATAATGCATCTCCACACTTCTGGCCAGCTGTGCGAGCCCACTTGAATTGGCATGGATTGGTCGTTGCGCTCCCCTATCATGGCACTCAGGTCGCCAGATCTGACACCAGTAGATTTTTGTAATCGGGGTTGTATTGTTTATAAAACTAAAATTCATCCCCTTGTGGAATTAATAGCCCGCATTACAGATGTCCCTGCAAAACTTCGAAGAGCAACATGTGCGATCCACAAGCGTATTGAAGTAGAAAGACAAATTTTTGGTAAGTAACCAGACACTTAAATATCAGCTAACAGAGTTTTAGTATCATTACAACTTTTGTCATTTTTCAGTACACTTTGATATTTTTTGTTTAAAATTATTTCATAACAAACTTTAAGAAAGTATGTTTTTCGACACCAATTATTTGTGTTTTACCCCAGTTTTCTCATAAACTACTTGAGAAACTGTTCTGAAACTTACTTACTTACTAATATGCAACATTACAGAGCGGATCCGCGCACTACATTTCATACTATTTGTGTATTGTAGTATAGGGGACCAAAAAATGAGCGAGGATCGAAAAGCTTCTTTTGGTCCAAGTGATGAACTATATTTTTCTTTATACTGCAAATAATATAAGAACACAATTTCACAAAAACTAAAATGTTATAACCTATTTACCTTCAAATCTATGGTAACAGCTGTTTTAACAGTTATTTACAATCGAGAGTATCGGTTGTTTTTATAGATGCATTGCAATCGTTAATTAATTCGTATAAACGAAGTAACAGCTGATGACCTCGACCTCAGCTGATGTCTTTAGGTCCTAGGACTTGAGCATCTCAATGCATGTATTGAAAACAGCTGTTTTTGAAGCAGTATGATGAAAAATTATAAACACCCCATGTCCACAAACGTACATAACCCTAAAACAATGCTACGGCATACATGGTAAAATAAATGTTTATCTACGCACATATGTTTACAAATTAAAATATTTTACCATATTTTAAAACGTATAAAGTTTATATATATTAGAAAACCTGTGTAACAACTGTTAAATCTTCCCCTACTCGACAAGACACTACATTTAGCATTTCCTACAAGGAACTGCTTGTATAAAGGCTGTATCAGGCTAAATTCCCATGTGCCCAATATTTCCCTTTATCATAACTATAGTAGTTTTTTTGGTAAAAATAAATAAATACAAAAGTATTTGTCCAGTTAAAAAAGTGTATATTTACTGCTGACTTTTGTGATAGAATGCCGTTATAAAGGTTACAATTGCAAACATGTCAATTCAGTAATTAAATATTCCATGTTGTATATCAATTACAAAATGTATCCAAATTTGGGTCACATTTCTTACTTTTTCTTCTTGTAATTACCTCGGCGCTTAACACATTTTTTTACCTTCTTTTCTTCCACTTTTTTTCCTGGTCTGCAATAAGCATCGGAAAACTTTTTTTTCTTAGAACACTCGGTAAATATTTGATCTTTTCCACAATATTCAGATGGAGCTTTGTGCTGCGTCCTTACTGGAAGTATTGTTGGTAATTGTGTAGTATTTACGAGAGGTCTACCAGAGACTTGAGTTCTTGCAACAGTTATGAACGGTAGTTTACAATGATTTCGTAGAACTTGTGAAGCAGTCGACCTGATTGCGGTGGTTAATAGTTTTTGTAAAGTCTGGAACAAAAATATTAAACAGAATAAATAACTTTAACTTAACGTTTCATGGTTATAATTTAAATCATTACTACACTTACGGCCATGTTTGATGTCTGTAATTTATTGATCCGAAAAAGTGTGACTGGAATTTAGTGATAAAAAAAAAAATGTTTCCATCGTTACCATTTTGGTTTTGTTATTTTCTTTTAAAACAATTGTTGTCAATTATTTATTCCTTTCAACATTTTACCAGGCTTTTTATGATGAAAAAAGATGTAAACATGCGATAAAAAAGAGAGAAAATTTATTAAACACATAAAAAAAGCTGGAAATTAGAAAACCAACAATTTGTTTACTGATTTTGTAAAGTAAAATGCCAACGTTTGTGGCTGATATTCAAATGAGACAACAAAATAATTTTTGGGGTTTTGAATCCCCAATTTTTTATATATTTTTTAAACCTCCAATATATACATGGTGAATTGGCTATTCATTTTTGGATTATATACATCAAAACGAAAAAAAAAAATTCTAATAATTTATAGTTGAATTCTGCTTCATTATCCACCAGCCTGCCGTTTAGTTATTTTACACAAAAAATCATTATAGTTCCAGAAATATATATGAGTTCACATTTCTTATAAGCATTTTCTATTTTACGTTTATACATTAACAAGACAAGTGTACCAATAACACAGACTTTATTTTTATAATTTTCAAAATTGTTGCTGTTTTAAATTTTATAAGTGGGAAAAAAACATTTACAAGAGAAAGATTCTTTTTTTTTATATAACGATGAACAAAATGTTTTCCAACATGTTTTTTGTAACCGAGTTATTGATAAAAAACTAAAATCAAACTTTCTTGTTAACTACAACCTTGACCTAATAAAACAAAATATGTAAAGTTAATATTTACATGAAGGTCAGGTATTTACACGCCATTTTTATACTAAGACAGAGATATGATTACAACATCAAGATGAAACGCTCACAAATTCAGATCATTTATTGAATTAATTGTTTGTGCTAACATAACCAAAGCATAATTCCCTTGTTTTTAAAATGTTATTTTCCTAAATAAAGTAATAATAAGATATATATTTTAACGGTTACAATTAAAAATAGAAGCAAATATGTAACACGTATGCATCAATTCATATTTACCTATTTACCATATTATCTAATTGTTTCAAAATAAGATATGTAGTATATGATTTTCATAACTTTCTTAATTAATACCAATGACAGGTACAACACACATTTACCCAATTAATTCTAACCAAGTCTAGCCTATATAAAATTAACCGTATTTTGATGAGACTGAAAATTCAAAGAATTCTTGACAGGGCTTATTTATGATGTTATGGCTTTTTTAAGGCTAAACATCCCAGGATTAGGTACAAATTCTGCCACCACGGCGCAGCACCAAAATGGAGTCATTTTGTATTAATGTTTATTGGTGGAATTTTCGTCCGATTTTTATTTGAAAAACTGATTTGTAAACAGAATAATATTACAATTTACGCTACGTAAGCCTAATTTTAATTAAGTTATTGGTTAAAAAAATAATAATAAGATCTCCATGTTAAAAAAAAGAAATATGCAAATCGCAGGTAGTCATTTTGTAGACAATAATTTTTAATTAATTTTACACTTTTAATATTTAAAATCGCCCGAGTGGTTCAATCGGTATCATGTTTTATACATTTAAAATAATTCCTCTTAGGGGTATGAGGGCGCAGGAGACACGAAACACTTGCAGGACCGAGGTGACTCACTGTGGCACACCCCCCCCCCACCACGTCGCTCGTGTTACAATCTTTGTGCTGGATGACTACTTTCCCGCCCTTCCACTCATGTGCTCTCGGTTATTAGTTACTGTGATTCTTCTTAGGGATTTGTTTCGTCGTCTGTTTATAATTTTTATTGGGAACGTTATTTTGTTAAACTTTTATGTTCTCCATGGATTGCCGAGGAACAACCAAATCTAAAAAAACAGATTCCTCTTGAGGGATTCAATGGCGAAATACCAAGGGCCAAATAGCCTAAACGACGGAACATAGATCCTTGTAAAAATGTTTCGTATATTTTTTGCACTGTACATTTTGTGACTGTTATGTAGCTGCATTAAGTAAATTAAGGTCTTTTGCACTGTTTATTGTTTATTTATTTATCGTTTTAATTGAAAGTATTATCGTTCTAATTAATTATGGTTAGCAGCTTAAGCTGCTAATGCTAATATTGATTATCAGCTAAAATTAGCAACTGCTAACTGTCGTATGCAATGATAAATAAGCAGTAGTGAGTAGGTTGCTAAAATAAATAGAAGGTCATTTATTTGATCTGTTATCGTCTATAGCTAGATTCGTGGAATCTATCAAGTATCAATTCGTGGAAGTGTCGGCTTCGCACAATAACAGTATCTCTCTCTCTCTCTCTTTCTCTCTCTCTCTCTCTCTCTCTCCCCCCGGTGTATATATATATATATATATATATATATATATATATATATATATATATATATATATATATATATAATTAATATTTGTGTAACCCAAAAATATCTTTCTATCGTTTCGTTTGTACTTTTTTGTAGCAAATAAGTTTTTTCGTTTTTCTATAGTTTTGGTTAAAAATATATTCTGTTTTTTAAAAAGAATTTTGTGTATTAGCTTAACATCAACCATTTTCAATTTTTTATTAGTCCTTTAGACAAATTTCTTTTGTATAAGACAGATAAATTATAAATATACAAGTCAAAGCAGTTAAATAAATAAACAGCAATAACAAATTAAAATCATTCTTGTAAAATGTATAATCAATCCACAAAATAAGCTCTATTTAAACCAAAATTTACATATCTCAATTTACAACCCACAACCTAAATCTATGCCTTGTTGTTGAAAAATACAATTGTGTAGCCAATGTCAACAATATACAAAATTAAATTACAATACTCAAACATTCTACAAAGCCAAGTGTCTGTTAAATTTGTTTCCATTCATCATTGTATTTAACTGCTAAATCCGCATTCCTGCTTCGTTTAAATGTTATCAGAATCAGTTCTCAAAACAGTTGAAAATACTACCATCAGCTAGTATAAATTCTGCTAATTGTTAAGCAGCTATTTCTAGTTGTTAGGAGTGCTCTGCAACTGCTAACGTTCGTTAGCTGCTTGGAATTAGCTGCTTTGCTAATTAGCACCACATCACTACAGGAGGGGCCGCGCGTCAGAGCGGCTGGGCAGTATGGCGGTGCGCCACGCGGAAGTGGGCGGGGGCGTGAGAGAAATAATGATAGTATATTTAAAACACGATTCCGATAGGACCATTTGACCGATTTCATATCTGAAAACGGCAAAATTCATTTAAAATTATTATTTAAAAAATGACTACCTGCGATTAAAAATAATGATAATAATAATAATGTTTTTGCTCAACAACTTTTTTATAAAAAAATCTAAAAAAGTTTCACCTTCGTAACGTAAATATTTTATTGATATTATTTACAAAATAACTTACAAAACAAAAATCGGACAATAATTACGCAAATTATCAGTAATGCAATTTTGCCGCAGAGGTGCTGCTATCTACCGGGCCAGAAACACAACTTTTTCAGGGATGTTTAGCCTTAATTACTGAAACAGGAACTCAATGTTGTGGCAACATAATACTAGACTGAGAGACTGTCTAGCTGGCCTAGGTCGCGTGATTGTGGGTTGCCTAGTAGGCCTAGGTCCCGTGATTGTAGGCTGCCTAACAAATTGTGGTGTTAATCCAGCATCAATAAAATTGTTAGCTAATCCTAAAACTAATGACTTTAGATACTGCAACAGGAACTCAATGTTGTGGCAACATAATACCAGACTTGGAGATTGTCTAGCAGGCTTAAGTTCTGACATTATGTGGTGCTTAACAAATTACGGTATTAGCCCAACATCATTGAAATTGTTAGCTAATTATGTTAGCAATGATTCGAATTACCTATTGCGACAGCAAATCTACATTCCAGCAATATAATAACAGATTGAGAGGATGCCTATCAACCAGAGGCTATATGCTGCTTATAAAATTATGGTGTTAACACAGCATCACTGAAATGGTTAGATAATACTTGTGGTGATTCCAACGGGTATTTGGGGATCACCGTATTAAGATCACGACATAAGATATGCGATGCGCGCGCATCGTAGTCAAGACGAGACAGCCGTTCTCTAGTGCGCGGAAGGACCGCACGTCAATTACACGTTGTTTTTTAACGTTTTAGTAATAACCCTAAATGACTGCCTAAACCGCTAATTGCGGGGTCTGATCGACCCCCGGGTGTTACGCAGTCATTCGTAGGTCATCCGACTAAATTGAGCAGAATTATTATGACCTAAATAGGTTATAAGCGGTTGAAACGTCTGGTCATATCTAATAACGAGGGCTGACGTTCGCCGCAGTTGGTAGCAGAGACGTTCGCCACATACTAATAGTCATGACTCTAATTATACGGACGGGAACTCGATGTTATTAACATAATACCAGACTGAGAGGCTGAATAGAAGACCTAGGTCCCTAGGGATTGTAATTAGGGGTTAACCCAGCATCATAGAATATTCTGGTAGTGATGACTTTATTTACTGCGACGGGAACTCTATATTCGAGAAAAAATCCGAGATTGTATGCTGCTTTGTAACTTTGGTAAATTACAGTGGTAACCCAGCATTGTGTAATTGTTAGCTAATTCAGGTAGAAATGACTCGAATAACTGCGACGGGAACTCTATGTTCGACAACATAATTCCAGACTGAGAGACTCCTTAGCAGGCCTAGGTCTTTCACCACCTTTTATGATACAGTATTATTTTAGATATACATACTTACATCTATTACGTTAAAACACCAACAAAATATAACTACTCTAAAATGTATGACAGTTTCGTAGCAAATTTTGGTCGTTTTAACAGTTTAGTATTTGAAAATTTCAACAAATTTTGATCATTGGACAAAACGATCAACATATTGCAACACAAACAGTTTGAGCTCTTACATAACTTTATTTCTAAATAACGATACAGTAAAGTATTAACTTTACATTATCTAGGTTTTGTGAGTTGATAATGATTGCGACATTAAGATAAACATAGGCTTAGTCAGCCTACAGCGATGTGATAAGCTGTGTTTGTAATAACAAGTTTAATGTAACAGAAGAGATAACAAGATTTTATACAGGGTGTGAGAGAACTCAACACTCCTTTTTAAATTTGTAAAAGAAAATTGTCTGTGATTATGTCAAAGATACATTGACTTGGCAGTTTTCTAATATACAAGTAGATAGATAGTCTAGCTGTTCTGATCTCCGGTGCTCGAGGATATGACATGTGCACTGATCCTATGCAAAGAATTATTGTATCATATGTGGGTTTGTGGTGTAAACTATTTGTATGTACTGCACAAACTTTTTCACTCATACATCCTGTAAACCAAATTAAAAACTAACCGTCACCAATAATGCTCTGTAGTTGACAAACAAAATATCAAAATATTTATATAAGGGCTTAAACTTGTTTCCCTTGTGTCATAAACATGTCTTCAGCGCATCGTATTTCATAAAACTCAAGTTTTTAATGATGGCATCAAGGTTCAGTTTTGTTTTTGCCAATTCCTGAACCGCACTATTTTAACACTTTTGGGTAATTTATTCTTCACATTTCAATAATATTTTAACGAAATCGGTAGAGCGGATTTAGAGAATGTTTATTCAACAAGAACATGTATATAAAAACAATTACATGACCGATTGCTGATAACTAACGAACGGTCATTTTTAAAAACTGCGATCAATATGTTTTATTTGTGTCCTTAGAGGCTACACTGGATCAAACTTTGATCAAAATCGTTATAGCAGATTTAGATAAATCGTAATATCTTGTTTTTTTTATTGAATATCAGAATATTTGTAAAAAACGAAAATATTGTCTTGAGACATTTAATTTATTATAAATAGTATAAAAATGTCCCGAGAAAAATTATAAAAAAGACTATATATAGAACAAATTAAATTTATATAACTCAATTAGTAGACTAATATAAAGGAAAATTAACATATTAGATTAATGTGATTTAATTTATATTTGTTTAAAATCATTACATGGATGGTGTAGTTGGCTAAATTTTCGACTCGTAGTCCCAAAGAGATTATTTTCAAAAATAAAATATAACAAAGGTTTTTTTATGGAGACCCAAAGTAAATTTATTCTTTTTGATCAAATAAAAATAATTACATTTTTTTTTATATATATATGAAAATGGTACCTTTAATACACTCTAAATAACTTTCTAAAGAAGTGTTAGCAATGTAAGATGCAATTCAATATAATATGTTATAACTTTAAATTGTAAAATAATATTTACACAAAAGTAATTGATGATTTTGTTACATGTTTGATAACTGTTGTAATTAGCTCCAGAATTTTGAAAAATGACAGTATGTTGGATGCTTATACAGACATTTCTTTAAACAGATAAGCCTTTGAAAAATTCTTAAAAATATATAACTAATATATTTACAGAATGGATTCGAATTTACCCCTAACCACAATCACTTGTAACTTTAAAATAAAACACAATTATTGGATTAAATGTTCTTTATTTATTCTTTCCACTAAATGCCCTGATGTACATTTCGATAACATGGTTTTATTTATCATCGGAGGGTTTTGCTTCTAAACTAAATCTAAACTTACATTTCTACTTGTGAAAAATACAATTGTTTTATGCAGAGATACTAAAATCTGTACTTACGATATTAAACATATAAAAGGCATATGTTTTGGTGACAGTGGAGGATCTCTGATTTGCAATGGAATTCAGGTTGGAGTTGTATCGTGGAGTCCTACTACCGGAAATATGTGCGCCCATGAACATGTTCCAGATTTATTTTCCAGAACTGATATCAACGTAATGTGGATAAAAGAAATCATGGTTAACGCCCCTAGAGTAAAACGACTAATAGGTTTATAATTTGACCAACTCTTTGAACTACCGCTGTGATAATTCAGCTAGTATGTTAATACTTTACAAGACTCTGAAATAAATCATGAACTGGACAACACCTTAAGAATCAGGAATTCTTTTGTGTAGTTGACTGTGGTTTGTAATAAAATAGTTAAAGCTTTTTGGTGTTGAAGAAACCCCAGTCTACATGTGGTGGTACTAATATATCTGCTAATACTGTTTTACTCTCAGTCCATCCTAGACCTTTCATCTTCCACATGTAAGGTAAATCCACTTGTAGTCACGTCTTGATACCAAATCCCTTATTTCGACGAATTAAAAAAGGCTCTATTATCAATATTTCCATACAGTCCCCTGATGAATGTTTTTGTTCCCCCAATTTTGTTCAAGAGGTTCTCAATTATAAAATGAAATATAAAATTTAATTGCTTATATAAAATGTAAAAATGTTCAAATTTCTTTCCTTGAAATATGAAATAATAATAACAACATTTTACTTTTTCATAAAACAAAATTGATTGTGTTCAAACTTTTGTAAACAAACTTTATTTTTAAAATATTTTATTTTTCTAGTAATTATTATAAAATTCACAATAACTAAGTCAATTATGTAATATTTTTATAACAAAATTAGTAACAAAAGTTTTTTTAATGGTATCCTAAATTAATTTGCCAAAGTTTCCTCAGGTGTCCAAAGCTTTCAGGTGTTGAGACTTAAAAGAGTATAGCACACTTATTAATTTTTTGTATCCACGGCAAGTGAATAAAACTTTTAAATATCTTAAGTCGGTCACACTTCCCGTCTGTCAAAGACCCTTGCCAATGTTGCTCTTTAGAAGCGTGACACTCTGTCTGATTTTATAAACAAGAAAGCACAGGGTAACACAATCATTACATTTTGTATTATTATGTGTAAAGTTTAAAAATGACCAACAAACATGACAAGATAACATGAAAGGAGGGAATAACAGAGAATGCAAGAAAAGAATAAATAAGAAACTTAAGGAGAGCAGCGGCTGATATAAGTGGAGGCACAAATTGAATAGGTCATGGATAGACATTGGACTAGTTTTAATCGATGTGAATATTTTTTGGAATATCTTAATTTTCAAATGATTTTTGCTGTTAGTAATAACTAAAATGACATATTTATTAATATTTGTTACTACAGATTATTTAAGAACAATGGATGTAAATATTCACATTGTTTAGATTTATAAGTCATGTCTAATTGTCTTCTCTGTGACAGATTCTTAATTCTAAGACATTCTTTGGCTTTACAGTTGAAACCATTTTCATTCAATATAATTGAATTAGAAGTATATCGAAATTCACTGATTATAATGAATAATCAAGTTTGTTGAAGAAACAGTATTATTTATACATTATACACACGTTTCATTTCAGAACAATCAAATGTATTATCGTAAACATTAAAGCGATATTGGGCTTTTGTTAAATTATCCACTTTTTTATTTAGGATTGGATTGGGTTGTATCAGCTGCACCATTATGTATAACATCCATGTAATGTTATAAGGAAAAGTACAATGACTAATCTATACAAAACAATGCATTTAGTATGGTTTTAGAAAACCACAAAACAATTGTTAACAATCTTAATTTGTATTTATTCACATTATAAATAAAAAAAATCTTTTTCTGCGAATTACTTAACATAATTTTATTTTTATCATAGAAATGAGACATGTCATTTCCATTTACAGTCATTTGTATTTTTAATGTTTATAAAGGTGGTCATATTGGTAGCCCACTTATATATAATATTAAAAATGAAAATAAAGATAATGTATTACATATTATATACATAACATAAAAAAACTTCAGTCATTACAGATCTTTTGCTAGGAGCAATAGTATAAATATGAACATGTAACAATAGAAACTTTCAATGATAAATATCAGTTGCAAGTAATATAAGAGGGAAGAATTAGGTAGGTACGGAAAATTGAAATATTGAGAGGAATATTTAGTGGCTCATCAAATAATTTGTTTAAAATAAGTTGTTGTCAACTTCTTAACTTAATTGGTTGAGATTAATTCAAAATTAATTTGTCGAAGAAGTCTCCAATATTATCTAGTAACTTTATTTCCTACCTGTTACTAAATTAAAAGCTGATGGAAATTTGAAACTAATATCTTAACAAAGTATCCATAAAAGGAAATTTTTAAGCATAATTTAATTTTTAACCTAAAAGTAACGTGTGTTTCTCATTTAAAGTATTTTTGTATCTTAACCATTGTACAAAGTAATAGTGGTACTTAAAAAAGCAGTATATATTGACAAATATTTTTTTCCGAAAGGCTCTTTAAGCCTCTTTATTTTCTGGAATATAATTAATATAGAGAGATTTATGGATAATTATAATAATCGATGCGTACTTTTAAGTGGATATATCATTTTTAATTTCCTCTGAGCCAAAATAATTGCTTAGGAATGATGTCTGTCACTTGTGTAGAACTCAAACGGGTGGGCCATTTTTTATTTGTTATCTGGGCATATAAATAATTGGTCTATCCATTAAAAAAGTTTAACTAAGATGTAGCCACTCTGCCTCTACAATAAATTGACTGTAATCACACAACAATTAGTGGTTTGTTAGTTATCGGAGGGAAATCGGGCATAAACGCTGTTAAGAGACATAAATTATCAAAATTCCCTTTACAGATTTCATTTGAATTTGGTGAAACGTGAAGGAGTTGATCATTTGTGCAAAATCCAATTAGACGAAAATCATGATTCTGGAACCATTTATATAAACCAATAACTAATTTCTTGTTTTTTGTAAATAATAAGCGTGTTCCAGGCGAGTGCGGTAGTTCCAGTGCGGACAAAGTTGAGCGGAAAACACATTTCGGATGAGTCTCATACGATGTTTTACATCATACTACTCAATAAAAAATCTAAAGTTAGAACAAATTTTTATTTCATAGCAACATTTTTCTTTGTTTGCTAAAGAACTCTTTATCATTGAGTATTTGGCTCATAAAGAAGTACGATTCATATTTTTGGATAGTCGATTTTTATAGAGTAGTAAAACATCGTACGAGACTCATCCGAAATGTGTTTTCCGGTCTCGCATATATTACACTCGCCTGGAAAACACATATTTTCCTGACTTGTAACATAATATACTATTAAATACTTGTAGTGGCGTAGAGCAATATTGGCTTTAACGGCAAGTTTATCTCATTGTATCTAAGACACGGGGACCCCCGTATACAACTACTTTCACACTTTCAATGTAGCTAAAATAAAGAAAAACAAGTTGGCAATTTAATGTTAAAAGTCATACAAAAATCAACAGCATATCCGATCGATTTTAGTAAAATGGAAAAATTCAAAATCAATGTACTGAACGTCATTTAAACGAATATCATAAATAAGTAAACCTGGTGCAGTTATTTACAGCTAGACCTAAAAAAAATACCTTTTTTTGAATAATTGTTATAATATTAAAATTAATATTGTTTAGTTTCTATGGATTGTTAAATTGAAAAAGTCTGTGGAATTATTGGGCGCTGATTATTTAATACACAAACTGAAATTGAATGCAATATTCAAAATTGTCAAATTCTATTTCAAACTAATGTTAAATTCAGTATAACTTATTAGGTATTTTTAGAAAGGGTATTTCTTTCAAAATTATAAATCAATTCTTAGCCATGGCTTTTGGATTAAAAATAAAATGATTTATTTAAATAAGTGTTTCAAATTAAAAGAAAAAAAATCAAACCCTCTTCCAGTTTTCCACTAACAAATGATGAGCCTCTAAAAAGTTTACAAAAAATACTGTCATAAATATCGTGCAGTATTGTTTAAAAATCTCTGAACTTTTATTAATTCTGACTACCAGAACTTTTGTCACATTCTACACAAATAGAACTAAAACAATACATTAATCCTTAAATATTACAGAATATATGAGTATAACAAGGGTTTTTTATTAGTATTTATGTATTTCCGAGAGACGATTTGTACAATAACTGATAAAGTTAGTTTTAATAACGTAATACCAGCATGTGAGTGGTTGTTAACAAACAACATTCAAAGCAATAACCTTTGTCAGTTAATTATTATCTACACCACATTCAGACAAACAACCTGTGATAAATCACACAATTTTAGCGATCCATCAAATCACAGATGTAGAATATCAATTACAACTCTTCTGATTTATTGTTGTGTTTTCAATTTATTTCATTTTGGAGGAAGTTGATTAGTCATATCACGTTGACATGGTAACATGGCAGTCAGTATGAGTGGGAGACAACTTTGATTATTTAGGGATTTTATTAAATACGGGTTTAAAAGTACAAATTAAAAACACTTGTTTATATATTTATAATACTATATTCATTTTTATTATCATCTTTAATAATAGTGATATTAGTGGGCTGTATGGAAATAAAATATTATTGGGTACTAAAAACTATTGTAATTAAATTACTGAAGATTATGGTGAATATATATATATATATATATATATTTATTACAAAATAAACCCCACAAACCTCTTTTATGGAGAGAGAGAGAGAGAGAGAGAGAGAGAGAGAGAGAGAGAGAGAGAGAGAGAGAGAGAGAGAGAGAGAGAGAGAGAGAGAGAGAGAGAGAGAGAGAGAGAGAGAGAGAGAGAGAGAGAGCCATATTCAAATAAGGGTTTAAATACCATTAATTACTGAATATCAAAGTATGATGGTGTAAATTCCATTAGTTTCTAACATTCATGATTATTAAATGGTTATAAACAACAAGGTAATTTTAAAATATTTATTGAATTGAAAATGAAATTGTGATATGTTGTGCATTATAAAAACCCAAATTTTACTTTTTTCATCACAAATAATTGATGATGTCATCCTAATATACCAATCAAACAACTTTAAGCATAAATAATGATTCCATGCATTAGGCCATAAATTCCGTGAGGTAATTTGCAAATTTGAAGTGAACAAGATCCATCTGTTTGTAACAAAGGTTAGTTATCCAGTCAACATATCCTATGTTAATCATTCATTGAGGCAGATAAAACTACATAAGGAAAGATAATCACTCTTCCATTATTCCACTCTCACCACTGTACATAACAGTAAACTTAAAACATCTCCTAATCTACATCAACTAATGTAGCCTACAAGAGTTTTATTTGGAAATAAGTTTGAGAGGTTTCAGAGAGCCTGAGTTTAGGTTTAATCACAGTTGTGATTTTAACTTTCCAACTTCTTGGCAAATGGAAAGTTTCCTCTAACAAAGTAACAAGTGGCTGCAACTTGACTTTGGTGTGACTTGTTTATAGAACTTTGTACGATACTAAGAGATTTAAGATAATATATGAGAGAGGAAATATTACTTATGGGAAAATAATATAATTTAGTCAAATATTAACCCTTTTAAAACTAACAATATTAATAATGCCTGCAGATAGAACCAAGAGAAATTTGCCATTATTATTAATAATTTCAGATGATTAAAATACTTATTTTTGGTTTTTGTAGAACTGCAAATAAAATGTATATATTTTGTACTTCAGTAAATACTGATATCCGTACTGTAAACCCGCGATTAAAATTTTATTTATGAAATAATAATAATATTTTGTGGCAGGTGTAATCCACGTAAAACAAACGTCAACTGAACTTAACAAAATACATGAAAATTACTTTTTATATTTTCAATCTAAAACATCAATGATAGAAACGAAATATTGATTCAGAAAGCAACTTTGTATCAAATTGTATTGACTTAAACATAATAAGCTTCCTAGATTGTGTATTTAATGAATATATTATATTAGGTTAATTACCCTAATTGTTTTGTCAGACAATCCAAATTTCATCCTTGTGGATAACCGATTTTGACAGTTAAACTGTCATTGTCAGATCTAAAACATCGTGAATTCGTTCAGTCACATGAAAGTGTCGTCCAGTGGCGGTGATAAGAACCCAGGCCCCCCCCGCAAATTTATTCATCGGGCCCCCCTCCCCCAATAATCTTTTCCCGGATGTTTATCTATTCGCCGGCCGGCGCCGGTGAGTCACCGCGATGCGCGACGTAGCGATAGCTGCATTACTTATCGGCCAACGGTAAACAATACACAAACTTCGTATCATGACATTAAATAATAAATACTGCTCTCTAAAAAATAATGGTTATTGCCGTTTTGGATGCACGATGCACAATCTTGTCTGAAGATATTTTACCTTATTTTAGTAATTTCTTGACAATACTTATAAAAATATTGTTATGATGGGGGGGGCCCGTCGCGGGTCCGGGTCCCGGTAAAATTTTCCGAAAAATCCCTGTCAAGGCTCGCGGGCCCGCTATCGCCGCCACAGGTGTCGTCCCATTAACCAACTCTTGTTCTTGTCCGATCCTGACGTTATTAGTCATCGAAGACTAGGGGGTCTTTATTTTATATTCTCTTATTATTACTTTTTTACAAAGCGATCATTAAATCTGCCTCTTTTATATTTCCCATAGGTCTCTCCTAACCTAAACTTGTTTTTGTCTGACCCAGACATCATCGAAGACTAAGGGGTCTTTATTTTATATTCTCTTATTATTACTTTTTTTACAAAGCGATCATTAAATCTGCCTCTTTTATATTTCCCATAGGTCTCTCCTAACCTAAACTTGTTTTTGTCTGATCCAGACATCATCGAAGACTAAGGGGTCTTTATTTTATATTCTCTTATTATTACTTTTTTTACAAAGCGATCATTAAATCTGCCTCTTTTATATTTCCCATAGGTCTCTCCTAACCTAAACTTGTTTTTGTCTGACCCAGACATCATCGAAGACTAAGGGGTCTTTATTTTATATTCTCTTATTATTACTTTTTTTACAAAGCGATCATTAAATCTGCCTCTTTTATATTTCCCATAGGTCTCTCCTAACCAAAACTTGTTTTTGTCTGACCCAGAAGTTATTAGTCATCGAGGACTATTCCGTTCTATCCATTAGTTTTGATAAATTTCTGTTTTCTCATAATCTTAGGGATTATGTGGTTTCTTGTCTGATTCTCATGCTAAAGTTTCTAAGTGGAAGTTTAAAATTTGGATATTTCTTTTCAGAGGTCGAATCATTGTTGTCTGATAATTTTCCTATATGAACTGTTTAATTTGGATTAATTTTGAGGTGGGAAATATGGTTTTTTTCATGTCGTGAAATAATTTTAATTATAATTTTCTTCTTGCATTCCTAGGCCTACCAGTTGATGGTTGAATATTGAATAGGAGTTGATTGAAATGTCCGCTAGATTTCGTGTATGTTGCTCCTCCTTTGAATGACATTCCTTGAATATCTGCTCTGCATATATTTTCACTGAATGCATTCCGAATTGTTTCGGCTTTCTGCCTTTTTAAGTTTAAAAGTTATATAACTGTTTCGTGACTTTTTTGACACGCTGAATATAAAAAATATATACAATAAATCATGGGCGTCATCACCAGTTCATTATGGGGGGGGGGACATATGCCGGGGGTGCGGAATTTTTTAAAAATTAAACTTCTCAAAACATCGTTGTTATGCATTTATTTATGCGTTTGTAACAGAAATGTAATGTTAAAAACCCTAGTAAAGACAAAGCCCGATGTTTACCTTTGCAGGATTTAAGTAAATCATTCGTTTTTAGCAAAAATATTTTTACATCTGAAATATTGGGGGGGGGGGGACGCGTCCCCCCCGGCGATGACGCCCATGCAATAAATATATTTATAGAATAATCATAGAAGCCAAATCCTAGTTTTCTAAATGTAATTTGTGTGTGTATAGGCTATGTAGGTTGGACTGGTCGGTCACATTGTTTCTCTCCCATCGAGCTATATTGTTAGAAATGTATAGAGTATTTCATCCCAAACAGGTTTTAACCTCGGATGAAGTGACCCTTTGCTATTTTTTTGTAATACAGCAGGAAGTATTTTTTGTTATTATTATTATTGTTTATTATGAATTTTATTTTATAATGTGAACAGTTGTCTATTTTATTATTAAGCATATAAGATTGTCAAATTTTTCCTGTTTTATGTATAAAAAAGAGGGTCAAATAAATAAAATTTTCATTTTCATATACCCTCTTTGGATAGAGGATGGATATAATAAATAAAATGATATTACAGTAATATGTTGATTAGGTGTATGTATGAGTGAGTGTGTGTTGCATATGTGTGAATGACCTTATGGATGTTTACACATGTATGAATGTGATAAATAAAATTATGATACATTGTAATGTTACTGAACAAATTACTATAACTTTAAAATGTATGCTTTGTGAAATAAAATAGTAACCCTAAACATATTACCGTATTTAAATGTTTTTGTCCTATTAAAGAATGTTTTGTTATTTTAACATGCAGATTACTTTTTAAAAAGATTTCATCAAAGGCTCTAATAATAGACTTTAAAATTAATAATTTCTATATTTTTTGTTTAATCTTGTTAAATATAAGTAAAATAACTTAGACTTTCATAAATCACATTTATAAATGTTCCACAATTACTAGGATAAATATAGGATGCTGTAAAGTTAAAAATTCTTAAACTTTATGCAAAAGGATTATATTGATCAATTTTATGAAATTATATTTAATAATTTTAGGGCTCCAAGTTCGAAATTGACATTTTGTTTTACACAAATAATTAAGTCACCCAGTGGTCACATCAGCTGTTTTACAATTGTAAAAAGATAAGTATTTATGAGAAAAACAACAGTACCGTATCAACTTTCTGAGTTTCTATTATGTTCCAGGGTGTGTAGTGCACATTTGTCGTTTTAAAATAAATCTTGAAATTATTTTGTTAAAACAAAACATAAAAACACTATGGGTAAAGTTACAAACCTAAAACACCATATGTTGCACTTCTCAAAGTTTCTAAATGACATTAGTAATATCAAGAATATTGACAACTTGGTTGTTTGCTTATTCTAATTAAAATAATTATTTCCATGATTATAAACACCATATGCAAATATTTTACACAAACTCTCTTTTTTTCAATTTTACTGAACAATAAAGCCACATATGAAAACCTTCAATATTATCCCCTCTTAATCATAAAGAATGTTGACTATATTAGTTTAAAAACAACATTAGTCAAAGGAATAAAGCCATACATTTTAAATTATAGCCATATTTATATATAAAGTGAACATTTTTACAAAGACAGGAAATGGTTAAATCTTTATTAAAGTAATGTTCATTTGATTTATAACCTTCTATGAGCGATAAAAAAAATTCACATTGTTTGAATAATCAAAGTAAAGAAGAACAAGGCATAGATTAGGGTGCAAGTTGTACTCAACTTCTCCTAATTTTCATTAGAAACATAAATTGAGTGTCAAAACTGCCCACTTTGCATGAAAATCCATTTGAAACTGTAAAACATTTCGGGTCTAGTTAAAGAAAGCTTTGTGTAAGACGGTGCACAATAAATGAAAATCTTGAGAAGAATATAAATGGTTTTCCTTTAATATAGCAGAAGTTTAAAATATTACAATATCACTAATAAATACTATAAAAGTGTAAATAATTAAATGATAAATGCTGTTTTAAGTTATAATATTTAAATACAGTGTTTATATTATAATAGGTGAGAATTGATCAATGGTGGCTCGTGGTGTACAAGATGGATGAAGCGGCTACAGATAACTGATATACTTACACTGTACATACCTTGTTCTATTTTATGCCTTTAATATAAGGTTGATTCTTCTCTCCTTCAACCTTGCAAATTTATCAATGATGTTGTCAAAAATGGTTGCATATTTATCAACTCGTTTAGGAGTTCTTTTCGATTGAAATTTTTGACGAATTAGTAAGCTTATTTTCTGAAATTGTATTTCTAAGGTATGAATTTATTCATTTCAAACAAGAAAAACTTCTCTCTACGGAAAAAATTGTGAATGGAATTTTAAATATTTAACAAAACAGTACATAATATGCTTCTTTGAAAGTACTTCTATTCTCTGTTAAAATTTCTATAAAATCTCTCAACTCTTCATCTTCATAAAGAGTTGTAGTTCAGATTTCAGTCTTGGCAAATCAGAAAAGATGTTAGGGTAACATACATTTAAATTACTCAATGCTTTGATCATCTGGTGTAAAACAGTATCTATAGTTGCAATGATTTCTTTTGTTGGTTAAAACAACTTTTATACAACAGGGATCACTCAAAGATAATATAAATCAAGGTTTGGGGGGGTATATAAAATGATCAAACAGAGGTAACCAGTGAGGGTGCGGAAAGAATATGACACGGCTGATATCATTGAACCTTTCATAACAGTCCAGGAAACCAAGGACCACTAAGCATAACAGTCCAGACATGGTTAGGTTCTAACAACAGAGGTGATAAAGCTTCATGTGTATTCTGTTTTTGTATTAACTTTGTACAGATCAGTCTATATGAAGAGAGATTAATTGAACTAACTTTCTTGTGCAACATTGCTTCCGCTCTGGGGTAAAGATAGTAAAACCATTGAATTAAATTAAGTAAACATTAAATATAAATATAGGAATATAAAACCATCGTATTAGTCTAGAGAATTTGGCCACTTATAATGTATACTAATTTCTAATGTTATTAACAATAATGTCGCACTGCTTCATTTTCCGATTTAAGTTTTCTAAATTGTTCTAACTCTTATAGTTTAGGATCTATAAAAATTTGGAATTAGTCAATTTTGTACTTACCGATTTGAATTATTTTTAATAATTACCAATGACGATTAGTGTTCACTAAATCATTTTAGTGTTTTTTTTTATAGAATGAGGATTAAAGTAGGGATAATAAATGTAATAATTTATTATACAATGTAAAATTAAATCAACCATGGGCACCCATGTGTGTGTGAGTGTGACACTTAACAAACTTTTGATAGGCTTCAGTGTTCTGACATTTTGAGTGAAAAAGCAAGTGGTAAGACAGGGGGACCAGTTACCCTTGAACTTGTTTACAGTTGTATTTCAAAAGCTTGTCATTTAGATGTATTACTTTCTCGTGTATGCGTAGTAAAAAGTAATGTACAGTATCTATATTTTATAGTATAAAGATTGTAAATAAGCTTTTGTTTGATATCCTTGACTGAAGAAAACAGAATTGCTTTCATAAATTAATTGGTGTAATATTATTTTAATTTATTTCACAATTGGAAATAATTAAGTATTTTAAAACTGGAAACGTAATATTATGACCATTCTTTTTTAATATATGAAAAATAAACTGAACCATTGATTGTTATTAAATGAACCACAATACCATTATCCGTGCTATAACAAAAATGATGATTTTGGTTTACCCAAGAACAGTACTCCGTGAATAGGTAAATGCATAAAAGTCTGTTTAGCAGGACTTTTCATTCAATTGTTTTTTTGTAGTCTAGAATATTCACTTACAGTGTTCTCATTCTACATAAATTTGTCTTCAACTTTAAAAAATAAATTCACAACGCATGTGCTTTGAGGAACTTTCGTGTTTGTGTAGAACACGAGTTACAGTACTGATATAAATCATCAAAACAGTAGTTCATCTACTTACCTGATTTTTAATAAAAATAATTAAGAGAGGCATACAGAATTTAAATAATGACTACCACACAAATTCCATGTACCATGTTTAAAAATTTCAATTTTACACTTTATTATGTTTCTTCCCAAATTTGTGCAAATATAATAAAGGTACAGGTTTTTCACTACAATTTTATTTATCCACGCAATTCTATCTAAAAATCCACAAGTTGTTTATTTTTAGGGTCTGGCAGGCCCAACATTTCACATTTGACATTAATACTGAAGCATATCAATTTAAGAAGTAACCAAGTGAACTTTTTGGTTTTTTAATTTTGTGGGTTCATGTTACACTTTTACATATATCTAAAACACAGGATATCCACCAAGACATTCTACACACTGTGGTGCATCTTTGGTTTCAGTTGTTGTTGCTTAATTATTATAGGACTTGGGAAACCATTATAGTTGAGTTAACAGGATATGGTGTTAACTTGGGTTCCAACCCTTGATCAGAGAGGTCTCATGTCAGCCACCTCTTTACATTGGTGGTATCAATGAGCAGACAATTCTGTGATGGCTGCTTTCATCTACACACAAGTTTTCAGTCTTAAGGTAGCAACATAGATGAAATATGTTACGGTTAAACTTTGTAGTCCACTAGTTATACCAGCAGCTGACTACAATTAATTGTCATTTGCTATAATGCTGGCAATAAGTGTCTTTGAAGTAATCATATATTAATAATAATATTTTGTTCTTTTTTAACCACCAAAAAAATAGAAAGGCAATAACAAAAAAAGTCTGTTAGACAACTTAACATATTTAAGATTTCAAAATTTAAAGAAATAACAACAATAGGTTCAATTCTAATAAGACTGTTTCTCACTTAAATGAATCATGTCTTTATTTTTCAGTCACTAAAAATAAAGGATATTAAAAAAAAAAAAACAGTATGAATTTCAAGGATCTTAACATTCTATGTAAAAGTTTGTAATTAATAAAATTACAAATAATTATTTCACAATGTGTTGTCTATTTTATTTAGGATTTTGTGGGATCAATTATATTTGAAATTGTATCCAATATTGGCACTGAAAAGATATTGAATCATTATAAAATTAATGAAATTTATTCTATTGTTCCTAAAGTTTAACCTATTTGGAAATTTTAGTGTTATCATCAAGAAGACCTAAATTTTAGACCATTAAGCGTGCACTGATCTCATGACACAAGGAACTTATGTAAAAATACGGATAATCTGTAGTAAACTTCACTTAACCTTTGAGTTAATTGACAGGATAGGACACAAATTTGTTTTTGAAAACTTCAGAATAAAAATGATAGCAATTTACTTCTGCTGATAAGATCAATGAACACTTCATAATCTCAGGTGTTATTATTAAACCAAAGATATTATGATTAAAAGTATGGAGAAAAAAATAAATATTTAGGTGTGACCTTTAATAAAGCGATTGTAATCAATTCAGACAAAATGATTCAACACTGGATAGATAAGTTAGACAATCTGTCAAGATCACCACTTTTAGAATGTAATTATAAATTTGTACATATTGTCAGTCATAGTTAGTAAATACAATTCAAGTGACTAAAACAATTTTAGAACTAACATCAGATATCACTGACTTGATGCTTTACAGTTGTAACAAAATCAAAGTTAAAATAATTAATTATAGTTTGATTATTGCAGCTCATGCATGACTGAAGATGGTGAGATTGTAGTCGAGATGCCTTTGATTTTAATAAACACATCATTTGCATTTAAATTTTTTTAAATCTCACAAGTCAAGCTCAATAAAACAAAGTATATATTTATTTAAAAGTTAAAGGTCTAGGATGTTTTTATAACAGTTTGGGAAGCCATTACACAATCGTCAATATATCTATAACAAATTTAATTGATAAATACATGAACCATTTTAGAGATTAAACAAACTGATAATTTCAAATTGTTATCAACATTAAAAAAAAAAGTTAATTTAAAAATAAATAAATACAGGATTAGATTTGAGGAAAATATATATACGAGGGAGGACCCAAAAATAACGGGAATCGGGCTTGTGAGAAGAGGGGGTGGGCGTGGCCGGCTGGCCGAGAGGGAGTCTCGAGTCACATTGCTACACGTCAGTGTGCAAAGTTTGTTCGCTGTGAGTGGATCAGTTCGTCTGTGAGAACTTTTTTTGTGAAAGACTTTTTCCGTTTCGGCGAAAACGTAAAATGGCTGACTGCTGGGAGCAACGTGTGGCTATGAAATTTTGCTTCCTGTTGGGGAAAACGCTCACGGGAACACTTGTAACGCTTAAAACAGCTTATGGGGAAGCTACTTTAACTAAAACACGTGTCTATGAATGGTTTCAGCGTTTTAAAAATGGAGAAATGTTGACTGAAAACCAGCCTCGTTCTGGGCGCACTTCAACGTCAAGAACTGACGACAACGTTGAGAAAATCAACACTCTGGTTCATAAAGACCATCGCCGAACCATTGATCAATTAGTTGCGATGTCTGGGTTGACTTGGAGTTCAATCCAGAGGATTTGTTTATCATGCCTGTTTCGAAGCCTGTCTGTGAAGCAGTTTTTGACGAAAAATGGTATGATACCGATTTCACCCCCCCCCCCCTATAAACCGGATCTCGCTCCGTGCGACTTTTTTTGTTCCCCTGACTCAAAAGGGATATGAAAAGTAAATGTTTTGAGACTGTAGAAGAGGTGAAACAAAATTTTCTGGATGGACTAAAAAACCAAGTGAATATCATCAATGTTTTGAACAATCGTTGAAACGATTAGAGAAGTGCATGGCAGTCAATGGTAATTACTTTGAAGGTGACCAAAATTTGGTGTAAAAATATTGAAAAATAAAGGAGTTATGAAGAAATTCCAATTTTTTGTTCTCCCCTCGTATATATTTCCTGTTGTGGTAGGATAACTTAATACATATAGATATAATTTAAGTTTTGTTTTAAACTCTACAGTACAGAGTTTTCTGAACAGATTATGATTTATTGTGAATAATGCATTAATAACTAAATAAAACACAATCAACTACATAGCCTAACCTAAACATAAAAATACAAACATCTTTATACACACACAATATATAAATAAAACAAACACAAAAACTGATAGTTATTTAGTTGCTACCAATGTAATGGGTTGATATGAAAATACACCTTCCTGCACATTGATCTCAACTCCGTTTGATAGCAGAGAAAGTCTTGTCAAGGTTTTGGATCTTTAACGGCCAGATTGACATAGTTCTTTACAGATCTTGAGTAAGAGAAAGAAGTTCATGCACTCCAGGTAAACTATTTACTGACACGTCTATGAATTCTCCAAATGGTTTACTGCAAACAGGAAATGCAACTATATAAAATGGAAACAAAAATTCCTAAAACATAACATTCCATGATGTACACAGACTACTGGAGACATCATTGTTTTATGCCAAAGTTGGTTATTATAAGCCTTATAATTACTTATCACTATAAATGTGTTTATATACTTATGAGTTATGAATTTACTGAGTAATAAGTGGTTATAGAAATATTTTGATTTTGTCAAAATGCTAAATTAACCAATATTTACATTCCTAATAACCAAAGATGTTGGCTTCAAAGACAGTTTATACGTGCATAGGAAAGACTGATAGATGGATGTTTGGGGACAGTTTGTGATATATAAAATTGCAAAATATGAAAATAAATGTTTTATATACCTCTCTGTACAGTGTCTGTATGTACATGTACACCCAACCTCACACAGATAGAAGGTGAGATAGCTTGAAAAGAAAAGATGCTGGAAGACTTTAAAGAAAAACAATGGAAGATTTTGCAGATACAGGTTACATTTTGCTAGGAGACAAACTCCATAGGATTGTGATGTCAAAGAGGGAGGCTTTTTTGTTACCAATATAAAGCCAGATCTAGGATAGCGACAAATAATTACAAAAAGTAATTAATAAAGAGTTTAGTGAAAGAAAAAGATTAAATAATGCAACCACTAATAAGTAATTCACACTAGAACAAAGAAAAGATGAAATAATGGCATTAAGAAAGCTAAAAAACCGAATATTCTTAAGTTCTGTACAGGGAAAATATTGGTATGAGAATTAGGAATTTTCAGGCTATAAATACTGAAATAATTACTCTCCGAGTAGTAAAAAAAAAAAAATTAAAAAAAGTCTTAAAATGTACGAGTCGGAATCCACGCTGGTCAAAGTAACAATTTTTAAAATCGATACTCTATAATAAATTATTGAAAGTCAAAATTTTCTAAAAGACTACCAGTAAAGTCAAAAAACAATGAAATGAAATGAAATTAAAATTTAAAATCAGTGAAGGGAGCTAGTGGTGGTTGTTCAGTCAAAGTAAAACAGTGGTAATTTTAAATAAATGCAATTAATCCAAATTTGATATTATTAGGGATGATCGTACTGTTTGTTTCTTGTCATCTGTAATTAACAATTTGTTATATGAAAATATGCGCGAAATATTAGTCAAAATAGCACAAAATATTAAATAAAACATTTTCTAGATTAAATTTAAAACTCGGGTTTTGAGGAGCATTGAGTCACCTTTAGGACCACCTGTGTGCCAAATTTCATGGCTGTAAGTGGAATAGATTCATCTGGACACACCACACATATCCTTTTATATTATTAGAGTTGTTACTGATAAATCTTACCCCATATAAGACAAAATTAACTGTAATTCATCTAAGGCAACCTACCACTTATTATTCAAGCATTGCTCAGTAGATTATATTGGAGAAACCATTACCATTTACATATTAGAATGACACAACTACTATTTTAATAAATCTGAAATAGACCAATGTCATTTCATGTAAAGGAATACAATGACAATTTATATCATAATTTTATTTTGAATGACAAAAAAATTTAAATTGAAAACAAGGAACATTAAATTTAATTTAAGAAAATATGAACAAGAACCTCAACCAGTTTTAAAATCTAAATTCTTTCTACTTAAAATATGGATACATTTTTGTAATTTAAAATTCTTCATCTTATAATTATTTGAAAAAGATGATTATTGTATTTGTAATTCTTTAGAAGTAACACATAACTTACTTTTTGATGCAGTAGTATTGACCTCAACCATTCAAGTTCTTCTTGTTGATTGTGATTTTCCTTCTCTAGTTTTTGCAATTTCTCTTGCTGTTTCACATACTCCACCTCGTTTGCCCTTGGGTTTTCCAGATCTTCTAGTTGCTTTGTATACTGTACCTCGATTATCCTCAGTCTTTCAATTTCTTGTTGCTTCTTTACATTCTCTACTTCAATTGCCTTCAGGTTTTCAAGTTCCTTTAGTTGTGTTTTATAATCTACCTTAACTACCCTAAGTCTTTCAATTTCTCCTTGTAGCTTTGCATTATCTACTTCTACTGTCCTTAACCTATCAAGTTCCCCTAGTTGCTTTTTATCTTCTACCACAATTTCCCTCAGTTTTTCAAATTCTTGTCGCATCTTTACATTATCTACTTCAATTGCTTTCAAGCTTTCAAGTACCTCTAGTTGTGTTTTATAATCTACCTCAATTACCCTAAGTCTTTCAATTTCTCCTTGTAGCTTTGCATTATCTACTTCTACTGTCCTTAATCTATCAAGTTCCCCTAGTTGCTTTTGATCTTCTACCACAATTTCCCTCAGTTTTTCAAATTCTTGTCGCATCTTTACATTATCTACTGCAATTGCTTTTAAGCTTTCAAGTTCCTTTAGTTGTGTTTTATAATCTACCTCAATTACCCTAAGTCTTTCAATTTCTCCTTGTAGCTTTGCATTATCTACTTCTACTGTCCTTAATCTATCAAGTTCCCCTAGTTGCTTTTGATCTTCTACCACAATTTCCCTCAGTTTTTCAAATTCTTGTCGCATCTTTACATTATCTACTGCAATTGCTTTTAAGCTTTCAAGTTCCTTTAGTTGTGTTTTATAATCTACCTCAATTACCCTAAGTCTTTCAATTTCTCCTTGAAGCTTTGCATTATCTACTTCTACTGCCCTTTGTCTATAAAGTTCTGCTAGTTGATTTTTATAAAGTTCTGCTAGTTGATTTTTATGCTCTACAATAATTCTCATTTTTTCAAGTTGTTCTTGTTGATAGTCTTTCTCTATTTTTTCCAACTTCTCTTGTTGCTTGTTATATTCTAATTCTAGTCTTCTCAGGTTTACTTGTGCAGTTACAAGATCCTCATGTTTTAATCTACTTTCCTAAAACAAATTGATTTGTGTAATTATTGATTTCCTAAAGTTATCTTTAATATGAATGATATTCATAATTTAATTATACATTAATAGATACACAAGACATAGGACAGTATCAAATGTTATAAAGCTATACAGGTGTAGTACATCTACATACAGATTAAGTATTTGGTTTACTGAAAAAAATTAACTATAAAATTACCTATATTACTTCCAGGTAATATAAATTTCCAAAGTAATAATTTAAAAGATTATATATCAGAAAGCACTCTTGCTTTGGGATGATGTTTGATGGCAATATTAATGGTCTGACACCACCATACAAATCATAACATAGCAGAATACTATAAAACAACCTCTCAAGCTACAACATGTTTCATCCTATATCGAGGTGGAGGGTAATGAAAAGGCTGACGACATGCTTGCCAAAAAAGGAAAGAAAGTGCACACCAGTAAAAAATCAATAGAAGCAGCTTCTTTTCAAAACTTATTAAACATGCAGTGAGCAATATAATGAAACAGGGAGCAATAAATAAATCCAACACAAAGAAGTGGAAGGCTATTCACAAGAAGTGGAACAAAAACTCAAAAAAGAAGCTGTTGATATCTTCAGACTTGGAACAGGATATAATTGTTTGGCAGCACAATTAGAAAAAGTTAACATATACCAATCTAGTGGATGTACCATTTGGTTGAGTGCACTAAGCTTTAACCAGGAAGGACTAAAAACACACGGTTAAGCTATACTGGGATGCCAGATCTTTGATGATGAGATGACTTCACTACCATCAGCAATAGGAACAGCAACAACATCAACAATATATTAAAAGATGAGAGACAACTGCATGATAGCATACAAAAAAGTAGACCATGACTCAATTTTATGCTTTAGAAATAAAATTCAAAATTTTTTAACAATAAAGGGACTGATGGAAAATTATTTTAATACCTATATTATTCATAAAGTTTGTTAACAAAATTTTGATTTATGTTTTCCAAATTACTATATCTAAAAAAAATATTACACCAATCAACATTGAAATTTTAAATTTCATTAAAAAAATGACTTTTGAGCTAACTTAGTAAAGGACCAGATCCAGGAAATATTATAATTTGTTCATGTTTTATTTAATCATTTTTGGTTATAAATGATTGTGTAGAGAAGTTCAATTTACTTTGTAATTCGATTTAAGTTGAACCATTTGCGGTTAAAGTGCAGGTTATAGTAAAAAAGACTTCACTTTAGAAAACAAATGTGAATAATATGTAAAAATAAGTTCTGGTACGAACGTTTCATACTTTCAATAACACACCGGATCTATTGGCTAAATGAGGAAAACACAGTTTATATTTTGTCCAACTTCCAGTTCATGTAATAGATTTGCTGGCGGATTATTCATCATCACAAACACTTTTCAAATAAATTTTCATATTTAAAATATGACCTCACTTGAGTGGAACAAACACAATTTCGAAACAATGTAATAAAAATGTACGGATTTGTTCATGTAGTTTTTTTGTGAAAAGTAATTTACAGGCATGTAGTTTTGAATAAATTAAAAAAAAGAAATCTCATATTCACAAATGTTCCAACCACTGTTAATGGTTCCCAATTGTATTGGAATAAGGCTCTTTCCTCTCCATTCCCCATAGGATTATTTTATTTGTGATATACCAATGTTGCTTATATGGATGTTATTGCTTTGTTTTAAAAAACTGATAAATTAAAAATTAAAAATGGCATGCAGCACAATGTTTATATTTTGCTTTGATGATTCACTGATGGTTATGAACCCAAAGACTAAGTATCTTATATTTAGGGTCACAACAAATTACTTTTTTTCTTCACTGTTACAATATCATGAATTATTTAGCAGAGTAAATACTGCTCATGACAATAAATAGAAAAATTTGTTCTTATACATATAAATAAAATAAAAAGTAAAGAAAAGAGTATAGAAAATATTTTAAATAATATTTTGTTTATTACACGTTTATTCGTAGCACAATAGAAGATATCAATTTATGAAAGAAATATAAATATAAAAAGTTGATAATATTAAATATTTATGTTTGTAGGTTTATTCCAAGTTAAACTAAAAAACTCAATCATCCTAATAAATTTAAATTTGTTAAAATATTTTATATTCTAAGAACACATTGTAAACTTCAAATTCTTTGTTATACACTAATTAACTTCAAAATAGAATGCATACTTATGATATGGGGAGGGTCATAATACCACAATAAAACCAATTATTTTACTTAAAGTTGTATTCAGATGTCATATATATATCTGAGACTATGTATACCAAATTTGTTTTAACTCTTTATTATTTTACCAGTTAGATATGTATATATTTATAAAGTGTTATTTTGATAAAAGTGACGATGACAGACATAGTTCAGGTTTAAAGATTGAAACTCTCTGAAACTTAACAAAATTCAACTCTTACTTGGTACAAAGACTTTTCAATTGTATTCTGTTAAGTACTAAAACCTGTTATAATAATCTAACTTATTGCGAGTTACCCAGAAAATTTTAATAAAAAAAGAGAATATAAACACTGTGTTAGATGTATCTGTGTGTATTATTATAAAAAACAAAAGAAAAATTATAATACACTGTGTGCAGGTACGGGAAAAAGTGGATGCATGTGTGCTTGTATGTATGTTTATATATATTAAAAGATTATTATTATTATTATTTTAAGTAATCAAGTTTCTATAGTTTATTCAAAGTCATGTCAAGGTTTTTTCATTATTTAAATTGTGAACCAAATAGAGTTAATTAACAAGTTGCAACAGTTCAGTCAGCTTACTTTTTTTTATAATTACTTATTTTTTCTCTACTTTTCATATAATTATTGCTTTAAAACCTCACCCTCTATGAACTTGTACTTATATTTAAAATTGTAACAGGACCCCAAACAAGTCAGGTACTGCCATCCTCCTCTAATTAAATATCATGTTAAAAATGTTACGTCATCTCTGGTCTTAGTAGGTTAGTATTTAATGTAAGATAATAATGGAAATAAAACATTTATTGAATATTAACAATTTAATCAACCCTCCTAACTGGTGATGTTGCAAGAAAAGTCCTAAAAGAAAGCAAGTGAACACTTTATTATAAAAGATACAACCTTGGTCAGTAGTATGACAAAGAAACCAGTGGAGGCTGTGAAGGACGGTTTCTAAATGAATTTAAAAGTTTAAAATTAAATTTATTTATTATTAATATTTTAAAATTATTAATTATCTTGTAAAATAGTTTTAAATTAACTATGTGCTCTTGAGAGCTTTGTATAATCTTGGATTTATCTCGGTTTTATCTTGGATACTCTGATTGTCTGACGTACAATAATTTAAACACATTTTCTTTTCTTTAATACCATTTCTCCATTAACGTCTTAATAAAGGAGAAAAGGTTATTTTTGAAATTAATCATATATTTTTTCGAATGTTTATTAATTTTTTTACAAATTATTAGATATATTCTAAATTTCAATTTTCACCTTTATTAAAAATTAAATTTTGAATTAAGAGTCTATGTAGTTAATTAGAGGCTCCTCTTTAATTTGCAGTTTATATGCAGGAATATGGATAAATAAACAAGAATAAAAACCGTCTACCTTCGGACCACCTGAAAATTGAAATATTAAAGTAAAATATGTAATAATTTGTTTTCGCCATTCCGAATATTGTTATAATAATTCAAATATATAAGACTTACCGTCGTCACTATTCTGTTTGCGTCGTTCAAACGACGGCTGTTTCGTCCATTCAAGCCTCTATTCAGCCATTATCAAGTTGTAAAGTAATCTGGTTTCCCTTCGTCAATTACAAAAACTTATACACATTACACAAGAGCAAAATTACACACGAAACACTTACACGTACATACAATTAAAATTGATTCATAAATATTTGTCTACGTCCTTACTACACAGAGTCTCGAATATTAAACAGTCTCGAACAGTCTCTAATATTGAGTCTCGAACGACGCAAACAGAATATTGACGACGGTAAGTCTTATATATTTGAATTAAAGTAAAATGATTAAGAATCAAATCAGCTTATGCAATGCAGGGGTAAAACCTTTGTACATTAATAATATTAACCACAATACACTATACTACTAATTCCAATCATTAGTACAGTTATAATATTTAATATACAGTGTTCCATGAAGGTATTCCAATGTTTGACTTGTCATGGAACAGTTTTATTAGACCAATATGGTTACAATTTTGCAAGAATGTTGTAGAAAAAAGTATATCACAGAATGTTCAAGTAAATATCTTTCAAGTTTAAACATTGATAGAATCTCATCTTAAATTTACAATAGATATAGTCTGCCCATTAAATTATTTCCTGAATCAACGGATTGTGAAAATAAGTCCTCTTGTTATTCTACGAAAGACATCATACAGTTTTTAAAAGCATTGGTTTTCAAGTAAAACAGATAAACTGCCTATAAAGCAATGTTCTGATTTGATGGTAGATAATATAAATTCTATAGAAGACGAAACTTTAAATAGAAAGAGAGTGTTGATTATATCAGATAGCCATGGAAGAATGTGTGCACAATTAAGTAATGAAAAGCTCAGGGAAAATTACAATGTATCTGGAATTGTAATACTTGAGGCACTTTTTAAGGATGTAATAGATAATACTGATGTACTTGTGAAAGATTTTAATACTAATATTTTATTACAGTGATGAGTGGTGTTTATAACAAACACCGTTTTAATTAGACAATTGGAAGGCTTTGTATAGGTTTTTCTCCTTATATAAAAAAAAACTAATTTAATAGTAATTTAATTCTGTATGAGATAACAATCAATGTAAAATTTGATTTTGACTTGAAACTAGCAAATTCACTAATTCATCAGACAATAAAAAAGTTTAAAGACAAACTATCTCAGTATATAGCATTAACTTTTCAAAAAGGAGACTGCAAGATAAATATTTTTATAGACGGGGACTTCACCTAAATAAAATTGGGAAGAGAGTGTTGTGTACAAGATACTGTGAATTGATTTGTGATGCAGAGGTTCCACTTGGGCAGGAACATCAAACTTGAGACACAACTATTCCGATTGGTTAAATGGAGTGAAGAAAATAACTGAAAAAAAATCTAATAATATTTTTATTCTAACGTTGGGAAATAAAGAAACTTTTTTAGACTGATGGTTGAAGATAAATTAACTGTATTTAGTTTAACCCTTTGACGAGTGCGGCCGTTCCTGAACGTCCCAAATAGCCAACAGCTGGTTAGTAAGTATTTACAAAGAAAATTGTTGTCAAGGAGTAAGAAAAATTTTTTTTTAAATAGTTGTTTTATTGGTTACAAATGTATAATAATATAATAATATTGTGTTAAAAACTTGTAAGAATAAAAATTTACACTGATAAATGTACTTTAAAAAAAATTTGCACTGAAAAATCATTGTCACCCGTCGGTATAGCAGACATACACAAAAACGTTTGCTGGGCCGCTTTTTTTCTACGAATCAATTTAGTATAGCCTACATAATGGAAAATATAACATTTCTTTTCAGTTTTCTTGGAAGCGTGTGTTGGTTTCGTTTGCTGATAGCGGTATCCCATTGTCGGCGGCATAAAAACACCGTGGCATTGTCACCCGTCGGTATAGCAGACATACACAGACAAAAACGTTTGATGGGCCGCTTTTTTTCCACGAATCAATTTAGTATAGCCTACATTATGGAAAATATAACATTTCTTTTCAATTTTCTTGGAAGCGTGTGTTGGTTTCGTTTGAGACGCGGCTAAATGTGTCAAAAGACTAGACAGAGGGGAATCTGTAAAAAAGCTTTGTAGTGTTTAATTTTTCATGTTTGATGTAATACGTAACATAATATAATGATACAAATCACTTATACTAGACAAGGAACATAGGCACAGGTGTGTGTAGGGGGGAAACAACCGCGGAGAAGACGATGCCATCGCCTACATTTACGCGTCAATCAATACGCATGGTGAATTCTCCTGAAACCACGCCCCCTGGAGTTGTCCTGCCTTACAATTGTGAAAAACCCGATTTCATGTGTTCTTAGTACTATTTCTTGTTGAATTGTGACAACACAATAAGCCATGACTAATTTGTTTTATGATAAATACTTTTATTGCTCAGACGTAACCTAAAATGTTCCGGAACGTCCATACTCATTTACGCAAACAGCACAGAGAACGTTCAAGAACGGCCGTACTCGTTAATCGGTATTTCCCTGTACTCTTCAAAGGG
Source organism: Aphrophora alni (assembly GCA_963513935.1). Classification (NCBI taxonomy): domain Eukaryota; kingdom Metazoa; phylum Arthropoda; class Insecta; order Hemiptera; family Aphrophoridae; genus Aphrophora; species Aphrophora alni. The sequence continues at coordinate 27,894,678 of OY740779.1, read as the reverse complement.
TTAACAAGAAAGGGTAAAAAAGTTGAACAAGAATTGGATAAAGTGTCAGGGCTTAAGGTTTTCAGGATGAGGTTTTACATATTTTTCATTTAAATCCACAAGGTTTTAAGGGCAAGTTAAGGAGTTTAATCTTTTATTGGAGGATGTTGTACTAATGTCTCAATTATTTCTCTGAATGAACATTAGCTAAATTAATCTAGTATAAGACTTATTAAACACTATTAAGGGTTGTGAATTGGGTCTTATTTTATTAGAGAAAATTTAAAAGATCGTGGTTTCTGCCTTGTGATAGTAAGATCAGGTCTTCACTTTATACCTCCGGATGATTTGTATCATTTCAAAAAAGAGTTTGTTTTTGAAGACTCCTATTTGGAATTGTCTGAATCGTATTTTGGCATCGTTTTATAGAACCCGATTTTTCAATGAAACTGAGACAACTCTTGTGTATGTTGTCTGTGGAACTGTTGAAATGTTTTATAATTGCATCTTGAAATACTTTGGGCATTTGTATTACCAATACAATACAATATTAGATTGTAAAGAGTAGTGAATCCTGTATTGATAATATAATATGTAGTTTTAATTGTTTGATAATCCAAAACATAATCTTTGATGCTGGTTTTTCAGATTGCAGTGCTTTTTTAATTACAGTTCTACATGCCAGAAATAATTAACATAAAAATAGGAGAGGAAAATTCAAGCGATCTTTTAAAAATATTGAACTGTTCAAGTTTACACTTGGGGATGTTACCTATGATCTCCAGGTAAACAGATTTCTTATTTATTTTAATGATGTATTTCCCTTGAAATATTACAGAAATCGTAACAAAGGTATTTCAGAGACGATGTGGGATACTGAGGGGATAAAAGTCTCAAGAACAAAGAAAAAGATTTTTGCATAGAATGTATAACTAGTCTGGATCCAAATTTTTATAATACCGTATATTATAAAATTTATACTAAAGTTAAGTTGTGAGAGAAGCTATAAAATGTAAAATAAAAAACTCACTTTTATGCGAAAATGATGCAAGGGTGGTAAAGTCTGAACTGGGATTGGCTAGGACAGTAAATTACAATAACAGAGCTATTAAGACTAAAATAACTGAACCTATAAATTGGCTAAGGTTTTTAACGACCATTTTATAAATGTTTCCTACAGACTGAATGTAACTTATTCATTGGAAATAGCTTTGAAAATGAGTAAGAAGATTGAGTATATAAATAAGTTTCTACCATAGAAGTGAAGAAATAAAAAGGGCAACAGTTTGGGATGAAATTCCAGTTACATTGCTAAAGGAGGTTAAGAATCTGATTTGCACTCCAATATATAATATTATTAAGTCATCTTTTAAACAAGCTGCTTTTCCAAAACAAATGCAAGCACACAAGAAAGGGAATAGTTAAGATTTTTTTAATTACTGTCCCATATTAGTACTCCTAAATTTCTGTAATATCTTTAAAAAGGTTGTGAATAATCAACTCATGGTTTATTTGATAAGTATAATTTATTAGGTCGAAATCAGTTTGGCTTTGGTAAAGGTCTCAGTATTGAATTGGCACTAAACTGTAACAAATACAATAGTAGAGGCTTTGGATGACAGGAAGGCTGCAGCTGCAGCTTTTGTGATCTTTCTAAAGCCTCTGACTGTAGTATGATGTGTTGCTTAAAAAATTGAAATATATGATATACAAGATGACTCTCTGAACTGGTTCAGATCTTATTCGGAGGATACAAAACAAACCAAAAAGTCATATTGTATTCTAATAATTCTAAATATGAATCTGGACGGGAACTCATAAAATAAGGAGTGCACATCCTTAAGGTTCTATCTTGTGTTCCACTCTATTTAGTTTCTATATTAATGTCTTGTCACAGAGTATTGTTTCGGAAGGTCTAATTCTTTATGCAGACGACACCGCTATGGTTATAAAAAGACTCCAATGTTGTGAGTCTCTTACGGTGTATTTCTCAAACTCTTACTTCCACTGAGGAATGGTTTTTCGACGATGGGTTATACAATTTTTTGGTCTCATTATGCCACTTAAAAACCTAAATTGGCAGGGACACATCAAAAAATTTCAAAATAATTTAATTCAGCATGCTTTAGTATCAGTTTTTTAAGTAGTTTCAGACTTTGATATCTTGAAAGTAATGTTATAGGGCCATTTCCTGTCTTTATTAAATATGGTCTCAGTTCGTGGAACAGTTCTTCAGGTGAGATAGGATGTTTGAGATCCAAAAGAGGGTTGTGCATATAATAACTGATTCAAGACAGTGTGTTTAATATAAGGCTCTTTTAAAAATATTAAATGTCCTAACATTACCATCTTTATATATTTATAAATTGCTTTGTTTTGTACATAAAAATAAACACCTATATTTGGATAGACTTTCAGATCATAGGTACAATACTAGGAACTAAGATCATTTCCAATTCCTGATAAACAGACTTAAGCTTTTTGAGGAAAGTCTCTTTTACAATGGAATAAAATTAAAACTTCGGCAATAATTTTTACATGTACAAAACCTTTATTTACTATTTGTACAAATATATATATTATTACAACGAACCATTCTTAACATGATTAATGGCTTCAAGGTTATCCTTAATTTCAATAATGACCTAGTTTCCTTTTACTGTTTATTGTAATACAATAAAAAAAGTCCTCATACGTCGCCTAATCACAACTTCACAAGTCAACAATTCTAGTTCATGTAACATGGGGCGTAACAATTCAAGCACTAACTGCCGACTGTAAACTTTGTGTGGAATGCAAGGGGGGGGGGTGATTGGAGGAAATTTATTTTTGGAAGTAGATATAGTTTTGTTTCAAATTTTATTAATCAAGAATCCAATTTGGTTAAGCAGGGTTTCTGTCAAGCGAAGTACGGTTAAGCGGGGTTTTAGAACATGTATCTACAACATTCATGGAAAATTTTAACCAAAACTGTCCAAAAACAACTGTTCCACAACATGTCAAACATTGGAATACCTTCGTGGAACACACTGTACATAATTTTAAAAATATAATTGAGAACCCGAACTTTTAAATAAAGCGCATATCTTTTATAAAATTGTAAATACAAAATATAAACATTATCTACATATTTTTCCAAATACAAGTTTTAAATGTACATATATATGGCTGCAAGGAATGCCATAAACCATGGTTATACATAATAAATGGAAGGATGACACAATGTCTCTAACCTAAATAACTTTGCTATAAGAAGAAAGTTTGAACAATGTCTTTCCTCACAAGATAACTTGAATTTTTTTTTTAAATAGTAAATATTTTCTTGTCTAGTCCATTTCGTTCATAAAACAACTGCCACATTAAGATTTTTTTTTTAAATAGAGGCTAAGCCATGAAGACATTGGTTGTAAAGGGCATTATATTGAGTGAAATTAATTAAATTAAATAGTAAACTAGTAACTAACTTATCATTGAAACTTACATTTGGCTTATCTCCAATAAATGCACAGCTGTCACTGGTTATTTTATCATCAGAAGCACATAACCATGAAAAGTGTGAAAATCTATATTTAGCAAACACCTGATGCAGTTCCTTAAATTCTGTAAGCTTAGGCTTTCCCACAGATTCATCATTTTCTAAACAAAATTATTGAATCAGTTTAAAATATAATAACTTTCCATAAACTAACAGAGAAGTTGCAACTTGTCATTAAAAGAGCAGTTGCAGCCTGATGCTAAGGAAATCAGAGGTGTTGTGATAAACCACTAAATATCAATTATTGTAATCACTATACAAATTCAGTTAAACAAAAAAGTAAAGTTTCATTAAATATTGACAAGCTGAGAAGAATTAAATTTCTAGATATTGAGGCTTCTAAAAAAATTGTGAAGCTCAAAACTATGGAATGTCTACTGATCCTACCCACTGGAATAATTTGCCACAATTTTCAGCTTACTGTGCATATAAACACTATACATCACTTTTGCTCAAATTTAGTAATAGTTACAAATTTGGCTTAATATCACAAACAATTTGGCATGTTAGGTTAACCACAAAAATCAGACAAATTTAGAAGTATGCAGACCATAGATTTTAAAGTAGGATCTGATAATTTATTGAACCTTGAGTTTTGAATTAATTTGGATCTAGTGGAGTGTTTTTATCAGAATAGCTATTTGTAACATTGTGAATTTTGAGTTTGTAAAGAAAGAGCAAATGTTTGAACAGAGGAAAAGCTGAACACAAGTTGCAATGGGGAGTAAGTATAGGCGGAGTAACGGCAGGCGGGAACGGAACAACAAATAGTCCATACAATTATCATTTATAACTTTAAAAAAAGGATAAGGTTTGAAAAGATATAAATGATGAGAAATAATCAGAGAAATGTATGTTAAATACAAGTAGAATGATAAGAATTATAGTAATTAAACAAAATGTAAAACATGTGCTTATACCATATGAGATTTGTGCACGGAACAACAAATAGTCCGTAGAATTATCATTTATAACTTAAAAAAAGGACAAAATTTGAAAAGATATAAATGATGAGAAATAATCAGAGAAATGTATGTTAAATACAAGTAGAATGATAAGAATTATAGTAATTAAACAAAATGTAAAACATGTGCTTATACCATACGAGATTTGTGCACGGAACAACAAATAGTCCGTAGAATTATCATTTATAACTTAAAAAAAGGATAAGGTTTGAAAAGATATAAATTATGAGAAATGTATACTATGTTTAGGTATAAGTAGAATGGTAGTAAGAACTATTGTAATTAAACGAAATGTAAATCACGTGATTTGTACCATACGAGACTAATGCATAGTAGGACATTTCATCTGTCCACAGAGTTCCATCATAGGAGAGAGTCGCCTACAATGGCAAGTGTTAAATAATGGACTGAAAAAGTATAATTATGGAGTGATAATTGTTTGTAAAGTGAATTGTTTTAATGACTAAGGTCAGTACTGCCGACTAACAGTATTGGTTAATAAAAAATATGCAGCAAAATTGATAAACTGTGTATAATAATGTGAGACCATGTGTCTGTAAAAAGAAAACTAGGCATAGTTCTCAATATGAACCAGAAAGTGAAGTGTTTTGTGTGAATGTCACAAATTCTTTTGATAAACAATGTTCGAAGGTATTGAACTGATGACCCTTGACTATTAAAAAGTGAGTTAAATCAAAATGAAGACTCAAAATAGTGTGTGAAATTGAGCTTCCTATAAGACAGGCCGCCGTTTTTAAGTGTTCGTATAAACAGCAATGAGACAATGTTCAGTGCAATTGAATGACTTGTTCTTAGTGAAGAAGTCTGCTTCAGCATGATTACATGTATGGTAAAAGCACGATATTAATTATGTATGTATTAGGTTAAGAATTATGATTGTCAATTGTCCATACTCTATTAGTTTCATGTCTGTCTATAGTTTTCTGTTTTGAATATTTATCATGAAAAATAAGGATATAATTTTGTTGTAAAGATTAAAATTTGACTTGAAATTTATATAGTAACATTCACAAATAAATTTGATTTTAGTTTTGAAGTTCAAGTCCTATGATAGGAATTTGAAATATTCTGCTTCAACTTGGATCAAACTCTTATTTTAAATAATAATAAATATAAATAAAACCTTTATTAATAGTTTTATGAAGGCGACATTGATATTTTAATATGTTTTAAAAATATTTATCCGATGAAATTTTGTAATTTAGATATGACATGTGTGTTTTTGATAACTTGTTTGTTTAAAATAAATAAGATGTTTGTTTCAGTATAAAAGACTTTTGCTTTAAATCCATTATTCCATTGAGTACACTTTTTTTAATGAAATCACGCCCCATTAGAAATTAACAATCAAAATTAAATATTTGGTAATTATGCAATTGCCATGGCGCCCAGCACAAATCAATAAAATATTAGTATAAAATAAAGTTAGCTTCATTTTTATAAATCAACACAATCGTAAGATAAAGATATTTTTATGTAAAGTAACTTCCCTCATTTATTAAATAATTACATATTGTAAAACCTTTGTGGGAAATTAGGTTACAATAAATCATTACCTTAATAATTATTTAATTCAAATGAATTATTTATGTTTATTCCTAAAGTATTCTAATTTGGTGTCCTCTAATAATACAAAATGAGTTGATTTACTTGTGTCAACCAATCTTCAACTTGTGAAAATATTTCATATTAGGATTTATAATTTATAATATTAATAATTCAGTAATTTTGTTTAGCATAGTGGGGTTCAAACAGAAACCAAAGTAATAGAAAAATGTAAACATAATTTCAAAAATTAAATAACATATGAATAAACTCCTAAAAAGTTGTAGTTTTGGAGATTGAACCACTTGGTGGTTAGAAATGAAGGGAGATGATAAAAGCAAGCTAACCGGCAGTTCCCTTCTGGTGATGCTACGGGTTGGTCGTTCGCGACAGCCATGATTTTCATTTCTTTTTCAAAATTTATAATCTTTAAACTTATATGAGGGGTCATAGGTTTTTCCTTCACTAAATAAATATAAAGATATATAAAACCATTTTTATATTTTTTAATTTAGTAACATTTGTAGTAAAAAGTAATTTTAATTTTAAACTGTGTGCATCTTGCTTTGGGCGTAAAATCATGATGGCGGTTCATCGAAAAAGATTTTTCGGTCAACGTGATCACTCAACCTGCCAGCTGAGATTTCCTGAATACATCTCAAGGGATTATCGGCTGCAAAACAGCATGAGGCATCAAATTGGTTTTTTAACCAAATTAAAGTAAAGGTAAAAAATATTCATGTAACAATAAATAAAATATAAAATGACAAGTATAAAAGGTAATCAAATAATTACGTAACAGTAAAGATTTGATATATTTACATAAAATGGAAACTTGGAGAGAAATCACAAATAAGATAACTTTATAGTTAATAAGGAAGCCAAAGAATCCCAAACCACTAAAACAGCAAACAATAACTAAGACTGTGAATAATACAATTATGTTTATTACACAGTTTGGATTACTCATAGTCTCAGTTATTGTTTCCTGTTTTTGTGGTTTGGGTATTCTTTGTATTTGTTATTGTGAATTTCGTTACAGTGCTTCATGGACATTGATATTTACAGTTAATAATAATGTAAAAAGGAAGACAAAACAATGAATTACTAAAGAATACAGTCCAATTAACACATAATATAGTGAAAGCTCTACCATTTATCAGTTTGGAAAGATCTAAACAAAAAAAATTAAGAAATGTTGAATTGATCCTGGAAAACAATAAGGGAAAGTCTATGGATAAGTTAAGGGAGGGAGGGTGGGTCGTAATGATGGACTATAGAATAGCTATGATATAATGAGCAATGGGTGAGAGTGGTAGCTATGGATGACAGACAATAAAATTTACTTTATTTTATAGTTGAAAATTAGTTTGGATTGGCCAATTAGTGTAATTTGGTCTACATTATTGAATGTAAAAAGTAAAAATATATTTTTATATCAAATCCACAGGGAAAACTCTAAAAAATAAATACTATAATTATTGAAATGCAAGAATTGATTACTATACTAAACAAATTACAACTAGGACCACAAAGCAGTTAAATAAAATTCACTTATTCTGAATATAATTGTATTACAAACAAATAATTATAGATATTTACTTCTAGAATTTTTTTTTATTCCTGTCATCATTCATTCAGGAACAATATTGCCAATAAATAAAATTATTGACAGAGAATTGTAGTAAATTATTTTACATAAAATATAAATACTAATTTATTTTGTTTTAAGTCTCTGGATTGTTTATTTTAAAAATATTTTGTATTTACATTAATTGGTGTGTCTAAAATAATTGTTACCGGAATGTTGTTTAGCTATGTACATTTCGTCTGCAAAGAGAAATTATCAGGCTTCGCACTTGTCACAATAATAAAACTGCAGACAATAAATATATGAACATTTAAACACAATACTGTATACAAATTAAAATCCACCAAGTTCATCACTTTAGTCATAATCAAAGTAGGTTTTGGGCCTGTGTACATCCTACTATCTTGTATTATAATTGAGACAAGTCTCTGCCTGATTATGTCTCTTTGCACACCAAACGGGCATTGATAAATAACATTTCAGTAAGGATTATTTTAAACAGACCAATTCAGGAATATAAAAATATTAAGTCGGAAATACTGATTGTGAGACTACTGATACGAACTTAATAATATATAGCTTCTGGACTTGTTGAATAGGTGAGAATTTTATGAGATTTACCGCTTGGCCGCTTATGATCAGTGGAGGAAGAGGTTGAACATGTCTTGATTGAAAACATCTAAATCCAAATGGATTGAATATATTAATAGTCAGAGTAAAAGATAAATGATTTTCGTTTTATAAACCTTATTCTCACAATTTAATATTTCCTAGATTTTAAAATGTGAACAGAAAATATTTATAAAGCAATGTCTTTGTCTGTAGGAAACAAAGAATCAATGGCAGAGTATTGTTGTACTAAAGCAAGCCAATACTACTAGTCTAGTAACAAGGGGACCTTCAGGGGGCTTATCTGTAGTGAATATAGGTGTAGCAATCCCGAGGGACCTTAGCTGAATCTGCACCAGTTTTTCTCTCTCGACTACTTCTTGTCAATTTATAGAGTTTTATTTCACTGTCTACAATTATAATATCTCAACATTTAATGAATCTAACCCTTGGTGGGCTAATGACAGACAGATCTTTCAAGTGGGTGATGTGTTATGTATGTTCACTTTCACCAAGGATGGTTGGTGGATATATGCAATTGAATTTTGTATTTCATTATTTCTTAATGGATACATTCACAAGTTTACTATTCATTGGAATAATATTTATTTGTTGGTACAGTACATGATATTTTATTCACAATCAAGTGTTTTTTATAATAAATTATATTCTTGGGTTGGCAGCAGTGGGATCACCAGTTGTTGGCAATTCTGCAGGCAAGCTTACTCTCCGTAAAGTCAATTAATATATAACATAATTTAAATTTTATTAAATGTTTTAATTTTACTTTCCAACAAATAGTATAAAGAAAGTTATGTAATATGTTAAAAGATTGACTGTCTGCAGTCCATACATTGTACAAAGAAATGGAATGTTTTTGATATATTTTAATATTAGTCATATCTCAATGACATTTTTCCTTTTAATTTTTCAAAAATGAAGTTCAATTGTTCAAAATTAATTGAAAGTTTGTTATACAATTTATAAAATTAACATCTCACAGCTTGTCAGATCTATTTGGAAAAATAATAAATGAAATTGCAAAGTTTATGCTCCTAAATCATTGGGCTCCTAAACTTTTAAGAAATAAAAACTATGGTGAATCAGAAACTACCAAAATAAACCAAGATCACTGTTGGGTATATATTGATTATTTTCTTTCCTGCAAATTTTACAAATTGGTTTAGATAATAATATTTCACATTTCACAAATAGTTGTACTGATTTTAAGTTATATTCCCATTAAAGATGGTGTATATGGTTCATTTACAATAATTAATATATAACTCCATGAACCGACAATTTTTAGAGATTGTAACAAATATTTTTGTTTTAGTATTTGATACAGGTAAAAAAGGAAAGAAAAATATTATAATTTAATTTTTATAATATACAATTTGTTTCACAACTAGATGTTGGTAAAATCACATTTTCGTCCTTCCCATGTTGTTTAAAAGCAGACAATTTTCACGGTCATCTTCAAGTGAAGATAATTAATAGAGCATAGGCTAATACACTACGTCCTAGCCCCCAATACACTAATAGCAACGGTAGACTTGAAACAGGGGGATCAAACCGAAGGCTAGATAAAAAAAGGTGTACATTCAGATAGGCTCCTCAGGGTTGATACACCCATACCCACTCTAGGCAATCCCTGAGGTAACCTCTCTTCATTTTGGGTTGAATCCTACTCTTTCATCTTTCCTATTGACTAACCTTCTGACCTTGATACTGTTAAAGTATTAGAAAGCTAAGGGTCTTTTTCTTATACCTTATTTTCTCAGCATGAAAAAGGTCTAAATTTTATATTTTGGGAACGTTTTATGCTTCATTTTGTTGTGACTATTATAAACAAAAAGATATTTCGGCAAAAAAAAAAAATTATTTCAAGTGAAAAATATACAACTAGGAATCAGTTTAGGTTGCATATTTTTCATTTGAAATAACGATTTAGTTAATAATACTAGCTTGGTAAAAAAAAAAAAAGAAAAAAAAAGAATATATGTTAAAATCAATAAATTAATATTATTAAGAAAAAACAGGCTTGTTTTCTTGTTTACAGGCTTTGGTCTATGGCTTCTGTTATTATTTTCTCTTTTGTATTATGCTTAAAGGACTCTCTGTTTACTTACACATTTGGCTTCCGACCACAGATCTTATAAAAGGCAACTTCACTCTTTTACTGACTTTAGCTATTTTAGGAAGGGGACCTTGCTGACTTTGGAATCTATATTTTGGTAATAAATAAGCTCTTGTATGCTAATTAAGTACAAAGAAATAAGAAATTAGTAATATAAAATATATTACCATGTAGAGATTTTAAAATTTACAGACTATAATTTTTAATTATAATTTGCTTTGTTTTCATTACATAGTAATAAGCTAGAGCCTTAAAAAACAAAAAAAAATCTAATGCTTTGAATACTGTTCTGATTTATTCTATTTAAGGTTCCATGGTTAAAAATTGTGGACTTAATCTGAATTATTTTCTTATATATAAACACATATTGATATCACTTCATAAAAATTGTCTATCTGCTGTTGTGCAACAACAGCAATTGCCCACGAGCTGTTGTGGGCAATTTTAGGACCAATAGGAGAGAAATTAATAACAAAGGAATAATTTAACTGCAAAAATTTTGAAATTAGCAGGAAGAGTCTTCTAGTTAGTAAACTAGTCCAAAAATTTGTAAACCCAAACCAACAAACAAATTATTAAAAAAAAAAAATAATAATAAAAACAAACAACAATGAATACCATTAGGCTGGATACCAACACATAACACTGTCTTCTTGTCCTATAATCATATATAAAATGTATATAATTTATAATATAAAATGAATCAAAGGTGACTAAAACTCCTATGGGTAGGATCAATACAAATTTCATAGTTCTCAGTGTCAATTTCCTTGAAGCAGATTACAACAGCTAGGATTTTTATGTATTACAAATTAGCTAATAGGAATATGCCTCTATTTGTATATTGTACATAATATAATATAAATAAATAGTACTGGTACAAACCTCCTAGGCCCCACATATAAACTTCTCCAACCTCTGTAACTGCAGCACATGTCTGCACATTGTTTGTACCAATATCCACAAACCTGTAAATTGGGATTTATTTTAAGATTATTCCAGACTAGAAATATACACTAACTAAAAAGTATACTTTATAAACAGTAAACAATAAAATAAATTTATAATATTTAATGTTAAACTAATAGAACAACAAACAAACTGTCTCAGTGATTGGTTCAGTAAGATTTCTGTAGTGTCCCTCTGTTTTAATTAGATTGCTTCAAGTACTCTAAATAGATTTACTGTAACTTAACATTAAACAGAATATCTCACCCAACTGGTATCAGACCAAAGTCTACTGGTTATTACACTGATGATCAAATCCTAGGCAGTACAAATATTTTTATTTATTAGGAATTCGGACCAAGAGAAAACTTGTGTTAGGAAGTAAGGTTTAGATATAGAAATAATAGTCTCAGTTCTTATTTAAAAGCCAGAATAATAACTAGTAACAGACTAGAAAAAGTTGTGTAAATGCTGCCTTGCAAGGAAGAAGAGACGTCATTGAGCAAGAACTGCATATAAGCTATAGAGAGAGGAAGCAGGGGGGTAAGTTGTTCAAAGAAGGACTGCTGGATAACCAGGGGTATTTAGCAAGGTGCAGAAGGAATCTCTGAAGGAGAAATGTAAGCAAACATAATATAAAGGCCAACTTGTAACTAACTGGGGAAACACTCATTATAGACATTAAAATAAAATCAAGTCTGAAAGTTAGGATCGTTAAAGTTATCCTGGATTCTTGATAAGGAATTTGTATATAAGAATATTGTATTAAAGTGGAGAAGAGAACGTATTGTATTTTAGGTAAAAAGATAATAATTGATAATAATTGTTAATAGAATTTTAATTGTTAGAACTAAACCACTGATTATTTTGAAAATAAAGAACCCAGGCAGTTTTAAGGATTAAATCCTATCATTTGTGACAAAATGCTTTACAAATGATTTCAAAATGGCTTCTTTCACTATCTTACTGATAAACTTTATTACAGATTTATTATACAGATTCAATACACCCATTTTCTTGGAAGCAAAGGAATAATTAGTTTTCTGTCAGCTTATTTTAAAACTCACGATTATCATTCTCATAAATAATTTGTGTTCTGAAATTTACAGACTCAAGTGATACAAGAGTAGGTTATATTCAAAGAGGTATATCAACAAAGTCCAGCAGCTCTAAGTTGGTGACATAAGCAAAGTGAGTGGAGTCCATATCCTAAGGTGAACAGCATATTTCACAATATAACATTTCATATATTTACAAAGCCATAAGGCTGTAGTCTATATGTGTAGATTTTTTGTGAGCTTCTCCTAGTTTATTATTTCCATTTTTTGCCTAATGGTCTGCTCGTATTTAATTTTAATTTTACTTAACTTATCAGTCTATAGGCCTGCTATAAGATAAGTAAAATAAAAATAAAACTAATTTGTCTCTTATTTGTAAAGAGTCATAACAACTACTGAATTTAATTTAATGTTACAACAGTCGGTACATGATGGAATTCCATGATAATGGAAATAATGAGATGATTATTTAATTCCACAAAACAGCTTTAATTGCGACATATGTTTCGCCGTTAGGCATTTTCAAGCAACTAAATTGAAAACAAACAAGTCTAAACTAAAAATGTGAGACAAAAGGAAAGTTTAAAAGAGTAAAGGGTAAAGGGGTTGAGAAATGACAAAAGAAAGGTCAATGATCTAACCTGTGGGATGGGAGTGGGGGTGTTTTAGAAAACAAAGGTTACATAATAGGTCTCATCACCACTATTGTTTAGGGTAAAGGTTTAAAGATTAACTACAGAGAAAAGCAAAATATTTGTGGATTATTTTGATTAGTTTATGAACACAAGGAACAAAGATTGCTTAGACTACTTCATTGACAAAATATTGAAGTATTTATTGAAAATAATGGTGAAAATTATCAACTTAATCAGAGACCTTACAAGGCATGGCTTCATTGCGATACAGTTTTAGTTGTAAATAGAAATAAACATTTTACAAACCTTCTCACATACCCATACACAAAACCAACTACCAATCAACCTAAAAATGTAGAGAGAAGCTTCCATAAAGTCAAGACTCATAATTCAGATATTATCAAATTTGGCTCTAATGGTTTTGATGAAATATTGATTGAATGTTGGCTCTAATGGACCTATAAAAACACACTTATCACCATCTCATCAAAATTTTTGCTTAAGCAGTTATTGGTTAATAAAAGAAAATGAACTCTGGGTAACATTGTAAATGTTAGAATATTTAAAAATCAAACCAAACAATTTTAATGTAATTATGATGAAAGGTAAATATGTATAATTCAAACTAATGTGCCAGGCTGCAAGGAATAAAATTATCTGCATATGATGTATATATCTGTTCCAAGGTCACTCGAGTCCACAAAAGTTATCTTGTTTATATCATGACAGTCTTTCTTAATTCCTATAACTTAATTCAAAATTTGGTTAGCTACCATAAGCAAGATAAAATATATATATATTTTTTAAATCTGCTAAAAAGTATATTTTTGAATTTTAACAAGGAATGGGAACACATTATTGGTAATCTCTTTCAAAAAACAAAAATTGCATCAAAGCATATAGAACATAGAACAATTTATATAATATCTTTCGTTAAAAGAAAATCGACAAAGACAAATTTGTTAGCTTGGAATGTGTGAACTATCATGATCTGATTGCTCAAAAAAAGTATATAAGACAAACTAGAAGGTCCTTAAAAAAGGTAAGAAGAGTACATATCATCTCCATCACAATCGACTAATCCTACAAAAATCGGTTCTAAGTTTCCTGAACATATTATACAAACAAACCACAATTACTGCAGTATCAACTAATCATTAAAAATACTTCATTAATGTCAAAAAGGAAAATTAATAAACACATTGGAACAATTAAAAAATATATAAAAATTTCAAAAATGACATCAACTCATTACTTAATGAATAGTTACATTTCGATATCAACGTACTATATTAGGCCTATATGATAAGAGCTAGCATAGATAAGAAACCCTCCCACCTAAAATCAGTACAAGTGAAAAGCAGCAACACTACGTATCGAGATAGTGGCCCTACTATCCGTGTACACATAAAATGATTCCAAGATTGTGTTATGTACTATGTGTATATGTATACAACAGACAAATTTCAGCATATCTTGATAATGGCTGAATAGCCGAAACGGCCTTAGTGAATAGAAAAATAACTATTGACTATTGTGACGGTACATCATTTTACTTTAATTATTATCAATAGTCGGAATGGGGATAACAAAAATGTTAAAAGAAGCTTTTAATCAGTCTAGGTTTATTTTCACATTTTTTAATGTATTCCTCAACATGATTTTGTTTTTGTTTTTACTGATAACACAAAAATTAGTATTTTTTGAAAGATGGCGACTTATAAGTTTTGTTTGGATCCTTACGCTTGGGGAAAATTTGATCAAAAGTGTTAAAAAGTCGATTATTGGGAAAATGTAATTCTGTGTTCTATTTTTCTTATAGAAAAAAGCCATATTTTGAGTGAAAATCAAGGTATATGTCTGGGCTCCAGAACACGGCATATACAATAAAGGGCAAGCAGACATCATTCCAAAATACTCAAAACATTGAACAACTATTAATTTAACAATTATCAAATATCCTAACAATTTAGATTATGGCAAATTATCAACAAAACATTTATAATTTTTAACTAATAAATAATGAAAACTATTAGCATGATATTTAGGTATCTCATAAAATACAAAAACAAATTCTATTAAATTGCAGTTAAAAAAAAGTATTTCCTATGTGTTCTTACGACAACAATAATGGTAGATTCGTAATTAACGTCCCTGAAAATCAGTTTAGAAAGTGAGTTTCACTTGATTTAGCATTTCTATAATTTTGAGTGAATTTCCGAGTGAGTTAAATAAAATTCTTGACTTATAAGGTAATCAGTGTCTCAAAATATATATTGAAAGTGGATTTCATCAAAATAGGATGACAAAGTTTAATTGTTATTGTCAATTTAAGGGAGGAGGGGGGAATTTTGTAAAATGGAGATTTTGGGTTTTCCAGGTAAATCCTAAGGTCCAGGCGCTGCAGTTATTTCAAGATTTTATCTCAAGTATAAGTTACTTTTTGTCAGTGAGTGATCTCTTTTTATAATAATAGATAAGTAATAAAAGGGTATGATTATTATTAGACAATTTAACAAGCATCAAAGTTGCTTAATTATCAACAAACATTTATAATTTTTAACTAATAAATATTGGAAACTATTAGTGTGACATTTAAATAGCTCTCTAAATACAATAACAAAGTCTACTAAGTTGAAAAGGGTAATTAAACAAATCCTTTGAAATTAGAGATGAAGGACAAACAGGCAGTTGTAAAAATTCTCTTTTGAACTCAAGAAGACCAGAAACTAATATATCCTTGAAAATCTCGTCTGTCACAATACTTTCTCTCCACGTATGAAATAAATACTAAAACAAAATATAATAAAATACTCAACTTTCATAATTATAGCTCAGAAAGAGTAACCTAAGATAAAAGGGGGGTCATAGTAAATTAAAAATATTATTTGTCATTTTGATATTAACTGTATAAATATATAAATGTGCTGAAATATATCCTGAGCTTGAACACAATAATCCTGAAAAATATTTGTAAATGTAAAAACAACAACTCTACTATATATACAAACTTCTCAATATAATACACTAAAACTTGAAGTTATAATTTGTATTAGTAATTTCTTTGTATTATATATAATATTAATAAATATAGAAATTACAGTCAAGTGGCTCAGAGGAAACTTCTAAACTTAGGATTCAGTTCAGGTTTAGATTTTTCCAGTGGGTCCAGTTTAACTTATACATTTGCAAACCAAAGTTTGATTTTAATTTAATAAATTGGACTTTGGTTAAGTTTTCACAACAAGGTTTTGGTTTGATTTGAAAATTCGAAGCTGCATATGTCTAAATAAATGTTAAGATATATTTTGACAATATAAACTATTTTAACTTATATTACATCAGCTGGCCTTACCTTGATATAATATCCTTTCCCACTTGAACAGGAGTTTCTGACTCAGTACAACCACTGAGATCTCCCAAACCATAGTGATTCAAACCCCAAGTGAATATCTTTCCAGTCTTTGTCAACACTAAGCTTTGATCTGCATTACACACCACCTACAACATAAATCCAAAACCAATAAAGAAAAGAACAATGTGACTGAGATGCAAATCAAATTATAATAATCTATTTACTATACTTACTGGTTAACATGAACAGTTTAGTTGACCCTCTAATATCCTACACTACAAGTTAACTGGTGGAGATATTATGTAACAACAAAATCATAGCTGAGCTCCTATTGGTTAATACTAACAATTTGCTGAAAGCATGTTGCAGTTTCCTTAAAAATAAAAAAATGTTCTCACTAATATATATACTCAGAAACAAATAATTGAAACATTTATAGATACTTTGACATGAGAGAGAGAGAGTAATTGGTCAACTCTGGTATTGCCTCAGCACTAATAAAAATGTTTATTAATTGCACGAATAAACAATGAAAACATAGTTAGATTGTATTAAACTAGATTGCTTCCAGTCTAATGTCGCCTGCTTCCACATTCAGTAATAATAGGACTATTAATAGATAATAGCAGACAAAGTTTCAGATACAAGAAATGAAAAAAATGTTTTTCTATTTTCGTTGTTGTACATATTATATTAATTATTCAGTAAGTTGGGAACATTATGTACTTTGTTATATATTTGAATATATTGAAATTAGAATAATGATTATCATCTCATCTCTGTCTATTACCAAGTTTGGTGAAATTTTTTTTTTTTTTTTTTTTTTTTTTTTAATTCAGATTTTAATTATATATTGCCCACAACTATAGGGTTGATTATTAAATCCAAGTCTTCGTCAAGAATTACAAGTCTTCAAGTCACATTAGATAGAATGGATATATTTAAAAATAATAATAAAACTGCACTAAAGACGATATTTTGGAAAGGGATTAACTCTGTAAATATATATATGTTATCGAATTACGGATTTTCCTGTAATTGAGCAAAAAATAGGAATCTAATTAATTTTTTAAAATCATTTTTGAACAGCATACACATTTTTATATACATTATATGTATATAATATATTGTTTATTATTATTTACTACCTAAATTGGTCTTATTATATACAGTCAATATTTAAATATTTTTGTTAAAAAGATTTTTTTAAACTCAAATCACTAATTATTTGGAATCTGTGATGTTACTTTTTGGGATTGGTGCGGAAGATAAAGAGCTAGGAGCATAATTTTTTTTAGACATTAAAATAGCAGCATTTAAAAGTGTGAAAAAAATTGTCTGAAATCTCAGTTGTTCTGTTGATAAAGGAAAAAAACTTGAAAATGACATAATTTTTTTAAAGAATTAAATCACTTACAATTTTTTTTGTATACTGAAAAATAATGGACACAAAGCACTTTGCTCGATTTTTAGATAATCACATATTTTTTCGTCAAGCATCTCCGGGAAACCCCAAATTTTGAACATTATATTTTCATACTTTTTATACACAGGTAATTTTTAAATTAAAAAAAAAAGTAACTGTAGCTTAAGTCAAATACCCTTATTTAACTGAGAAAAATAACCCTTGCAGTTACAGACAATTTGCGATTAAAGTTACAAAAATGTTTAATCTCTTTATAACAGGATAAAGTTATGTAGTTACACATATATATATATATGAGAAACAGATAAACAGTTTTACAATGTTTATGCTCTACAAAAATGACTCTTAATAAGTTTTAACTGAATTTGCTTTTTTTTTGTTTAAGTACCAAAGTTAAATGGAGTGTAGAGTTGCAAAATGTAGCACAGGCAAATATCAGCTTTGGGAACTGTAGATAGGTAAATAAATAGAAACATCATAATACACATAAATATAAAAAGTAGAATACTGGAGAAGCTTCAGTGCGTTGAACAAGGCAGGGAATATCCAATAATAAAATATTAAGATAAATAAGAACATAGGCTACTAGATAAATACACATGAAAAAGACCAGTTCAGAGTGTTGAGGACAAAGAGTGACACTTTTAACATGACAAAAGATTCACTTCGGGTTAGTGCAGTTATTAAAAGTATATCAATAGCAACAAGTATAATAACTATGCGCTCTATAATTTTATTTTGAAACGTCTCATTTCATATGGTAACATTTACAAATAAATCAACCTTATAAAATAAATATTTTATAATATATTATTAACATGATTTTTTAATAAATATTTCGAATCGGCCCGTACCTCACAAAAATAGTTTTAACTGCAGTGTTTAAAAAAAATTGTGGTCAATTTTATAATGGCCGTAACATTTTTATTTATTGTAAAATTTTAAGAAGATTTAAAATTTAAAGCTATAAATATTACGTACCGACTGTTGTAACATTAAATTACTATAAATATTAACCAAAAATGATTCCATTATTCCCACTATACTGTGCCTACTTTAAATGACGATGTGGTATTTTACTGTGCAATGTAATAAATAACCAAAGGTAATTATGCTCTTTAGGAGTATTATTAAAAATTGTTCCAGTCTCAAAAGAAAGCTGTAAAACCGTTAAAGAAATGATATTATTTGTATTTGGTGTTGAGTGTTGTCATCTATCAATATGCTACCTTCTCATACCTGTGAGAAAGATAAGATTACTTCCTGTATATCCTTCCTTTACTCAAGTACATTTCAAAAAGGAAATGATGCAAAAAAATTTTCACTACAATTTTTGCTTAAAAAACCTCCAATTTACACTCAAATAAATAACAATATATGATAGTAATTCAAGAACTATTTTTGAAGTTTACATTAACAATCATCATTTTACAGATAATAAACAGTTTCTTCCCCCCTCCCCCTTATCCATAGAAAATGTTCTACTATCGAAGGATATACATTTATAATTTCAGCATATCTTTTACAGTTTTGTTTAACTAAATAATGAATTTAAACCAAGTAAAATTTTGAATTAACAATATATTTTAAAATATAAAGATGGATTTAAAGCAGTTTGTTTATGTTTTGTTTTCATAGTATCCTTCTGCTCTTACAATCAAAAACAATGTTAAAGGAATCTTTGATAATTAATTATGATTCATGGACTACCTTAATATCTTTTGGTAATAAACAATTTCAATTATATCATATAACTCACGATTTAAAAGAAATATTTTTGATAGTCGTATTAATTTTGAAAAGACACAATTTAAAAAGAAATAAGTCATTGATGAATCAATAGAACAAGAATTAAGATAAGAATTTTTTTAAACTGTACACTGTTTGTAGTAATAAATGACTTTTTTTTTTTAATACAAAAATAAATTTAAAGACATGAGTTGTAAGTATTATTGGTTTTTACTTTCTTTCATCTTTCCTATCAGGTATCTCTTGACCAACTATTGTTCTCTTCCGACCTGATGCAATTAGAATATTCGGGTGATTTAAACAGTTTCTTTATTTCATTTCCTATTATTTATAAGTTGATGATGACTGAGAGGTTTTGTGCCTTTAAACAAGAAAAAAATAGCAAAAGTTAAGGGGCATAAAAGAAGCTGGAGTTTTGCCACATGGCTTTTCAGATCTTATGAATGGAAAAATCACATTATCTTGGCTATTTTCATTATAGCTTAAAAAACTTTACTTATAAATTGGAGTAACTTTTTCAGAGAAACTCAATTTATGCAAGAACGCTTGGTAGTGTAAATTAATAAAGCTATATTTTTTTTACGGTTTTTATCTGTACGATACAACACTATAAATATGTGTATAGTTGTTTTCTATCTTTTTAAGTTGAAATTTCTAATCTTTCAGTTGAAAATTAAGTTCATTAATCAAGAATTGACTTATTAAAAACAATTCAGTTGACCAATAAACCTCCTGTTGTTATTTGTTGACTTAAATACAATATAAGACAGTCACATTTTCCTCTATCAATCTGACATAAAAACAAACAAACAAGGGGAGTCGTCAATCATTGCTATAACATTGCACAACCACAAAGGTAGTTGTCGTTACTTACAAATATTAACAATGACATGATCAGAACACTAAACTGAGACAGTTGATACTGAGATGGTCGCGTTGCCCTATTTCTGATGGTTCATGATTACCCTATTGTAACATGATTCTTTTTATGGATTTTATAATACAAAATGGCAAAACTATTAGAATTATTTGAAAATAGTGTTATTTCAATTAGTTTGAGAAATGAAAAAGTATATAAAAATTAAATAAAATATAACCGCTTTTTCAAGGACAACTGAAAATTCCTGTACAAATCCTACTTTTTTATGTATACATTAAATTCCTGTAGAATGCACACTTTTCCAGGAATTCAAGTGACTATAAGGTTTTAATGTTCAGCCAACCTGAATATTCGTTCTTGAAATTATGTATGACAATCAGGTCTCATCTTCATCAAAACTTAAATTAACAAAAATAAATAAATAATACATATTTTTATTTTATTTTGTAACTTCCACTTTTTATTAGTCTAGCCGACCAATGGTTTCGCCTGCAAAGGCATTGACAAGGCAGTATTACAGACTGAAGAACAATACAGAATGGGAAAACCAGTTCAAAATGGGCTCATCTTCATCAAAACTTTAAGTGACTATATTTAAAATGAAGTCACTCCTTAAGACACTCTTCCTGCATCAGACTTTAATATTTTGAGTCAATTGAATAATAAACCATTCTTCAGATTATAAGTGACAAAAATGACATGTAGACAAATATCAATGAAAGGGGAAAAAAAGAAAGTTTTCTTAAGAAATGGTTGAAAATATGAGAATAAATCATAGATTTAAATTAGCATAATACAACAAAGTGCTGGCATCTTTAACAATGTATTGATGCAGCAGACAGGGGGTGGGATGAGTACCCCTCAGTATTGTATAGTCTGTGCAAACAACTACTGTACAGAAGTCCTGACCATCAGAATAAAACAAGTTTATAACATTTTTAAATCAATGTTTTTTGGAAAAAGAAGAAGAAATTTAGTCACTCTGCACAACAAGTATAGGATAAGAGTATAGTAATTACAGAAAAAATCAATCTGAATTTGTTGACTTTTCACCATTATGGAATTTGATATATCTATCTAAGCATTCAGGTATGATAATAGCAACAATTAATAACTCATTTGACATTTACAATATAAGGTCTTGTATGTTCAAATTAAAATTTAAAAATTCCATGGATGCTGTTTGAATGGCTGTCATTGTAAATACTGTTCATTGCCCACCACTAAGGGCTATAGATTATAGAGTAATTTCAACTACTCAAATTATAAGATACATTTTTCAATGAAGTATTCTTCTCTCTTGGTCCAACATTTTGAACTCATAATCAGTTCATTACAGATGTAGGTATTTTAATGTTTGCAAATGCACAAATCACAAGCCTTGGTCTCCAATAACTTTATATTATTTATATTCTTTTTATAATGCAAAGTAGATACAAAACAAAATATATACCACAATTGCTACAAATTGCTTTAATAAACAGATATTACCTTGGCAACAGTTTCTCCTGGGATGTTCACTTTAGACATTGACTGTTTTACCCACCTTCTATAAGACCTAACCATTCCCCACTGGTATACCTGCAAAATAATTAATCAAAGATATATTTTATTTACTACAAAATATATAAATGATGTTGGATGAGGAATTATCAAACTTTGGGAATGGAATGCAGATATAAAATAAAGAAAAATTACAAAATATATACTTGTCCAGAGACCCTGTGTTTATGTTTTTAATTAAAATACTACTGAGCTCACAGAACTGTGCCATGATAAGATGCTAATTTACCAAAGTATAACATACTATTGTTAATACAAGTGTCTACTATCACTGGTTACTCAAATTCCTAACTTTTTCTCCGTTTTGTCTGCCTACTTTCTTGAAATTTCTTGACCATTTCTCATACTTTTTTTCACCATCATTTCTCAATAGTACCTTTCATATCTGTATCGTTTGTATAATAAACTTAGTGTATTATCTATTTTAAGATTTATTTGTTAATAAGAATTTTTTTTATTATTGGCCCATTTACTCATTGGTGACTGAATTTTACCTTAAACATAATTTATATTTTTGTTTTGTGCATGTATGTTGTTGTTTGTGTTGTTTTATCTTAATGAACTAAAAACCTCATTGGGCGATCATCTGTGGATGGAATAACTGAAATTCTGAAATGCATAATGATCAAGTAAGTTAAAGAATTTACACATTGTCACATAGACGGACATAAAAAAAATTCTAATTTCATATTGCGACGAATATATTTTAAAATTAAATTTATTTTTTAATGTTAATCAATCCATGACTCCCCCACCCCCTATATGTGGAGTCTATAGGTTGACCTTGGAGTACCAACCTAGATTACAACTCCACACAAACTGATAAACATCATGTGTTGTATGTATAGCTTGTAATGCAGTAAAGGCTGTCATCTTTGTTGTAGTCACTACAGAGCAAGCAATACA
This sequence comes from Aphrophora alni, assembly GCA_963513935.1. NCBI lineage: Eukaryota > Metazoa > Arthropoda > Insecta > Hemiptera > Aphrophoridae > Aphrophora > Aphrophora alni. Next base: position 27,871,773 of record OY740779.1, on the reverse strand, counting down.
AGAAATAAACTTCTCTTAAAAGTCTTAAGAATAATCATGCAACATTAATGTAAGACTCAACTCTGGGAATTATTTTTTCTCATTAAACGTTTACTACAAAACATCAGTTAACAGTCTTGTTTAAATTGAGTGTTTACAGACTGTGGCAACGGTTCTATTAGGATTGGGTTCTTTTCAATCAGTGGTTCAGTGTTTTGCGTTAATGAATACAATACTTTATATTATTTTACAATTGTTACTTTCCAAATATTACTTTAAACTGAATAACATATCTCCTTAACTCATTCAACTACTTAAATAACAAAATAGAAATCTTTAACATATATATATATATATATATATATTCAAAATAACGAACCCAGAATAGTTCCAGCTATTTAAAGAAATGAATTTAATATATTTACTTTGATGATTATACATGTTGATACTTTGTCTATTTGCTCACCCTTTCTGTGTTCTACAAAAGCCGCTACTACAGCTTGTATTATTGGGAGCTCCAACTCGCCAATAATACCCTCGTGCCCTTGTCCTCGAACGTTCCTCCTGACGTCCTCGCTCACGTTGTTGATCGATTGATCCCCACTTCTCTTGAGTCGTCGCCTATATTGCTTCGACCTGCCTTGCAAAGTAGGTTGCCCATGCTAGGTAAGCATTTCATCATTTTTTTAATTGTTTCGCAATACCTGTCGCTATTCTGGGTTTCATGTATGGTTTCTACTTAAAATATTAATTATTACTACTAATTCTATTAATTATTATATATGTCTACTCTAGTATCTATCTAATCCTAACAACTCCGCCGCCCTCGAGACATCGTCCCGATGTCAAAAAACTCAAAAAGAAGGGTAGTCCCTTTCGGGTACTCGTATGTTCTAGGTAATCGTTTAAAAACTTTTTCTAGGTTTGCTAATTGTTCTGTGAACGTGTTTCCATATGCCACCAAATCATCGATATAAATGACCATTCCCTGATATAGCAAGCCTGAAAATAGGCGATTCATGCTTCTTTGAAATGAGTTTGATGAGTTTCGCATTCCCATTGGTAACCTCGTGTACTGATATAGTCCCTTGTGGGTCACAAATGCCGTGTATGGTCTATGCTCTGGGACTATTGGTTGTTGGAAAAATGCCTGATTAATGTCCATAGACGAAAAATACTGTGCTGTTCCTAATGTGTCGAAGATGGTCTCTGCTCTGGGTAAAGGAAATTTGTCAGCCTCCATGTCTTCGTTCAATTTTCTGTAGTCCACTACCATTCTGTATTGGTCGCCGGGTTTTTTTACTAAGAATGCGGGTGCCGCGAAAGCGCTCTGTGAATCTTCTATGACCCCTGCTTCTTTTAACTGCTCCACCTGCCTATCTAATTCTTGTCTTTCTACATTACTTAGCCTGTAAGGAGGGACTGCCACCGGTTTACCCGTTTTCATGTATATAGCATATGCCGGCATATCTGCTTCTTGTAAATCGTGTGGACCGCGTGCGAATAAATATATATATTTTTTTATTAATGATCGGGCCGCCTCGTACTCTGACTGTCCTAACTCTTTGTTGATGTCTATTGTGTCTCCTTTTAGGTCCGTTATGTCGTTTGAGATTTTCTTTTCTTTATTTATTTTGATGTGATTAACCTTATACTCTTTGCTTGCGTCAATTTCGAATTTTATTAATTTTCTTTTTACTTTCTCCGTGGCCAAGGATATGTCGCCTAGTCGTGTCTCGTTTATCATTTGCTTGGTCATTGACGTAGGGTTTGTAACTTTTATTTTTATTGGCGTATGTGTAGTATCCGCGCACGCATATATGCCTTTTTGTGATAGTAGGTTTCCTTTAGATTCGAAATTATATTTTACACCCTCAGGAATTAAATTTTTTATCTTTATTTCTATGTTTCTAGTATCATGGGGTGGTATTTCAATATCCTCTTTGGTATATATTGGTATCGGTTCCATTATTGTGTCATTGTCCTGTGTTAGTTCCATCAAATTGTCCCTAAATATTTGTACCTTGTTTTGTCCTAGTGTAATTTTGTTATCTTTAAAATTAATTATTGCCTTATGGGCTATTAAAAAGTCATTTCCTAACAATAAGTCACTTGTCAAATCCTCCACCAAATATACTTTATGCTCATATTCTTGTTTCTGTATATAGAATTTTAGGATTGCTCTTCCCGTGACCTTTATTGTCGTGGCATTGGCAGAAGTCAACCATATGTTATCTCCTTCAATTTTTGTTGTTAAATGTCCATATCTATCGTTCAGACAGGAAACACTACAGCCTGTATCAAACAGAATTGATATATTTTTATCCTTAATTTTTCCTGGAATAGCTATACTTAATTTAGAAGTAATATTTCCAATTACTGTTTGTAATGTAATATTTTCCGTGGAGTTTGTATCGACCTCATTATGTGTTGTCAGCATTGGGCTAGAAAGACTATTAGCTAATCCTGACGTTGTGTTTTTTTTGTTGCCAAATTCCACTGTGTGTGTACGTTTGCTTATATATGTAGGCTTACAATTGTTAACATTGTCTCCACAAGTGTTGAAATATCGTTTAATAAACTCTATGTGTTTTTGTTGTTCCACCTTGTGTCCTACTTTGTTTTTCTGCCATTCACTATATTTATTTTCTTTTTCGTTTTTCCGAATTTTTGTAGGCCGTTCTGAATACTTGTCGTGTACTTCCGGTCTTACTAGTTTTTTTTGTACCTGTGTACAATGTTTTGCAAAATGACCTCTACGACCACACCTAAAACACTCTGGTTCTACCCGTGTCTCTTCTCTTCTGAAATTTCCGTTGTATCGGTCTATCTGCCTAGTCTGATTATTTGTCTGTTCATAAATACGTTTTTCTCTATAATTGTCATTATTCTGTCTAGATGCAGGTATTTGTCTTTGTTCACGGTATTCCTGCGTGTTGTTTTTTTGTTTTTGATAATTATAAGTTTCAATATGTGTATCAGGTCTCCTATCACGCCTGTCCCAATTTTCGTGATTTAATCTCTTGTTTTCCATTTTTAATTCATTAATTTGTTCCATTATTGTTTGTAAGTCGTCTCGCGTAACCTCTTCTTTTGATTTTGCTGCCTCTCCTTCATCAATGCCTAATCTTTTTCTTAGCATGTAGGAAGCTTTTTCGGCAACAAACATATTCTCATTTAGTTTCTGTAAACTTGTGTTATCGAGCATTGCAATTTGTTGTAATAGTGCTGGATTGAGTCCCTTTAGTATGTGACTACATATTTTATCTTCGCTCATGTCTGGCTCATAATGTGTACATAGTAATTCCACCTCAGTCTTGTATTGCATCAAGGACTCTCCCTGCAATTGGACTCTATTATTTAATTTCATGAGCAACATTTCTTTTTCGTGTTTTGGAGCAAACGCCTTCATGAACTCGTTTTTTATTTCTACCCATGTTAGTTGTTTTTGTTTTATTTCAATAATTTCATAGTAATCGCTTGCCACTCCCTCTAAATACCAGGGAAAATAGATTCTTTTTTTTTATCACTCCATCCGTTCGCTGCGGCTGCCCTTTCGAATTTTGCTATGTGCTTGGAAACATCCTCTCCCGTGTCCCCACTAAATTTGCTTGGTTCGAACAACGGTAGCCTTTCATTCATTGTGATATCCTGTTCAGAGGTGCTATCGTCTGGAATTGGGTCTTTGTTGTTTCCCGAATGACCCTCAACCGCGTCGTAAATATTAGTGTCTTTATTTGTTTGTGTAGGCCAATTTGTGTATTGGTTTTCTAATTCGACTCGGCTCATTTCCGAAGTGGTATCAATTTTCCATAACCGAATATATGACCTTAGGAAAACCATATATGACCTTATATGTTCCACTCAAGTGTCTTTCCAAATATTAATGGCTTGAGTTTTATTTAGTGCCTTTATATCTGCCAAGGTTAGATTCATTAATTTGTTATATTTTGTTTTGTAACTGTAAAAGTACCGTAGATTAATCCCTATTCAAAGAAAGAATAACTCATTACCCAATTCTCATTAATATTCGTTTTAGTTACTTAATTCACCAAAATCAAAATAAAAATTTGAATCAAGTATGTATGAGTTATGTTCCCGGGAAGACTTGTCACGTAAGCAAGAAGTAGCAATGTAGAACAACAAAATCTAAACAAACTGTCGTCAGCATTCCGTGGTGTAATTACTCTCGACCTTGCGCAACAAAACCCCTGACGCGTGTGATTCGTAAATATTCTATTTTTATGTCGACCTCATTCCCAAATTCATACAAATATGCTAACAATACAAAAATAATCTTAAACTATAGTTAGAATCAAAATCGCCTGTTGATTATCTGTTAATCACACATGCCTCAAGTTTTAAATCGTTCGCATATAATAATAATAATAACACAAATTTAATACATATATCAAAATCTCTTAAATATGTATATCTCTATAGATAAAACACCTTATTAACATACAAATTTATTACTTTTTGTAATAACGCTGATCAATCATCCAATTTTTCTCAAAAATAATTATCAGATCATTCCATTTCCTTATTTCAAAAATAACATTTCAAATACAGTTTTATAAATATATTGCTAATTATGGAACCAAAAAATAATTACTGTAATAAAAATAATCTTAATTTTTAGTAATAAACTAAAAGAAAGGCTGTTTTGACTATTTATTACATAAAAATTACAAAAACAAAATTCTTTTTTATATAGTAACAAATTTTAGTAAAAACTAAAAACACGGCCGATGCACCATTTGTTAGGATCGGGTTCTTTTTAATCAGTGGTTCAGTGTTTGAGTTAATGAATACAATACTTTATATTATTTTACAATTGTTACTTTCCAAATATTACTTTAAACTGAATAACATATCTCCTTAACTCATTCAACTACTTAAATAACAAAATAGAAATCTTTAACATATATATATATATATATATATTCAAAATAACGAACCCAGAATAGTTCCAGCTATTTAAAGAAATGAATTTAATATATTTACTTTGATGATTATACATGTTGATACTTTGTCTATTTGCTCACCCTTTCTGTGTTCTACAAAAGCCGCTACTACAGCTTGTATTATTGGGAGCTCCAACTCGCCAATAATACCCTCGTGCCCTTGTCCTCGAACGTTCCTCCTGACGTCCTCGCTCACGCTGTTGATCGATTGATCCCCACTTCTCTTGAGTCGTCGCCTATATTGCTTCGACCTGCCTTGCAAAGTAGGTTGCCCATGCTAGGTAAGCATTTCATCATTTTCTTAATTGTTTCGCAATACCTGTCGCTATTCTGGGTTTCATGTATGGTTTCTACTTAAAATATTAATTATTACTACTAATTCTATTAATTATTATATATGTCTACTCTAGTATCTATCTAATCCTAACAGTTCACTCCAAAAATCACTTTATATTGTATTGTGATAAACTAGAAACTTACTTTAAGAAAATATATTTTGTATTTCATCTTTATTTACACCTTATTCTTATAGTTTACCATGGAATTGTGAAATGAGTACCATATCACTTTGTGTAAATCTTGGGTAAACAAATGTTTCTATCTTATAAACTAAGAGTACAGGCAGAATATAGTCTAAATAGGCAATCCAGTTAAAATCAAAGTTAGACTTTTATGAAGATACCTGTTTTTGAAGTACCAAGATATCATAAATAAATACAAAAGGTTTAACCGTCTCCAAGGTAACTGTATAATGCACTACAACTAAAACATGTAAACTGATTTTTTTTTTTTCATTGTCTGCATATTTTAGCAATAAAATATGCTTTTACAAAAATTACTAGTTTTAAATGTATGGTAATTTAACACGAAAATTATTTTTTCCATAAAAAACTCCAGTTTTAACCCAAAGGTGTTCCTGTTTTCTGAAGTTATCGAGCAAATGTTCAAATGAACCATGAACATTGTCTTTGAAGGTTTGAATGAAAATTGGATCAATAAAATCATTTGCAAAATGTTAAATTTTATACAATTCACAAATAATATGAGGAAGATAGGAATTGACCCTGACCGCCATAAAAAAAAAATTTACACACATTAAAAGTAGATTCGATTATTTGTTGATTTTATAAATAATAAACATTTCACATCAATTGTGAGTATGACTGACATAAATACTAAACGTGATTACCTGTAATAATATAATAGTCTGACACCGCAATTATTGAAACAATAATCGTAACTGTAAATAATTTCTAACTATGATCGTAGAGTAACCCTACATGCATGATAAAATAATCGCTGAGATTGGCACAATGAATACGGATCATTATTATGTTTGCCAGTTGTTTAAAGACAAAACATCTGATTAAGATCGAGCTTTTAATGACGACAGTCAACCTTCATTTTTTAAAAATAAATTTGATATCTGAATCTTAATATATTTTCCTTGCTATTTTGGAGACTAATTTGGGTCATTATACTTTACGTTGCATTAAAGTTTAAATGAAATCCATAGAGCAAATTTTGAGAAATTTTACCTTTTATAATAACCATATGCAGATTTTTAAATTAACTACTAATTACAATGAAATTTTTTAGACATGGCGAACAATAAGTTTAGTTTGGATCTTTAAACACTTTAAAGCAAAATTTGTTTTGAAAACATTAGATCTGATTTTCAAAAATTGTGTTTTTTTATAGCAGAACTACCAAATTTGAGTTGACAAGAAATGAAAAAAGTAAAATATTCCCGAGTTATGGCCAAAATATTGCTCACAAAACATATTTGAACAAAATAGGACCATGTATTTAGGTTGTAGCACGTTACGACAAGTGCCAGATATATAGCCAGAGAAGTATATTATTCCCAAAGCCATTTTCATGAGTCAGGGGATCTTAAAATGGATATATCCACACAAAAATATGACATCTATATTTTTGAACAATCACATAACTTTCTCTATACTACGTTTTGATAGAAAAAACACCAGAAGGACTTTTTTTATTTTGAATAATGTTATAATACAATTTATATTAGCACAGAATGGAAGTTCTATACTGTTTCAATAATGTTATATATTGTTACAATTATATTTTGAAGTGCTTAAACAGTTTAATTTATTTAATATATTTCATGAGTAAAATAAATTATACATTTATTTAAGAATATAAATATTACTTTTATATTATAATTTTGTTAATATATACTTTTACCAAAAACAAAGTCACAACAATAGTGGAGGTAGCAGTATGGTACAAAAAGTTTCTCACTAACACAAAACCAACCAAAACTATTCAGTCACCAAAAATGACAGTTCGCTAGTTATCAATCTAAAAGTTAAAATGGACCACTGAGACAATCTTTGGAAAAATATTTAGATATTTAAATAGTGTTTAAACTTCCCTCACTTCTGCCATAAATACGTCCTCAGTAAAAATTGTATTTGATAAAGATCAAGCTTTTAATGACAGAGGTCAAGGTTCAATTTTCCCCCTAACAATTAATTTGATATCTGAACCGTAATATTTTTTCCTTACTATTTTACACACGTATTTGGGTCATTATATTTCTCACAGAGCATTAAATTTAAACAAAATCAGTAGAACTATTATAATATTTATTTATTTGTAACCGTTTATGTATGGATTACAAAATGTGCTATTGTAAGAAAGAGTGAAAGTATACATAATTAGGAATTCAGTTAAATAATAAATTATTAAAGTGGAAAGAGCATATATTGAATTTAATATCAAAATTGAATAGTATACTCAGAATAACATGCTTTATAAAGGACTTTAACAATTCAAACTTAATTCATTCCTTTCTTTTGCTTTTAGTGCATGGTAAAATTGAATATGAGTAATGTGTTGGGGAGAGACTTATTTCACAAATCTAAATTCAATTATAATCATTCAAAAGCAATTTATCCGATTGATTGCAAAAAAAAAGCACAATGGAACAATTCAACCCTTTGTTTGAGCATATGGGAATTTTGCCTTTGAGATATTTATATTTTTATAATTGTTAAAGTTATTTTATAAAAACAATGAAAATATTTTTTTTTTTTAACATTTCCTTTTCTACAAACATTTGGGTACTCATGCTTCTGCCATGATTTCACACCAACCTTTCTCAGTATACAGTAAGTAACCTGGGCTGAACCATTATTTATCTGATAGTGATTACGTGTTTGTGTTCTTCTTTTGCTCTACCAAAAGTGGCGATTACCATGACAATGTTAATTAGGACATGTTATTAAAATGGCTACAAGAAAAGTTGTTATCAAATTTGAATTCATAGTGTTGTCGTTGTAGATAACCCACCTTATCACAATGTACAACTTGAAAAGGACCAAATATCTAGCAGTAGAAAGCAAAAGATGAAAAATTGGCTTACCAAGAACAATGGTTCATTTAGTGACAGTATGTATATTCCAGAACTGTGCAAACTTGTAAAAATGTTCAAACCTATGGTTTGTAAGCATGGGACATCCTTCAACCAATAATAAATAATAAAACATAAATAAATAATAAATATATGAATGTTGATATGTATTCAAATAAGAAACTGTCATTTAAATTTAAAGATTACTCAAAAGACAATGAACTACGAATACTGTGAACAAAAAATTTGAACTCAAAATGTGCACATTAAACGAATAAACGATACCCCTCTAACACTAATTTATCACGTGACATGTATCCCATGATGCTTTGTGTTAGCGTTACCTGCAAACTAGAAGAACGCTTGGCTTCACAGAGTCTAATGAGAGAAGTCAGCAGAGAAAGACGCAAGTATTGCTTTAGCTATGGAGCGGTTTAATTAATTACATCTTAAGAAGAAGTGTTGTAAATTGACTTTAAGGCAATGGTGGTGAAGTAATTGTGTTTACAAGTATTACGTGAGTAAATATGAACAAATATCTACATAATCACATGAGCAAAATGAGTAATCTAAATTAAAAAACATTTTAAGATGAACAGTTGTTGAGAACTTTGTATATTTTTAATATTGCAAAATATGATAGATTAAGACCTAAATTTATATTAATTAAATTCAGTTGTAAAAGTTATCCATTCATATGTTTGTAATTCACAAATCGTCAGCAATTAAAAAGAAAGGTTTCAATTAACACAAACATGGCTGGCTAGTTTCATTGTGTGTAAACCACTGTCCCGTGCCACATATAAGCAACCTGTAAGTACAGATCAGAGACAGAACCTTGTCTTTTTTTATATAATAGTAGAATCACTTTAAAATAGAATAATTAAAGACAGAAGTAATTGCAAAAATAAAGTAGACTCACATGCTTGCAGATGGCGTCCAAGATGACGCCTATGTTATAAAATTAAGTCGTTTTATTGTTTCTTCCAAATTGTCCCTAGTGTTTTGCATAACTTAAAATAAATTCACGTTGTAAGTAAGCCGGAGAAACTTACAGGTTAGATCAGTAGTCCAGTTCTATAATTCATTAATTAATTTCATGTAACCAAAATGTGTGATAACTTTGATTATTTTAAAGAAAATGCACAGGAACTGTCACAATTGTAGGTGTATGGCGAGAAGAAACGTATGACCAAGAGAAAAGGACAACATGACAAATTATGTGGAAGCGAAGGAGCAGAGTTCACTCCTCATAAAACCTGAAGGTGAATGTTTTCATTGTTATTATCGATAACCTGAAAATGCAATTTAAAAAAAAAAGAAGGAATGCTTACGCTGAAGTAAATAAAAATTCCAAATGTCAACTCAAATTAAAGACCTGAGCAATGAAGACCTAAGGAGAGCAGGTGAGAACTTTGAAACAGTTCCGTATTTTGAAACAGCTCAGTATTTACATTTCAAATAATTAATAAACAAATCCCAACTTACAGAAAAACAGAATTACACTAACACAATCTATCCACGGAAGTTGACAACTCAATTTTAACATTGTAAATATAAGAAATTTGATTCAGTCCCATCAGAAGGAAATTAATAATAAATACGAAAGGGAAAACCGATAAAAGTAAACCTGGCCTATTGAAACTTTAATATGTTGGCTATCTACCATAAAAAGCTTGAAACATAAACCAAAGCCGTTAAATAAATAAATAATGGGATAAGTTGACAAACACGATCTACCAGTGAAACAAATATTCTATGACAACACTGTTACCAGGCGACTTAAATTAAAGAAAGGTGGAACCAACTGGTAACAATGTTTAAATAAAAAAGACAAAGACAAATTATGTAATCAACAAGGCTCAAATTTATTGAAATAAAAAAAGAAATTTCGACGAATCAGATTTTACCATTTACAGTTGTAAAAAAAATATCACCTTAAGTTTACTTAAGAAGGATTAAGCAAAGCTTAATAATTAAAAAGATTACAAATTGTATCTTTTAAAAGTTTACATGCCCTTAATGTAAAAGAAAAAAAAATTATTAATAATTAAACTCTGACATTTATCCCCCCTTTGTTTATATAAACTGTTACAAAGAATTTAACAATAAAAAAAAAATTCTATAATCAAGATTAATATTTTAAGTTCAAAAGTTATATTAATTCTAACAAGTTCATCATTAAATTACTTATTAAATATCCTGATTTTGTTTATTAAATTTCTTACGCACTAAGTTGGCCAACATATATATATTTTTTTTTAAAAAAAAGGAAATTAGTTTATAACATAAGAAAATTTTTAAATAGTGAAAATGTTGAATACTGAAAAAAATTTTTAAATATGAAAATTTTTAAATAATGAAATTTTTAAATATTGAAAATTTTTAAGATTGACGTCAATTTTATTAATTTAGAAATAACCTCTTGGAGGCTGTCAGGACCGAAAGATTGCATGCAGCACCAGACAATTATATTTTAAATTATAAATAATTACACATAATCACATATAGACAATAAAGGACATATTTTTGTTAAACAGAGTTCAGTCGATGAACAAATATATATATATATATATATATATATATATATATAAACAGTTTCACAAAAGTCAGTATTTAGAAGAAAATCATTTTTGTGCACTTGTAATGTTAAGAGTTTTTTTTGATAAAACAGGTCTTAGACAACAGGTAGAGTCCTTGACAGGGCTGCAGTTTTGCTGTAGAGTGTGCAAAAATCAGCAAAGTTAGACAGGCTCTGACTCTCGGACCAGCTTTTGCTGTAGCAAAAGACACGTTGACTAGAATTATGCAAACTTAAACATGTTATTGAACAAGATTCTTCTATTAAAATGTCTAGTTATTTTGTCAAAATTAGAGAATATTAACGGCATTACAGAAATTCATAAAGTTTATAATTAAATCCTTCTTAGATGTCATTAAGAATTGTATATAAGTACTTTGGTTTCTGTTTGAAATAAAACTTGTATAACACTTAGAAAATATGTAAAAACAAGGATTCTGGTCCAGAAAAACATTTCTCTAGATAGCATTTTGACATGTTTAAAAGTTTAATATTCTGATTGCTCAAAGTTTAATACAAGCCTGTTCAAATTTCAACATAACTGCTCAATACTCAAAGTCTGACTGTTTAAGGTTTACGTTTAGGTTCTGTAAACTATGTTTTTAAGAAAGGAAATGTTTTTATAATTATTAAGTTTCAGTAAAATTTTGAATATTAAATAAAACATCAAATACATATTTTAATGAACAAAGCCTAAAATATCTGTAAAATATGTTTTAAAGAAAGGAAATGCTTTTACGAAATATTAAATTTCAGTAAAATTTGAATACTAAAATAAAACATGAGACACATATCTTAATGAACAAAGCCTAAAATATTAACAAATCTTATAATATAGTAAAATCTGAAAAATAAGTTACCTGGACAGGATGAGAGGTGCCGAGTAATTTTGAAAGAAGGCTTTCGCCGTGTTTATAAAAAAGAAACTGAGCTCACTGACACATTAATGTAACACTAAAACACTGACATCTTTTTTTTTTTTTTTTTACAAAGAAAACTTATTGCATCGTAACAAGCTGATGAACTTGTTTTTAGAGCATTGTGCAGAGGAGGTCCAGTTAGATTTTTGGCGACTTCATTTTCTAGAAGGTTGAACGGAACTAACTTGTATGATAACGGTAAAACTGGACTTCGTCCGTTAGAACGAGACGGAGAAAGCTCACGCGATGGTTTTCACTGTGGGCCGCAGCGCTGCGCCACTAATCAAGAACGGTGTATAGACTAGGCAAGGGGTGGACGGTTGATAATTTATGTGCAGATTTATTTGGTGTGGATGAATTAAATAGTTTTAATTTTCTGAATGCTACAACACGACCTAGCCAGTACAAATAAGGCATAATAACGAATTATCCCAAAATATCGAAATGTACTGTGGTATGAAGAATTAAATTATCTTTCAAATGGTCACCTCACAATTTTAGTAAAGGTCCGTTTAATTAAATACAAAGTCTTCAAAGGTGATGAACTCAGGGAAATTTACCAAGACAAGTTACAGACGAAGCTAAGCCCCCCCGCCTCCAGCTCGCTTTGTAATTGGTTGACGCCATTCCGGGTGGCGATCTTCAAATTGTGTTAGAGACTAGCAATTTTTCTAAATTAATAATTCAGGTATAAATAAAGAGTTTGTTTCTCAAAAATTAGTTTTAAATTAAATAGAATTAGTTAGAACAAGTAAATTAGGATATAATCATCATATCATAAAACCATTTTCAGTCACCAAAAATTGTATCCATTTAAGCCCATGCAAATAATCCGTACTAACGATTTTGGTAGTGAGATTAAAAGTGAACCCTGATTTATGTATTAATTCACTAAAAGGACGTTATATTCATTCCTAAGCAGAAGCTTGACTGGGACGGACACCTAAAATCCACGCCGGCTCTCTTCATTTGATTTTGACTGCTAGAACACTTCAAAACGCCCAGGAATCATTACTAGGAAGAAGACAACAGATATTGGGTGAGAGAAAACCAATTATACGAACATTTCATGGTTATAAACTTCTATTTTCATCAAAATTAATAACCCAAAAATCTCATAGTGAGCCAAACTTTTGTGTACCAAAGCCTACAACGATAAGACGCTTTTGAACTCTCTTTTAATAATCATCCTCATCATTTAATGTTCTCACTAAATTTAAGTTATTTAATAGTTAATTTTAAGATTTAAATGCAAACTGTAATTAACTGTAGGTGTGGATGGATCCGGCCGAATACCCCTAGACAGAGATTTATAATTTAAGTTTAAAATACGAACAAAACCCGACTGAGACTATTATAATTTATTTTTTTAATAACCCAATTTATACAAATGATATTGATAATATTTTAATAGAATTTCAAGTGAATTTTATGTATTTGATTGAGATTCCCAAGTTAACCAAAACAACATTCAGTGAAGGGATCAGAGACAATAATAGATTTTAGAATAATTGTAAATATTTTGAATTTTATTTGTGAACCATAATTATTTATGACATTAAAGTTTTCTTTTTTTTATGGTTATTGTGTAAAACATATTTTGGTGCTTATTTCTTACTATAAATTAACCTAAGATTTTAGTTAATTTTTTTTTTTCAAAGGAGATGGATCAATTTAAATCACAGTAAATCAAAGTAACCCTCTATATAGATAAGTAAAGCATTCTTAGATTGAATTAAATTGATTTAACTAAAGATTTTAACAATATTAAATCAGCTTACCATAGCCTGTACATAAAGTGTGTATATGAGTTTAGCTTTCAACCTTGATAGAGAATATCCAAATGATTTAAAATACTTCTTGGATGAAATTATTCATTTTAAATGTTTCCTGGAAGAACCTTCATTAGAGGATTTCAGTAAAGTGAAGAAGAATAAAAAAGGACCAGGCAAATAGACAAAACAAGCAGCACTCTAATGCCAGTTGAACTACAGCCAACAAAGGAAGATAGTGGGTTAACACCTATTAGTCAGTGCTGGCTGATTCATAAAGATGAACTTCAGATGGTCTTTCCAAACTTATATATTGCTCTAAGAATGTTTGTCAGTATGGCTGTCTTGAATTGTTCAGTGGAAAGAGCCTTTTTATGTTAAAGTCACTGGATTATTTTTAAGTCATTGATATTATGCCCAAAAACAATCTTAAAAAAAAAACCCGTAAGTACTTTTGTTAATAAATTTTTCCAAATAATATGTTTTCGGTTTTTGTATTTTTATATCTAACCAACCTTATTCCTTATTACTGTGCTGTAATCTTTATATACTGTAAGATTAGTTGAGTTGCATACGTTTATTTTATGATTATAGCATGAAGCTAGTTATTTAGATTCACTATTATGAAACAAATTATTTCTACAACTAGATTCTAAAATACCATGTAATAATGTAAAAAATTAGAATCAGAGTTTATCACATATTTAAAAGTGCGCGATGAAAGTATAGGAGAGGGGGAAACTATTGAGACAATGGTCAGTCTGCAGTAAATTCATTTATAGGAACAAAATAGAATTTCAAAACTAAAAAATAAATAACCATGTTTAATATTAGTATAAAATAATTAGTTACAAGTGTTTATTTTTTTTACAAGTGTTTAATAATTTGTGCAAAAAGGTAGGGGTGTGTGAACTATTGATAACAGCCAAAATGTGACCGGAACGAACACTTTCGGAAGTGAGACTTCTCGTGGCGAGGAGACATTCCAAGTCGAATAGTTGAAGAGTTCAGACGTTTTCTGTTTTCAGAGCGGTCAGAAACTTTTTGTAGAATGTAGTGCTAAAGTATAGAAAATCGGTTATTCGAGCATAGACATGTATTAGTGAATGATGTTTGTTTATAAATTGACTTTTTGTTTAATAAAAAGACTGAGAAACGCATATTTTATATAGGTGATGTAATATTTACACGTGTTCAACAAAAAACGAACAATGAACTTTCGAGATAGACATAAGTTTTTATGAAAACAAAGAACTGTGTATTTTGTGCCAAAAAACGTTTTAAAAAAGGTATTATCGACGTGTATGACCAAAATTATATCAACAAGATCTCTCATCACGTGCAGACAATGGGCTGGTACCATCACAAAAGCCTACATCTCAACGAACAAGAGGATTGGATGTAAATTCAACAAAGGACCCGAACTCAGTGTTAAAGAACACTAAAAATATCAAGTATTGTTAAAACATTTATAATAGCTATTTGTTCTATGATTTTATGTAAGAATTTATAATTTTGATAACTTTTAAATCATTATTTCATTGTTTTGAAATCAAAGATATTTCACGAATTCAACATTTAGTTGAATAAAGTAAATTCAATATGAAAGATTTACAAATAATACTAAGCTGTTTGTTTTACTAAATAACTTTCAGGGTTGCAACTTAAAATTTAAAGTAGAGTCATAAAAGAAAAAGAATTTAAGCCTCTTCAAGGCAGAATAATCTTAAATTCAAAATATAGAGATTTTAGATAATATTAAGAAATGTACCATGAAAATAATATATGTATAATTTAAATGATTTTATGTTTAATAAATCCATGTTAATATTTCAGCATAATTGTTCTCATTACAATATCAGATTTCACTGTGAGTACACTTATAAAAGAACTTTCGACCCCAGAGATTTTAAAGTTAATAAATTTAATAAATTCAATTTTTTTTTAGATAAATAATGACCACTAGGTCTGGCGCCCAATATTAATCAATTAACCATAATTAAATTCAATTTTAATATTAAATAAATAACGTAGGAACTCTTCAAGTTCAAAAAATATTTTTTTTATTTTTAAATAGCTTCAATTTCATGTTAACTCCTGCTTTTTGAATTACTTCAACCAGTTATTTTCAGTAAATAATGTTTGTACCAATACTCAATGTGATTTTAATTAAGTTTCGTTTCCTTTCCTTTCTGTCTAAAATTAATTTCTTCAGTCAAGTAAATATTTACTTTAGCTAATCATTATTACATTTGTACATAAAATATAATTAATACCATTACAGACAAAGTTACCAAGGCCGAAAATCAAACGGGGGAGAGAATTAAAAGAGAAGAAAATTAAATTTTTACCGTTGATCATAAAAAAAAAATTAAGTTAAGGGTACTTTTTTACATATTTATATAACATAACTGTAAAGTGTTCTATACAACTGGCATATTAATTCAAAAATAGGGACCTCTTAGTGGGACACCCAGTTCACATATATATATATATATATATATATATATATATATATATATATATATGTGTGTGTGTGTGTGTGTGTGTGGATCTGTAGGAATGTATGTGTAAGCATGTGTGTGAATGCTTGGTTAAATATAATAATCAAATAATAATAAATGTCAAGCCTGGCACAGTTTTTATTTTTAAACTAACTTACAAACTTAACTTTAGTTAATATCATTGTTTAATAAAAGGTATAAATTAATAAATGGATTGGGATAAATTATAAAATTATTTAATTCTTATTTTCAAATTATTTGTTAATAATTAAGTTTAAGTTACAATTGAATCTCGGGGTAAAATATTGTCTTTATGTGTTGTGGCTAACTGTAGTACAGTACACATTTGCTTCAACATAACAAATTAATACAAATTCTTAAAACTTAATAACAAAAAACAAACAATGTAGGTGATTTATAGATGATTTTACAATATAGATATGGACTTAGATTTCAGTTATTAATTTTATAAGCTATGACAATCATTATGATTTCAGTATGTCTGCAGATTTAAGTGTTTATACAAAAGGTTGATAGTTTTAAATTTTTTGATGGTTACAGATTCTGATGTTTGTAGATTACTAGCTGATATTTGTGGATGGATATAGAAAATTGTCACTCACCTATATTTGAAGATAGGTACATTTTGATTATCAAATATTTATATGACATTGTAAATTGATGCTGACCAATGTTTTAAAATTTTTTTTGTGATTGTAGCCTGAAGCTGGTTATTTAGATTCAATAGTTTAAAACAAATTACCTCTATAACGAGATTGTAAAATTCCAATCTGGTTCTCTTGAGAGCTGGTTTATACCAACAAACGATTCAACAATCCTCCCCAATCACTTCTTCTTCTTCTTTTCCCCACCCTTCTTTTATTTTATTTAGTTTTTACCATTCTTCATATGGAACCTTTTGATAATGGCTAATTATTGTGCTTCTTTTACATAAGAAGGTTACAATTTAATATGAATGATATTTACACCAATGTTAAGATGGGATATTATTGAAAATGGATTATGAATTCTTTTAGATGAAGTCAGAGCCTGGTGATTTATGAAATATTACCCTTTTATGATTTCATTTATTTATTTACATCATTAATTAATATCATTGTTTAAATAGGTTAAGTAACCGTAACTGAAGAAGTAAATTTTGTCAATTAAATAAATATAAGTTAAGAAGATACTTAGTTACCGTGTATTACTTATTCTGTGGCAAGTATAATTAATTCTCAAGACATCCTACTATCTTGTTATCAATCAGATAATTACATGGGCCCAAAACCTACATTGATTATGACTAAAGTGACAAACTTGGTGAATTTTTAAGTCTATATTGTGTTTAAATGTTTGTGTATTTATTGTGTGTAATTTTATAATTATGACAAGTGTGAAGCCTGATGATGTCACTTTACAGATGAAACGGACGTAGCTAAATAATATTCTTTAAGGATTATTTTAGACAGATTAATTAAGGTAAATACAAAATATATTTAATATAAATAATACAGAGGCTTGAAACAAAATCAATAATTAATATGTGATTATTTAAGCAGTATGTTTTCTTTTCTTTTTTTAGTTTGTTTATATTGAATGATGTTTAGATTTTGTATGGATAGGAGACACAGACTTCCTTGGAAAGTGGTCCTTGGTGTTACCTAGTAGTACACAAATAGAAAAACACACTGAAGTTATGAAATATTTCGTAAAAACTGTTCACTTTCTCAATCAGTAGAGAGTAAATTGTTTTCTTCACTTTATTTAGTGATTCTTCTAAAATTTAGTTATCTTCTTTTTATACTCTCCACTGATTGAGAAAGTGTAAGTGTTTACAAAATATTTCCAAACTTTAGTGTTTTTCTATTTGTGTACTACTAGGTAACACCAAGGACCACATTCCAAAGTAAGTCTGTGTCTTCTATCCACACAGAATCTTATCAAAATAGACTATGGGCCTTATTACACTCTAACCCTTATATTGAATGAGCATAATTTTGAAATTGTGAAGTCTTATCTAGAAATAAACACAATTTAATTAAACAAATGAAAATAATTACTTGGTGAAAATGATTTATTAGCATTTTTTGAAATAAATTAAAACCTTAGTATCTTTTCATTGAAAATTATTTCAGTTTTATAAAGAAACATATAATTATAATTACGGAAAATTCCTGCAAATAATAGTTTAAATATTTACTCATAAAGATTATGAATAAAAGCCGTGTATGTGATAAAACAATTCTGGGTCAATCAGTATTCATGTCAAACACATTATTCATCTTACTACAACATCGCAGCATGACAGCTAAATTATATAATAAACTGGCCTGAATACAAAATGTTTAGTTTAAAGAAGACTGAAAATTTCCGAATATTCTTTTGTTTTACTCTGACCAAGTGGTTTTAAAATATAATAACAATCAGAAGCATATATTTTTCTGACTAATATAGTCTTTAATAAACTATTTATTTCCCAAATTATTATTGACATTCCTGTACTCCCTGACTATTTGAAATTACCGGCTATTTGATTTATACTCTTGAAACGTCATGTGTTGATTTTAATATTCACAAATGATGGCAAATGTCTGATTAAAACATATTAATAATTATGTACTTTCAATATGTACTACAACGGAAAAACTCAGCTATTCTGTTATACACTGAGCTAGGCTGTGCGCCTTCCCCTTCTTAATTAACCCACTTACCTCAAACCCTGTAATATTTATTACAGGCTTTGTTTTCGAGAGTATTGAGTGGATTTAGACGGTTCACTGGAAGTATTTGCTTTTTCAATTTTCACCAGAACATCTTAATCCCTTCCAGTAATTATTAATTTTCCCCTAGTTCAGGGAGCTCACGAGCAAATTTTATCTTTTTTATTATTTATTTTAAGGGCGAGTGCTTTGGAAAGTTCCTTGATCACAATCTATATTAGTCATTTAGATGTAGTTGTTAACCAGTGTGTGGATTATTAAAATAATTGCAAGCACAATTCTTAGTTATGAAATTAATTTATATATATAACTTTTTAAAATTTGTCAAATACAGTTCTCATATAACGATATTTCCGTTGTAGTACATTAAATCAACATTATTCAGATGGTTTAAAACAAATCTTTAAAATTATAGAAACTTCAAAATAAAATCAGAATTGAAAAAAAAAATAACTAAAATACTATTTTAAAATTTATATTTATATCCCCCCCCCCCCGCTAATATATGATTACTAAAGTGGATAAGTGAACAGAATTAGCAATAAAACAACTTCTGATGATATTTCTAACTAAAAACACAAATTAGGCAAAGAAAGATAAAAAGTGACACCTTCTTAAAAGAGAAAAATGTATTACAATTTTCATAAGAGGCGTAATTTGGTATTAAGTCTACATTTTTTATACAATTTAGTTTCTATTCAATTTTAAGCTGCATCACACCATTCTATTCTTATAAAATAAAGTAATGTTTAGTCCAGGAAGTAAAATAAACTGGTCTGAAAGAGTTCTTCAAATTATGGCACTCATGGAAGAGTTCTTTATTCATTAATTCACATTTACTTGAATTAGTCAACTTCAATTTTAGGTAGGCTTTGGTTCCAAACTTTACTTTATGACTCTTTATGTCTTTTATGTTAGAACCTGGATTCGCATATGTTACAAAAGCCATCTAATGAGTTCAGAATGTCTTAACAACCACAATTATATTTAGAACATTTCTCAGTAAGGGTTCTTTGATCTGCATTTACAGTGAAGATAATTCACTGAGAAGGTAAAGATATAATAATAAAATACAATTACAAGCATGCAGCTTATGTGTATATGTCACACTAAATGTAGTTAATTTCCAGTTTTCTCATTGATTATATAACAAAAGCACATTTTCCTTAATATTTCAAGGAATTAAGAAAGTATAAAACTGTATGAGGATCAAATTTCTTGTCTTTGATAGCTCCCACATTTACAGATAAAACTGTTTACATTTTATAAAGATTAAATCAGTAAAATGGCAAAAATAACTTTAAATTTTAGAGTAAAGGGATTTTTTTGAATCAGTGTAAATATCAATGTTAGTAAACAATTTTGGTGAAAATTTGAACACAACTTGCAACAGTAACACACTACACATATGTAATATTTAATGGTTAGTCAAAACAAGTTCTTGTGATCATGATCAGTGCACATTATATTATAAAATATCTATGTCATTATATAATGAGTGCAATAACTACAATCCTAATAAGTAAATTGTATGTTAAAATTGTACAATATAAAGTGTTATTGTGAGAAAAGATCTTTACAGTGATGGCATAGCAGTAGAGGTAACAAGTTAAATATATTTCAATAATTAATTACATATTTGAGAATAACTCTTAATATTATTTATCCATTATCTGAACACATATTGGCTCCATTGTAAATGTTAACTAAATATATTTTAATTAAAACAGACCTTAACATGATCATTCTAAGAGATTGTTTAACTGTTTAAACTGGTACTTACATCTCCATTCTCTGTAAGTGCCAATGAGTGGTCATATCCACAAGCAATAGCAACTACTACTTCTTCAATACTTCGCAGCTTGGGAGTTCTACTTAATGTTTGTAGCCAACCACAAATCACAGCTCTCCACTCATACACCTAAAATAGACACACAAATGTGAACACTAAACTACATGTATTGTCATTGTACTGAAATAACATAAGTGTTATATTTAACATAATGTTAATTATCTTAAGATGAAATAACTTCTATTAACTGCTTGTTTTTACCAAAAATCAAGTTTTATCTGTTAATCAGTAACATTAAGACCACCAACAGAAGATATTATTGAATAAGGCAGGAAAATCAATTCAGTCATTTGAGCTGTAAAGACGACCACAGATTTATAGCACACATACTAATGTCACATAGCCAAAGTTTTTAGTTATTACCTGTGGCTATGATTTAACAATTAGGAACAAAAATATATTGAACCCTTGTCACCTCGTAGTGGTCTAAGTGTAGAGCAACCTATGCCTTGACCTCTTCCCAAATATAAGTGTAGGCTTTTGATGTTTCTTATATACAGTTTCAACAGCTGATGCAGAACTCTGAGACAATCCAGTATTTTACCATTTTCCCACCAGTCTGAGCTGCCTTTTTGTTAGCATCTCATGCCTTTCTATAGGCTACATGTGATTTTATTTAATATGAAATCAATTTTATTCACATTTTTAGATTGTTTTATTCAGAATTTTATTGATACGTAAACTTTATTAGGAATTATTTATTTTTGTAAAAGTACAACTTTAATAGTTAAAAGTTTAACAAAATTATTTGTATATTAGTTAAGAATTCAATTGCTTGGATCTTCACTCTTGAATAATTGTTATATAAAGTTTACAAATTACTACTTTTTTTATAAAATTTGATATTTCAAACAAAAATATATTTATTGAGAGATTTATAAAAATCTAAAACATTTTGTACTTTAGGTCCATTATTGTAAGATGACTTCTGGTATTATTTAATGGTATTTCAAATATACTGTGCTCATTAACTTGGCTAACACACAAGCTTTGTTAAACCTTACTTAATTATATTTTAAGCATTGTAAAGCTAATTAAATCAATGGTATTCAGCTATATATATTATTGAAAATTTCTCCCAACTGTAGTCGAGGCTCAGTTTAGTTTTTCATTAGTTATATTTATATCTATTCACTTCCAAGTTTAAGTAAATGTTTTACACAATAAATATTCATATTAATGTTAATGTAAGATTGTATCATCATGGCATTATATTTATATTTAGTTTTGAAAATTATTCTGAAATATTTATATTCAAAAAAGGTTAGGTCGGCTCTTTAAGGTCACATAATTTATTTTTATTATTTTTTTAACATGTTTAAGGTTGATTTACATAAAGTGTCTGGAAATCTATTAAATTTAGACAAATTTTTAGCAACATTTAAGTTGCACAGAAGTAAACATTTAAACAAATAAAAATGTTAATAAATGAATACTTTTATTACATATTTTAATAGAAATGATTGTCATATCTATTTTTCATAAATAAAATTAAGCTTAAATATCTCAAAGATCAATATATATCATAAAAGTCCCATGTCTGTATGTATCCAACAGAAAGTGAAAATAAACCAAACAAAAAGAAAATTGGATATCCACAGGTAATTTTGAAAATATTATAATAAACCCTGGCTACCAATCACTCAAGTTTCATTTTTGAATTTCCCAACTTTAGAACCAAAAATTGGATCAAAATTTTGTTTTTTATTTAAATTTCCAAAAGTATTCAATTTAGGATTAAAAAAAAAAACAAAAATTGTAGAGGGAAACCTTTATGCAAGGTATTACTTTATACATATATCTATGTGTACATGAATGCTTCCACATGTATAAATGAATATACAATGCTCACAACTCAATATCTCAGTTTCTATTTGGTCTTACAGAATCCTGAAACTCAACAAAATGAAGGTAATAAATAGGTAATCTTATAACCTTTCTGTTTGTAGTTACAACAAAATATATTTATGGTGGGTTTTTCACAACCATTTTTATTTCCACAGGACGGAGTTACAATGGTGTGACTTAACAGGTTAAAATATATGTTATTAACTCATAATTCTTCTGAAAACCCTTAGGCTAAATTTTTTTATTTGGTTATGCAAGTTATTATTATTATTTTATCATGTTGATGTATTCTAAACTACTTTAAACAGAGAAGTACGGTATATTATATAAAGAGTAGAGCATTGTTTGTTACCTTTCCAGTTTTAGATAGGGCAAGATAATGTCCATGCACACATCTTGCATCTACAATATCTGTAAGGCCTGTAATTACAGTTGGCCTTTTACACTGTACATTCTGGCCCCAGGCATAGACCTTGCCTTCCTTTGTATAAGCCAAAGCATCACCAATAGATCCACATACAGAAACACCTGTTCACAATACAAATACATTACTTGTACTATAAAATAACAATGTCTTAACATCAATCAGTTATCACAGCTCTGATTTTAATATAATTAAGATAAAAGCATGTTTCATAGAGGTTGTTGTTAGCATAAAGCAAACAGTCAAAACATAAAAGTATAGTAAACTGTGCATTAACTATCTCACACACCCTCGTACATATTAGTTTCTATTGGCCTGAAAATACAATCAAGAGTTATCTGCCAAAAACTGAAAATGAATCATAGATACAGACGTAGAAAGTTGAATATCTGAAATTAGCTTCAGTGATTTCAGCCAAAGTTTGGTATATGTGAAGGTTAATGTCCTGCATCAATGTACTACACCTCATGTTTATGTAAATTATGGTATGAAATAATTAGGACAGTAACAAAATGAACCCTGACCTCAAACATTAAATTGTTTTGTTTTCCCATATGGCAGATACTGCCTAATTTGAAGATATAAAATTATTTATAAATAAATGGTACACAAACTTTCTGACATATACTGTAACCATAAAAAAAAAAAAAATCTTCTGTGGAAGGAACAGAAGAGACGACCGCGGACGCGCCTTTGGTGAAATCAGTATCAACCTCTACTGCAACACAGACCACGAAAGACAATGACATGAAGGACATGTTCCAAATGTTATTTAACAAATTAGACGAACAAAATGATCAATTAAATCATAAATTAGATACACGTTTCGGACAATTCGAATATAGATTGGAATCTTTTGAGAACACGGTCGCAGAAAAGTTCGCTAGTCTTGAAGAAGAAGTTTGGAGAAAACTGCAGGAAAGTCGGGAACAACAAGAAAGGGAGCTCCAGGAAAAGTGCATACGGTTACGGATGGAGTTGCAGACAGAAGTGGATGCCAAGCATAAAGAACATAGGGAGGACATCAGAGAAAATTTGAAGCAGTACAGCTCGGAGTTACATCTTAAGATGGACGCACAGCGCACTGAGATCCTAGAGTCCAGCAGACAGATGACCGTTGAAGAATGTGAAGCCCTAGAACAGCGGATGACTTTAAGCGTAAAACAGACCCAAGACAAAACCAGGGAACAGGAAGATGAACTGGGGAGAGTAGCTGACCATGTTGCCGGGTATCAGGAGGCGATCTCACGACTAGAAAAAGAAATTAGGAACCGGCCAACCCAAGTACAGATAACCTGCAGTGGAAACGGATCAATAACACCTGATAACATACCGAAGTTCAGCGGCAGGGAACACAACCCAATCGAGTATTTAAGAAGGATCCAAAAATACTGGGAAAAGTTTAAAGGTCGTAACGGAGGCATAGATGATAAAGAGCTACTAGTGGACCACATAGAGCAGTGCCTCGAAAACCACGCAGCGAGGTGGTTTCTGCTGGTCAAGACGGACATAGACAACTGGGAGGATTTCCAGAGGTTGTTCATCTGTAAATATTGGAACCGGGAGATCCAGAAAGGAATCAGACAGCGGCTCGAAGTGGAACGTTTCAGACCGGGAGGAAGATTAAATCGGGCTGAATATTTTACCGAACGCGTGGTGACCATGCGGCTGATGCAGCCACCCATACCAGATGAAGAGATAGTTGAGTGTTTGGCAGAGCACTTCGAAGATATCATCCAAGACGCAAGGAGGTTCCAAAATATTGTCACCATCCGGGAATTTGAACTATTGCTGCAAAGGGAGGATTTAAAGGAAAATCACCAGAGGACAAAGAGAACCAACCAACCTTCATCACCACCCAGAAACAACGCGCCGAGATTTACCCAGCCGAACCGAAAACAGAGAAGAGAACCACAGCAACCGCCACCCCGGCATACTAACCCACCACATTGGCAAAACCATCATCCTGGATTTCAGTATCGACCACCCACGTATATCCGGAACAGCGCACCATACATGAATAGACAAGACCATAGGTTCCCACAACTTGAAAGATTTAATGGACCACCACCACACCACACAAGAGAGGGGCCACGAGCACCGACTCTACAAGCGACTCAAGCAAACCGACCTCAAGACATAAGGACAACTCAATATCCAACTCGAGAGCAGAAGATGGTATGTCACACCGTGGCAGAGAACATAAGGGCCTCCAGTCACCCAGAACCAACCAGAACTGCCAACCCGAATCAGGAAAACTAATAGGCACAGGAAATGTCACTGGCCTGGACAATACCTCACCAACTGACTTAATCTGTGGAGACATTCGTCCTGTGCTAACTAGCAATATTAGAGTAAATAGGCCAGATAACCAATCAAAATTAAACATAACCATACTCAAGATTAGCAACATGTACTGTAATAAAGACTTTTTATTAGAGAAAAATCCTACCGGATCGGACGAATCGCAGGGGAAAAGAGTGATACAATGCCCGGAGATCATGGTGCAGATCGGTGAACACTTCATACCGTCACTCATCGATACTGGATCAAATGTATCCTGCATATCCGAAAACTGGTTTCGAATGAACAAAGACACGATAGGAAAATACGAGGAGTTACCTATGTCCAACCTACAAATTAAAACAGCAACTGGATTTAAAACAAAGAGAGTAACTAGAATTGTCCTAGTCGATATTAAAATTTAAAAAGAAACATTTAAATTACAAGCATTAATAATACCAAGTCTCATAAAGGATATAATATTAGGAATGGACGCTATAGTAAATTTAGGGATGGAAATAAACTTTAATCGCAACGATATAAATATGGAAATAAATAATAAACATATACAATTAAAGTTTGATGAAGAAATCAAAGAAGGAATATTATGCCAAGTTATTGAAGAAACGGAGGAATTAGAACGCGAACTGATAAATAACAGGAACATACAAAATGAACATAACAGAAATAATATATTATATAAACAGAAACAAAATTTAAACTATGACAATTCGACTATTACTTCAGAAATAATAGACTCTATTATAACGTTAAATCCAAATTTGAAACCAGACCAACAACAGGAACTTTCATCATTAATTAAGTTACATCAACATGTATTTTCAGAACAACCAGGACTATGCAATAAATACACGCACCATTTTCAAGTTAAGGAGGGCAAAATCTTCAAAGGGCAAAACTATCCTGTACTGTTAAGATACCAAGACGAGGTGTCCCAGGAAATCAACAGAATGTTGGAACAGAACATCATTGAGAGGTCATACAGCGTCTTTATCAATCCAATCATCCCCGTGATAAAGAAGAACGGCGAGATTCGACTATGTCTCGACGCCAGGAAGGCCAACGAAATCATCGTACCGGACTTCGAATGCAATAGAAGCGTAAATGAGATATTATCAAAAGCACGAAATTGCAAGTGGTTAAGCACCATTGACTTGACCGCGTCATATTGGCAGATACCTTTGTCGCCAGAATCACGCCAATATACCGCATTCCAGTTCAGAGGACGGACGTACCAGTACACAGTCACACCGTTTGGAGTGTCGACGTCACAAGCTGCATTGGTTCGAGCTTTAGACCAAGTTTTTGATGACAACATAGAATCGTTCACTCTCATTTATATCGACGATATTTGCATCATATCGCCCGACTTTCAGACTCATCTACAACATCTAAGTTACATCTTTTCGAAATTAGCCGAAGCCAACATGAAAATAAATTTTTCAAAATCCACATTCTGCCAAAACTCAGTAACATTCTTGGGATATACGATGACCGACACTGGGCTACAAATGGATGACAGTAAGGTACAGCCAATCCTCGATTTCCCTTCACCGAAGTCCAGAAAGCAACTAAAGTCATTCTTAGGCTGTATCAATTATTATAATAAATTCATCAATAAATTTTCTCACAACATACAACCACTACTGCGCTTAACATCCAAAAGAGTTAAATTTATATGGACTAATGATGACGAAATCACTTTCAAGAATATTAAAAAACTTTTCCTCGAAACGCAGACATTACATCATCCAGACCCGAAACGCCCATTTTATTTGCAAACGGACGCTTCAAATTACGCTATTGGAGGGCATCTATACCAGATCGACGATGACGGCATAAAGAGAGCTATTGTGTTTGTGTCCAGATCCTTACAACCGGCTGAACAAAGATTTACGACCACGGAGAAAGAGTTACTCGCAATCGTATACTGCTTGCAGAAGACACGGTACCTAATATACGGATCCGAGTTAACTATAGTCACAGATAACCACGCTTTAACATTCGTGAAATCGTGCAAATTATTAAACGCTCGCTTAACCAGATGGATATTGGCCATTCAAGATTACAATTTCAAAATCCAGCATTGCAAGGGAAGTGAAAACAGCACGGCAGACGCACTGAGTCGGATACCTCGAACACAGACCGAGGTAACGCAAGAAGATCAGGCTGAGCTAATTATAACCTATATTGAACGAATACATGACCTCAACCTCCAGCAGGAGTTAAGAAACATGAGCGAGCTACAAAAACAAGACCAAAACTTATTAAAAATCATACAAGAATTATTAAAACCACAAAATCAAATTTCGGATAAAAACCTTCTTCAAAATTACTGCTACCACAATCAAATTCTTTATAAACGCCTCCACAAACAATGGACCATTATGGTACCCGAATCCATTATTGATTCACTAGTATGGGAATGCCACACTTACTATTTACATTGCGGGGCCAAGAAATGCTTCGATATACTTAAAGAAAGTTTTAATTTCAAAAACATGGGAAGACGCATCCGAGTGACTTTATCAACGTGCGACTCATGTCAAAGATGCAAGAGTAACCCACATCCATCCAGGAGACCAGCTCAAGGAATTACATGTCGGGAGAAAAACCATCAGCTCGCAGTGGACATAGTAGGACCACTTCCTACCAGTATAGGCAGAACCAAGTACATCCTAGTAATTATCGATATATTTACAAAATTTATCCAACTCTATCCCATTAGAAACGCAAATACTAAGACTATCTTAAATAAGTTATTCGATATTTATATACCAGAACATGGAGTACCGAAGATGATACAGTCAGACAACGGGACCCAATTCCGGAGCCGCTTATGGAGCAAAAAACTAGAAGAAAATAATATTATACCAATATTTAGCCCGTTTTATCGACCACAATCCAACATGGCCGAAAGACCGATTAAGAAGATCAAGAGATGTTTTAGGACTTACTGTTCGGGAAACCATAAATCATGGGCAAAGTACATAACAGATATAACAGACATGCTAAACGAAGTTTACAATGAGACAACAGGTTTTACACCGAATGAACTTCAGTTGGGCCAACGCAGTATTAGATTTTGGGAGCCGTTTATTGAAAATCAACTGTATAAGGATATCCCATTAGAAGAAAAATTGCACTTAACCTTGAAACGAATTGAGACTAAACGAGAGAAGCGAGCAAGGAAGTTAAATGAACAACACAAGCCCACCATATTTAACATCGGAGATTTAATATTGGTCAAAAATTTTGCGCAATCTAATGCCGCCCAAGGCGAAACCGCGAAACTATTCGAAATTTATGAAGGTCCCTATTAAATTAGCCAGATTATGGGAAAAACAACATTTTTTATAACTGACTTACAAAACATAAAAGAAAACGGACCATATCATATCTCAGCAATAAAACATTATAAATATATACAAGATTAATTACCATAATTTAAAAAAAAAATAAATAAAATAAAAAAAAAAAAAATTCTATTCATTGCTCGTTGTTGTTGTATTTTTTGACAAACCCATTTAAGTCAAGAATTAACTTAAATAAAATGGTTTGCAAATAAAATTGTAAGGGACTGACTAAATGGATTTGCAAAAAAAAAAAATTGTAAGGGACATTGAGACAACTCACAATTTATTCAAATTATTTAAAAAAATGGAATATGCAATATTTAAATAAAAATAATTAAATATGGTAAAGTTAGCCAAAAAACCACTAAATAAATTTAAAAAAAAATTGTCAAAGAAAAACTGTTAATTTTAAATATTTAATAATTTAATAAATTAGTTAAGATTAAATTACAAATCTAATATATAATGTTAAAAATGCAGTGCAAAGAAGTTAAAAAAAAAAAAAAAAAAAGAAGAAAAAGATATTTTCAAGACAACAAAGCTAAGCTTAAAATATTCCTTTGTTAATAAATTTTTAAAAATTATTACCAATTCTAATATAGATTCCAGAAGCAGCAGACCTATATTTTTTCGAACAGTTATAAATTAAAGAAAAGTTTCAGAATAATTTTTTTATGATTAAGATTGATTATTCAACTTATTGAAGTTATTGAGAGAAGATGTATTATAAGTAAATACAGGTTATTGAACAGGACTCTACATATGGGTGAGATAGATCCATTTATTAATTTAATATGAACTATGCCAATACTTAATACTTAAATATTTTTTTTGGGTTATGAACAAAAAAAAATTAATAAGGGCTTTGATTGTTAATCATTAAAAAAAAGTAACAGTGTTAAAGGGGATTGAATGTTGATCAAGTAAAGACTTATTTATTCAGTTATAAAATTTAACTAAAGAGCTAACTTTTAATCAACTTGAACATAATATATATAATTGACACAAAGTGAACAATAACCCATTATTAGTTGTATATATGTATTGTGAATTTTAATATACAAACTGTGATAAATCAATAATTTAATTAATAATACTTACCAATTTGAACTTTAAATGAACCCTAATTCTTATTCATGTTTATATGTTATAATTGTTGTATATATGTAATTTTTTTTTATTACAAATATTTAAGATATATGAATTAATTTACTAAACTTGTGAGGGTTTGGACTGTGCCGGCGAGAACTTTAACCTGAGATTAAGTTTCTTGAGCTTTATAATATCTAATAAATAAAATTATTATTATATTATTATTATAATCAAATAATTATTTATTTCAATAATTAGTTAAAATAATAGTTTGTTATTTCAATCTCCAACCAATAAATAATAATCAATACTTAATAATAACTCATAATTGGTAATTTGTAAATAAATTGTATTTATAAATAATGTGTTAGGGTGGGGAAATTGAAAGTAACAATTTAAAAATGAAATTGAAAGTAACCTTTTACCATAAAATTGCTTTTATAAAAAGTGTGACTATTTAAATATTAAGAAAAACTAACAATTATATGAGTCAATAGTAAAAGAAAAAGTGTCAAGTGAATGGATTAAGTAATAGATTATTAACAGAAAGATTGTGAAATAGGAAACAGATGAAATAACCATAAGTGAGCCGTAGTTATTGAACAGTCAAACTATCACCGAAAAGAGCTGAGTAATTGGTAGATTCATAGAAAATGGACTGTTTTTTAGATAAAATTTTTTAAAATAATGATAAAAATTGCTTTCTTGTTAATAAACAATTTGTATATTAAACATTAAAATGTCTAATTAGAGAATTATTGAGAACCCCTGTTTAACCAATATCATATTGGCCAAGGTGTAGAAGTAGAGATAAAGGTAAGAACCCAGAGTAATAAATAACATCAATCATAAACAATAGTTTTTGATAATACAAAATTTTATTTTTAAGGCATTAACATTATAAAATGGTGCCCAACGATCCCTTATATCTTCAAAGTATGCTTTGCTGTCTAGAGTTTGAGGTTAAATATGGTGTTCTCTAAAATAAGATTAATTGTACATAATTGGAATTTTACAATTTTATTTCATAGTAGTATTTTTGAAAAACAATTGAAATTAATAGTTTCTTTTTTGAAGATTTTTGTTATTATAGGTTAAATAGTCTGTTTTAATTTTGTAAAAAGGTTTATAATAATAAATAATAATTTAAAATGGATAAAGAACAAATTTTAAATATGGTTGATTCATTATCCATAATTAATGAATTAGAGGTTGAAATGAGTTTTGATAAAAGTAATAAGTTAGGAATAGATTTGGTCAAAGCAGAAACTAGCACTTGTGAAGAGGTTAGGTCACATAATAACGAGGAACCAACTCCTAGTTTATCTGATATAATGCTTTTCTTACAAAAACTAAATGATAAAATAAATGAAAAATTTGAAAATGTTAAATTAGAACAAAATGAAAGTTTAAAAAAACATAATAATAAATTTGAAGATATAAAGGATTTTTTTTAAACAATGATATAGAATAAACGAAAATTTGAAAAATTAGGTAACACTATTGAAAAATTAAAACTTTAATTAATTAAACTATAAATTCGATATTTTATTACAATAAAATTTAGATTTTAAAAGGGCAACTGAGAAAGAATATTTAGAATTTAAAAAAGATATCAAATTAGAAATGAATCATTTAATGATGGAAAATAAGGACACTTTGTCCAACATTAAAGAAGAAGTTGATTTAGAATTAATAATTTAAAAACTAAAAATGATGTAACAATGAAGACTAATCTATTAATGATGTAAGCATAAATACTTCAGAAAACTTGTGACGGGCTACCATTTTAGATAGAGAAGAAAGAGATAGCGATCTCTAGTTTCAACCGTTCTTTAAGTTTTTTTAAGCTCTCAAAATGAGGTGTCACTTGAAGGGGGTTTACATTTAAAAAATTTAAGTTGCCCCTAAAATGTCCCATTTTTGGAGGACACTGGAAATTTCCAAAATTGTAAAATGAAACCTCCTGTCAAGATTGCACTACTACCCAAAGGATATCTCTGTATAATTACTAAGGGGGAAAATAGAGGGGGTCCTGAATTTTTATCCACCCAGTATATAGAGGACATGTAAAAGACATACATAATCATAAAATCAAATTATTCCATAAAAGTCAATATTTGGATCTGTCAATCCCTATTTTCTCCATTGTAAAACATATTGTTACACAACTTTCTGAGAGTGATAGGCTAGTCCTACAAACTTAAATGAATTGGAAATGGTCGTAATGGATTGGCAGGAGAGCCAATCTAATTTACCTTATGACATTAATAGACAACATGTTTTTAATGTATCTTAATGATTATAGAAATATGCGTAATTTTAATAGACATGGATTTCACAAGACCAACAATGGAAATAAAAATAATAGTTCATCTAGAAATACTTGTTAATTTAAGACTGGGGCATGGTTCTAGGTTAAATCACCAATAGCAATAATACACACAAAAGAAAATAATAATGGGAAAATGCACCAATAAATAAGGCCGAATTACTGCTGTTACATGTTAATAAGCCTACAGTTAAAAAAAAATAAACAAAATTAAAATTTAATGATTGTGGACAATAAAGAGTTAATAAAGGAAGAAAACTTTACAGTAATAAATTTAAATAAAATTACAGAAGAAATTTTAGAAATTAAGGTTAGCATTGGTTTAAATGAGTATAAATGTTTATTGGATACTGGGTCGGAAATTACAGTAATTAGTGAAGATTTATAAAAGGAAATTAATAATAATTTAACAATACTATAATGGAATTAACAGTTTCTAATTTAGTGATAATGAGGGTAACTGGCATTAGGAGTAAATCTATTACCAAACAAATTTGCATAGAATGAAGATAGAAAATGAGATTATTATTAATATAAATTTTTTAGATGTTAATGGTTTAAAGATGATTTTAGGTTGTGATTTTTGAATTATTAACTATATTTTAACAGGAAAATGTTATTTTAAAAATTAATAATAAGAATATGATTATTACTAACTTTTATAGAAAATGTAACGGTAACAGGTTAGGTAAATTGAAATTATATTATTTGGATAGTGTTAATAGTGTATTGGACAGTTCCAATATTACTGTAGATTTTGAGAAAGAAGAATTAAAACATTTACTAATTAAATATCAATTAATATTTTCAAATAGGCCTGGAAAAATTAAAACTTTGTTGCTAAATTGAACTTTAATAATAAGGGTAACTTTATAAATAGGTCATGCAAAAGGAACTAGTAACTGAAGAAATTCAAAAATTAATAGACTTAGAAATAATTGAAAATTCTTTAGTTTGTGTTATAAAAAAAGATGGCTCCTTGCACTTATGTTTAGATATCAGACAGGCAAATTAAGGCATTTGTTTCTGATAGAGAGACTCCAGAACACATTAATAATATATTACAAAGATTTGAAGGCATCAAATACATATCTACAATAGATCCAGTATCTGGTTTCTGGTAAATTTTACAAGAAAAAACATCAAAGCAGTATACAGCTTTTAACTTCAATGGTAGAAACCTACAATTTAAAAGCCTGCCTTTTGGTTTAAATGTGAACACCCTTGTATTTAAAAATGGCCTAACCCACGTTTTAGGACTGCAGGTGATGGAATTTGTGGTAGTTTATGTAGATGGCAGATGTATTTCCTCAGAATCTTTTCAAGAACATTTAAATACAATATTTAGTAGATTAAAACAATTTAATGTTACATTAAAATTAAATAAATCAAAAATTTTTAGAATTAATATTAAATTTCTTGGTTATGTAAAAATCTGATTTGGGCATAATTTAGATGAAGAAAAGGTTAGGGGTCATACAAAAATTTTCTGAGCATAAAAATTTAAAACAATTAAAAAGCATTTTAAGTTTATGTAATTACTACAAAAAATTTAGGGTAAATTATGTGCAACTAATTTCTAAATTTAAATATCTGTTAACAAATAATATGATAAACAATATAAAGAAGTGGGATTGGATACCTGATGATACAAATACTTTTAATCAAATTAAAAAAGAATTTTAAATGAAATTATAATTATTGAATCACCCAAATTTTAATAGGCCATTTTACATGAACACAGTTGCATCGAATGTAGTATTGGGGGTTGTCTTGTATCAAATAAATGATTTTGGTGATCAAGCAGTAATAGGATTTTGAAATAATGTATACTATTACAGAGAAAGAGTTAATGAGTATAATATTTACTTACAAAAAGTTTAGAAACTACATTTTGGATAACAAAACTAAAGTTAGATGTGATCACAAAGTCTTAATTTTCTTTTTAAAAATGTAAGTTAACTAATGGTAGACTTAAAGATGGATGTTTTATTTACAAGAATATGATTTAAAAATAGATATTGACCAGGAAAAGAGAATGTAGTGACAGATGTTATTTCAAAAATAGATAAACAAAAATTTCAAATAGTAATTATAAAAAAAGGTAATCTAAATTTATAAAACAGATTTATAAAGCAAATTTTTGAAAGAGATAAACAATAAGAATATTTACTTATGAGAATAGTTCAGGAAGAAAATTTAGATAAAAATTGTAGAAAAATAATTCATACATTAAATTCAAATGATGAAAAGAGAGATGATTTAGAAAAATATTTTGTAATTTATTAAAATGTGTTACTTTTCAAACAAAATAGGATTTTTAACTACAAGTTATATATTCCCAATACAACCATAAATTTGATTATTGATGACTATCATGCCAGGTATGGTCACACATAGGAGGTAGCAAATGTTACAAAATTTCAAAACAAAATTTTACACCCAAATTTGAAAATAAAGTTAAAGACAAAATAAAAACTTGCATATAGCTCATTTGTTATGTGGTGGCGCTTGGAGGGAGGGCAGTCTGGCTCGGAGTGGGGAGGTTGTTCGTTATTCACTGTATAGAAACACACTGACGAAAAGAGGGTGCAACACTAACTCACTCGCTTCCCCCACCACTAAAAAGTGACGGGAACCTGTTTTCGCGATCAAGGTCAAGCACCACTACATACTAAATGACCTCTACTTTGTCAGAAAAGTAAAGTGAGGACCCAAAAACCACAGGGTCTTATGCAAAGTATTTTACCTGACAAACCATTAGATTTAGTGGCAGTGGATTTGTTTGGAGAGCTACCAACTGGTAAAGGAGGTGTAACATATATTTTTGTTGTGTTAGATGTTTTATTTCAAAATTTATTAAATTATATATTATTAAAAAGTCTACACAATTATATGGTTGAAGTTGGTAAACCCAAGGTTATACTAAGCCATTATGAGTTAGTTTACATCACATTTATGTTAGAAACCATAGAATGGGAGGGTATTCGACTGTGAAATACAGCTGTCTACAATCCACAGAGGAATCCTAGTGAAAGGTGATTGACAGAATTAGGTCGAATGTTTCAGTCTTATATACATAACAACCATACTAAATGGCCGGAATATGTTTCTTTAGAAAATTGTTTAAATTTTTCTATACATGATTCGACTAATTGTATTCCATATGAGCTTATGTTTAGAAAAAAATGTCCAATATTTTATGAGAATTTGGTTGATTTTCCTGAAAATGTAAAGATAGATTTTGATCATAAAGTTTTTTATTTGCACAAAAAATAATTTGAAAAAACAAAGCTAAAGCTAGGGATTGAATACATGATAAAGATGTTACGCCAATAAAATATGAAATTGATATTTAGTCTTAGGAAGGAATCACTATTTACCTTGGTATATGAAGAATGAAACAAGTAAATTTTTTCATTTATATATGGACCCTTATAATGTTTTGGGAATTAAATTAGAAAATACACATGTTCTAGATACATGAGAGGCCGTAGGCACATATAACGTCATAGAGTTAAAAAAATTTTTTTTATTCATCAATTGATTATTAGGTTAGGTATTGAACCAAAGGTATTTTCGAATAAACAGTGTCACAGGAGGTCATTGACCTGAAGCTGTCTTGAGGTTTATGTTGGACTGAGAAGGCATAAATATCAACTCATGGCAGTCAAAGTGAAGTGATTTCTGTGGTGGCATAAGTGATTTTAAGTTGTGATCAGGACACAGTTGGTGGAATGAGAATATGGTTCAAGTGGGTCAAATATATAATCAAATGATGAATAAAATAAATTTCTTTAAATTAAGAATTTAATTAAAATAAATTAAATTTTCCCATTTAAGCCCAAGTTAGAAATTAGTATTTGTAAAAACAAATACAAAAATTAAATTTTATTTAAATCAAATGATATTCACATTTAGACCTAAGTTAGAAATTAGTAGGGTATTTAGAAGAAAAAAATAGGTCCTACGCAAATTTAAATAAAATAATATTTCCCTTTAGGCCAAACTAAGATATTTAAATATCATTAAATATTGAATTGAATTTATTGATATAATTTTTAATTAAACCATATTTTAATATCATATAATTTTTTTTTTGAATAAAAGTTTGAAATTAGTAAATTGGATAACAACAATCATTATTAGGTCAGGGTTTAAAATTAATAATTTTGAAATTTACATAAATTCATTAATAACATTTTAAATTCAAGTATAGGAGATTTTTGTGGCTCATATTGGAAATAAATACTTTTGGACTATACTATAGTTAGAGGGACGCTTCGATGATTAAAGGTTAGGGTATCCCATAAAATACTTAAGTAGCTATTTAGAAATTGGATCCACAAAGATATGAACAATTGCATAAATATTGATGTCTGTTTGTAGGTGTCAAATAACCTTCAAATAACTATAAATATACTTAGAATAAGTTTTTGTAAAATAATTAATTATTTAAGTAGTTTTTATTAAATTATAATTTCCGTAAATTTGATTTAGTAAATAATTAAGAAAAGATAATAATTGGATAGGTTAGGTTATAATTTTAGGTTGAAGTTATAAAAAGACTAATAAACAAATAATATATAAAATAATTTATTTATGCTTATAACAAATAACAATAAATGTTACACAATAAGTTTTACATAATTTAGAATAATTAAATAAAACTTATAAAAAGATAACAATGATTGTAATAAAAATATGAGTAAATAAATACATAACTTTTAAGTAAAGAATTTTTTGAGGATTGGTTAGGACTAATTAAGAGATCTAGTAAAAATAAAAAGTAACTAATGTATATATAAAGGAATAATAATTTTTTCTCACAATGAGATATGATTTTGATGAAATTTTTAAAACACATTATAATAAAAAACATAGAGTAGAATAAAAATGGGAACATATACAATGATATAATAACAAACTTTTCACTAGATGAGACAATATTATTTTGATGAAATTTTAAAGGTTAAGATATTATAATAACAATCAATTTTTAAAAAGAGGATGATAGATTTTTGATGAAATTTATTCTCAACATTTAATAAAGATTTTGTTGAAACTTATTGATAAAATAAGTAAGGATTTCAAGTATGAGTGATTATGATTTCTTTATGGATTGAAACATGGTAGTCAGTTATTACTAAATCTATTACATATAGAATTAAGTTTAAATCAATCAATTATTTTTCGATGTATTTTTTTAAAATGATATACATGGGAGTTCCAGTTGGAACGTTTATTTACTTTGACGAAATAACAATAATATTAATTTTTGACGATATGACAATGTAAAAGTTCTTCGATGATATAATATAAATCTGTGATGATATATTTAAGAGGTTCCATAGAGGACGCTCAATTCTTCGACGACATGGTATAATTCTACGATAATTTCTTCAATGATAATATAATTCGAAGACAGTATAATAATTCTACAATGATATAACTTGGTAATCATTCGAACAATATAATTGAGGTAATTAAATGGAAATATTGATTAATTTTGAATTTTAAATAAATTTAAGAACAAGATTATTTTATAGATGAGTTAGGCTATTCCATAAAATCTTAATATTAAGTTTTTTAATTAATAAAAGAATATTAAAAAATAATAAAAATTTATTTAAAAAAAAATTATTTCAATTATATTAAAAAGGAGTGAAATTGTAACTAAACTTTCAATTTATAGTTAATTGCTATTAATTAAAAAAAATAATAATAATTGACTGTGTAATTGACTTGTAAAAAATAAAAATTAGAATAATGATGTGATAATTTAATGTTTTCAAGTGTCATTTAATATGTCATATGATATATTTTTAAAATTTTTATAAATAATAAATAATGATGAGATGAAATTATTAAAACTAATTTATTGTGAAGAGTATGTACAATGATTTAAATTTGATAATTATGTATTTTGATGTCTCTTGTAATTAATTCATAATATGATCTCTTTGTAATTGGTAATAATATATCTTTTGTAATTCATGATAACATGATGCTTATTGTAACTGATGATATATATGATGTTTTATATTGTAGTTAATGATGTAATTGTGAATGATGTTTACGATTATTTGTGTATTTATTCAATTTACACTATTGACCGAGGTACTTGGTAAAGATCCATTTTAATGAAAAAACAAACACAATATTTAGTAAATTCAATAATTATTATTGAATCTTGCCAATAAAATTGTAGAATTTACTAAATATTGTGTTTGTTTTTTCATTTGTGTATTTTTTGGTTTAAGGATGTTCTTTTCAACTTGAATCTGGGAGGGATGTCTGGAGGTTGAAATCTCCCTTCTTACATTTTGGTCTTTCAAGCTTTGTATTAATTCATAACTTTAATCTTGAAAGAGGGGGTTTCTGGAAGCATGGGACATCTCCAACCAATAAATAAATCATAATCAATACTTAATAATAAATAGTAATTTGTATGTGAGAATAATGCATTGGGACGGGAAATTGAAAGTGTCAATTTAAACATTAAATTGAAAGTGAACTTTTAACATAAAAGTGCTTTTATAAAAAGTGTGACAATCATAATATTGAATAATTGTGTTTTAAAAAATAAACAGACAATTGTGTCTTACAGAAGCTTCTAGAAGAAAGGCAAGCTTAGATGATATGACGTGATTCTCCATATAAGGAGATGTTATTGTAAAACATTTTCAATTGTTTGGAACTGTAAAACATTCTAGTACAAACAGTCTAATTCTAGGAATTTTTACTTAAGGGGGAGTGTGTGCATTGCAGGCATGGCACTTCACTCTTGTCTTGAACTTTGAAAGGGACAGATGTCTAAAAAATGTTTGTACGATTTATAAAAATAAAAATTTAATATTAAGAAGAAAAAATGATTGTGACTCAATAATAAGAGAAAAAGTGCCAAGTAAATGTGATAAGTAATAGATTTTTAAGAAAAAGATTGTGAAATAGAAAACAGATGAAATATTCATAAGTAAACCGCAGTTATTGAATAATCACAGTAACTGTGAGTAATTTGTAGATTCATAGAAAAAGGACAGTTTTTAGATAAGATCTTGTTGATAGATCAAAATTTGGTAATCCTTCGACGATATAATTTCATAATTAAGGTAATTAAATCGATGATTTATTTTGATTGTTGAATAAATTTAAGATTAAGATTAATTATAGATGAGTTAGGCTGTTACTTGATATCCACACATTAAGTTTTTGAATTAGGAATTGAATATTATAAAATAATAAGCAATTGCATAACAAAATTTTCATTTCAATTATATAATAAAGGAGGGTGAAATTTTAACTATATTTAAACATATTAAAACAGAACATCAAGTTGCTTTGGTCATATCAGAGACACAAGCTAGGTGTACCTCACAGTTGATTGTAATAATGAAGGTCAAGGTTGATTTTTGTTTTATGCCAATTACTTCTGATCAGTAATTTAAATTTGCTTTTTATTTGGTACATTTATTTCTTGCTCACCAGTATTTAGAAAAAAAAATCGTAACAGAACATATTGAAAATTTAAGGTTTTTTTATACAAACAACATACACAATTGTAAATTTGATTATTGATGACATTCATGGTAGGTATGGTCACATAGGGTGTAGCAAAAGAAAGTTAAAACAAAATAAAAACTTGCATAATTTGTCAGACAAGTAAAGTGAGGACCCAACAACAACAGGATATTATGCAAAGTATTTTAGCTGACAAACCATTACATTTAGTGGCAGTGGATTATTTTTGGAGAACTACCAACTGGTAAAGGTGGTGTAAAATATATTTTTGTTATTACATGTTTTTTCAAAATTTATTAAATTATATATTATTAAAAAGTCTACACAATTATATGATTGAAGTTGGTAAACCCAAGGTTATACTAAGCCATTATGAGTTAGTTTACATCACATTTATGTTAGAAACCTTAGAATGGGAGGGTATTTGACTTTGAAATACAGCCGTCTACTATCCACAGAGGAATCCTAGTGAAAGGTGATTGGCAGAATTAGGTCGAATGTTTCAGTCTTATATACATAAAAACCATACTAAATCGCCGGAATATGTTTCTTTCTTAAAATTGTTAAAAATTTTCTATACGTGATTCGACT
This sequence comes from Aphrophora alni, assembly GCA_963513935.1. Classification (NCBI taxonomy): domain Eukaryota; kingdom Metazoa; phylum Arthropoda; class Insecta; order Hemiptera; family Aphrophoridae; genus Aphrophora; species Aphrophora alni. Next base: position 27,831,622 of record OY740779.1, on the reverse strand, counting down.
AATTGTATTCCATATGAGCTTATGTTTAAGAACAAATGTTCAATATTTTAGGAGAATTTGGTTGAATTTCCTGAAAAAGTAAAGATAGATTTTAATTATAAAGTTTTTTATTTGGAAAAAATAATTTGAAAAACAAAGCTAAAGCTAGGGCTAGAATACATGATAAAGGTGTTAAGCCAATAAAATATAAAATTAATGATTTAGTCTTAGTAAGAATCACTAGTTTATCTTCGTGTATGAAGAATGAAATCAAAAAGATTTTTTCATTTAACATAGGGACCTGTTAGGAATTAGGATAGTTTTAGTTAGGAATATAGTCTAAGTTCTTTTTAAGAACCCTGTATGACAACAATTATTGTGACAGACCTGGAAAAATGATGAAATTGCTTACCTTGCAAGCAAGGCAGACGTCATTGATGCTACAAACATATTATATAAACCCTTGGGTGGGAGAAAACTTGGTCAGTGGGCCAAGATTAATCAAGGAAGGTGCTGCAGGAATTTTTGAAGATAGCCAGATGGACTTGGCGAGTAAGAGCTTCTTGGGAGTATAATTCTTGAAGATAGCCAGACTGACTTGGCATGTATGAGCTACCTAGGAGTATTGAGATTTCAGATGAGCATCCATAGTAGAAAGCAGGGTGAGCAAACTTCGTGTATAAACCTTGTAATTATTTCAGAGACAAGTAATTATAAAATATAACGTAGAATCAGATCTGTGAGTCACAACAATTAGAGTCATTCTGGATTAATAGTAGTAATAAGGATATTGTACTATTGTAATAAGATAGGAGATAGTCATTCTTAATAATAATTGTTAATAAAGATTAATTGAGTACTGAACCACTGATTTGAGTAGATTGAAGTGAAAGAACCCAGGCAGTAAAAGGAAATTCCTAACAAATCCAAATTTGTTAGAGGAGCCAATCATAACAGACCCTTATAAAGTTTTGGGAATCAAATTAGAAAATACATATGTTCTAGATAAATGAGAGGTCGTAGGCACATATAACGTCATAAGAGTTAAGAAAGTTTTATTCATCAATTGATTATTAGGGTAGGTAGGGTTGAACCAAAGGTATTTTCAGATAAACAGTGTCACAGGAGGTCATTGACCTGAAGTTGTCGAGGTTTATGTTGAACTGAGAAGGCATAAATATCAACTCATGGCAGTCAAAGTGAAGTGATTTCTGTGGTAGCATAAGTGATTTTAAGTTGTGATCAGAAGGACACAATTGGTTGGATGAGAATATGGTTCATGGGGGTCAAATCTGCAATCAAATGATTATTAAAATAAATAACTTTAAATTAATGATTTAATCTAAATAAATTAAATTATCCTATTTAGACCCAAATTGGAAATTACAGTAGAGTCTCGCAAACTCGGCACTCGATAACCCCGCAGTCTGGATTACTCGGCGACCCCGACGGGAAAAAATACATTCCTAAAAACAGCGATGTTCGTAAAAATTCGGCAGATCCCAAAGCGGGCATTAACTTCGATCGCTCAAATCGTTGATGGTACTTTTCCCACGTTAAACTCGTCACAAAGCTTTTTTACAGATTCCCCTCTGTCAAGTCTTTTTAACACATTTAACCGCGTCTCAATCGAAACCAACACACGCTTCCATTTTCGTAACTCGCTCATTTTTATTTACTGTATATACTGTGCGGAGATCATAACCAGTCAAAGAAAACTGAAAAGAAATGTTATATTTTCCATAATGTATACTAAATTGATTCGTGGAAAAAAAAGCGGCCCATCAAACGTTTTTTTCAGGAGTATGTCTGCTATACCGACGGGTGCCAAAGCCGCGGTGTTATTATGCCACCGACAATGGGATACCGCTATCGACAAAGTCGTTTGATATCGCTGCCGCTTTAGTGCTGTGGTGTTTTTACACTGCCGACAATGGGATACTGCTATCGACAAAGTCGTTTGATATCGCCACCGCTTTGGTGCCGCGGTGTTTTTACACTGCCGACAATGGGATACTGCTATCGACATAGTCGATTGATATCGCCGCCGCTTTGGTGTTTCAATTACAATTTTTTTTTTGCCCTTATTCCCGATAACCCGGCATTTCACAAACTCGGCACTCTTCCGGTCCACATTACGCTGAGTTTGCGAGACTCTACTGTAGTATTTGTAAAAACAAATACACAAATTTAAATAAAAATATATATGGTATCCCCACTTAGGACCAAGTTAGAAATTACTAATTACACAAAACAAATTCAAAAATTTAATTAAAAAACTAAATTGTATTCCTGTTTAGACCCAAGTAAGAAATTAGTATTTGTAAAAACAAATACGAAAATTAATTTTTTTGAAAGTAAATGATATTCGCATTTAGACCCAAGTTAGAAATTAGTAGGGTATATTGAAAAAATAATAATAATAAGTTCTACACAAATTCAATAAAAATAATATTTCCTTTAGAAATATTAAGAAATTTAAAAAACTAAGAAATTTAAATATCATTAACTATTGAATTGAATTTATTGGTATAATTTAAAATTTATTTTTTTTTATAAAAATTTTAAATGAGTAAATTGGAAACATAATAAACATAATTAGGTCTGGGTTTAAAATTAATAATTTACTTCAACCAATAAATAACAATAAATAAATAATAATCAATACTTAATAATAAATAGTAATTTGTGTGTGAATAATGCATTTTGGGATGGGGAAATTGAAAGTGACAATTTAAACATTAAATTATTGAAAGTGAACTTTAAACATAAAAGTACTTTTATAAAAAGTGTGACAATCATAATATTGAACAATTTTGTTTTAACCTCCAGCTGGCGCATGTTAATGTGTCTTAAAAATTCTTCATACGTTTAAAAATTAATAAAATATATTATTTGTATACAAAACCTAACTTATAAGATATCATTTTTCTCAGCAAGATGCATAGAATTTATCTATGTAATAAAAAAATTAATTTTTGAAACGGTTTTGGAATAAGTACGTTAGATGTCAAAAATGATATTAACTAATTTTCAGAAAAACCTGTATCACCCAAAATCAATAGCTTACTACCTATTTTTAAAGATATACACAAATTTTGTGTATTATTTGTGAATATATTTAGGAAAAAAAATACATAAATTTGTTACATTTTAAAATGTAAAAAAATATTTTACAAAAAAACTGAATTTTCTCTTGTTTTTTTAAAAAAACATTAAAAATAGTAAAATATATTTTATACAGAACTACTATATATCATTATGTCCAGAAAGGTGCATAGAATGTAGGTGTGTAGTGGAAAAAAAAGTTAGATGTATCAAATTTGGAGTTTTTTGGTCAAATACCAAAAAATCTAAGAGTAACAGAGCAGAAATTTCATAGAAATGGTGATCAAAAACATACTAATACATTTTTTGCATTTTTTTTAACCATTTGTTGAGATTTCTAATATATTTGTGAATATATTTAGGGGAAAAAAATAATAATATGTTACATTTCCTAAATAAAAATGACGATTTTTCAAAAATTTGTATTCTGACGCTTGAAGGTTAGGGTGACACGTCAACCTTTTAGGCATAATTAGTAACTTTCTAAAGCTAGGCCTAAAAGAAAAGCGTTAGATATTACTAATACAATATACTTTACAAAGAATAACACACATATTCACTTGTATACTCATATAAAACACTAAATATAAGACAATTTGCATATAGCCTAGACTTACCATTTTCCTTTTAGGTTATGACAAATATAAACCTTTCACAAACTAGAAATTCACTAAAAACATAATCTTTAGATATAAAAACACATATATTGTAACTTGTATACAAAATATATACAATTTGTATAAACAAACCTTCAAAATAAAATAAATATGTATTCCCAAACTATATGCGCTAAGTCATTTGTTATTACAGTATTTACATCGCACCATTGCGTATGTTTCGGGATCAAAACAAAACCTTAATTTTCAATGCACAAGTTTGTAACATACACAAAATTAAAGATTGAAACCTCGTCTTTAGAATGATGTAAAATAAAACAGTAAAATCTATGACGTCAATGTAGAAATATGGAATAGCGTCTAAATACTCCAAGTCACATGGAGGATCAAAATATTCAGTAAGCCACTTCGAAGAATGTATATAACTCGTAAACTATATAACTTAGGATGATTTCGTCTTCATAGTTCGAAAGAGGAAGAAAAATACTATATAATATTGTCAACTTGGAACATTTGGACAAGTTTTACCATTTCGAAAAAATATATGAACATATAGGTGATATTTTCTATATAAAACTCGCCGCGGCAAAATGTCGCAACCTGGCGTTATTAACGTCAACTTCAGTCAAGTCGTGTTATTATATTTTACGCAGCTTAATTTTTTCTAAACCTGGTTATGAAACATTGAAAGATTACCTTTTCAATGGTATAGAATACATTTCGATAATATAATATCTACTAGGATAAAAGTTGAATTGCAAAAAATGTAATTTTTAGCGTGTAAAATACAGTAGAACCCCTCTAATCCGCCCTCGGGTGGTCCGTTACTCCGGTTAATCCGACCGTGCTCGAGCTCGCGATATTGTGCCGACTCGCCGATGACTCACGGCCCGTCTGGCGCCATTCTTTCCGGTTTGTTATCGCTTTCCCGCTTCAGTGCTGTGTCATCTCTCGTGAAAAATTAAACACTACAAAGCTTTTTTACAGATTCCCCTCTGTCAAGTCTTTTGACACAATTAACCGCGTCTCAAACGAAACCAACACACGCTTCCGTTTTCCCAACTCACTCATTTTTATTTACTGTATATACTGTACGTAGATCATAACCAGTCAAAGACAAGAAGAAAACTGAAAAGAAATGTTATATTTTCCATAATGTATACTAAATTGATTCGTGGAAAAAAAGCGGCCCATCAAACGTTTTTGCCTTTGTATGTCTGCTATACCAACGGGTGCCAATGCCGCGGTGTTTTTATGCCGCCGACAATGGGATACCGCTATCGACAAAGTCGTTTGACTCGCCGCTGCTTTGGTGCCGCGGAGTTTTTACGCCGCCGACAATGGGATACCGCTATCGACAAAGTCGTTTGACTCGCCGCCGCTTTGGTGTTTCAATTACAATTTATTTGCAGAAACTCTCATCCAACCAGTACACTACGATATAGGCTGGTTAACAGAGGTTCTAGTGTACTTGCAAAGTTTATATATAGACTTTATTATATAGACTTTTAAAAGTTTATATAAAACTTATTTCACTTTAAAAAAATCTGTTTATATAATATGTAATAAATATTGACTTTTTTCTGATAATCCGACCTTTTTTGCGTTCCGACCATGCCCCCAGTCCCGAAGGTGACGGATTAGAGGGGTTCTACTGTAGCGTTAAAATTCTAGATTTGGTTTATTTTTATATAATAAAAACTATACTATTTGGAAACATTTGAAAAACACGGTATTCTTATCAAACATACTTACTTTTCTTGTAAATTTGAATAATATTTTGTCCAAGGATCTTGATTTATGATTAAGTAAAATAATTACTTAATAGTTATTTTTTATCTGTACGCTACAACACAATAATACACTATATAATTTATGTATTATATTTATGATTAATATTCTTAATTACTAAATGGATCATTGGGTGGGTGAAAATATGAAGTGATTTTTATGATCTAAGTTATTTTTGCTTTTTAGTTAAAAATACCAGTTCATTTATAATTTAGAAGAAGGTTTATTGTATACAGAATTTATGAATGTTCACAAAGGAATTAGGCTGTAAGTTGAGTATGGAATAGTTTTACTTACCAACTTGTTTTCCGTTTTATTGTTACCAAATGATTAAATACTATCTTCCTTTATTTTAATTTATCTTTGTTTGTTGATGAAATATAGTGTTAGATATACTAGTTATATAGGACATGGTGACACAACTACTTATCCAGCAATATGTGACAGCCAACCATATGAACCTGATGTGACCATAGTGAAAGAAGAATGTGTTGGTCACATACAAAAAAAAGGATGTACAGTAGTACAATAAGCTAACATATTATAAGGAAAAACTTAAGTGATGGGGGAACAATTAAAGGTAAAAACAGTCTAACAAGGAAAGTAATTGATCAGGTACATGTGTATAATGGAAATGCCACAAGAGGAAACTCAAATGATTTGACCAATATGGGAAAAGTAATTTGGGCTGTTTACAATCATAAAGCGAGCACTGATAAAAACCTGCTGCACATATTTTGTCCTCAGAGTCCTGATTCATGGTTCACTTATCTAAAGGGGGTTTCTTCAAACACTGTTGACTAATATAAGACCAAAAACACAATTCAAGGTGCAATAATGGAAGTCATAAAGCCAATATTATTTTTGTCCAAGCCTCAGCTATTAAGAGGGTGTTTAACACGATCACTGCTGAAAATTGGCCAATGATGTACCCTATATGCTGAAAAAAAAATTTGCGTAAAAACTTACCTTAAGGTCTATTTTGGTGTTCCCATGGGTCTTTTCATATTTCCAGCCGGAAAATGTAGATTTTCTCTTTTCTGAATTTGAGTTGTTTGGGAACAACCGACGCACCCCGTGCCACTCACTATGTAACTGGTATTCACAAAACAATTGTTTTCACAATCTCGAATGTTGTTTTTAAGACAATATTATAGGTTTATTATATAAAACACTTATTTACAACAAAATTTACATCCCTACCAACCAACCATTAGGTTTTTTTTTTTTTAATTATGATATTTGTGAAAGCATTTGACTGCGCATAGACCTGGTTGTCCTAGACATGATAAACACTTAAACACTCATATATAGTATACTTTGTTTTCCCTTCAGATGAACATTGTCTGCACTTTTTTTGGGAGATTCTGTTACTGTTAGGCCTCTTTTTGGCTATTTTAGTTATTGTATGTCCATTAGGTCGGAGACGTGGACTTGGACTTGATGAATTTGGAAAATCAGGTAATATAGAATAAACAATGGATTGGGTGTAATCATGAAGCGGCATTTTCTTTTTCTGAACAACCATAAAAGCCTCGTTGAAGAGGTAGTGAGAATTTATAATTAACATTTGGATCACATGTATTAACATTTTTTGTACCATCTCACAGTTTTCCTTTCTAAAGAGTAGTGGCCTGCATTTGGTCAGAGCGGTCTACTCCTTTCATGAAAGCATTGTATTTTACTATCGCTAAAGGTTTCTCTGCCTCCTCATTTCTTTTGTTGTGACACGTTACAATTACATTTTCATGTTTGGTGGATAAATAGTGGACTACTCTCTGATCTTTTTATTTGGCAACCATAATTCCCTCAGCATACATTCCTTCTGTTTCTCCCACTTGCACATTTCCCCGTTTTATTTCATTGGGTATATATTTACGATCAATTCTCAAAGTTCCTGTACAGTAAGTATTATTGGCCAAGAGTTTTGCAGCCAGTGGTATACTATTGTAGTAATTATCCATATACAGACTATGGCCACAATTAATTTAGGTAATCCTTCATGAGGTTCAAAACAACATTTGCTGCATGTCCTTTCCCTCCTAAATTGTCCAAGATGCCACAGTAAATAAGGAATTTCATTATTAGACCGTGAGGGTCACATAATGTGTATAATTTGATATCATACTTATGTCGTTTACCTTTTATGTATTGACGAAAGTATAACCTCCCTCGCCATAAGACCATACCTTCGTCAAGTGATCAATTTTTTTGAGGGTAATAAACATCCCTCATTTTGTTGTTAAAATAATCTACTAAAAACCTGACTTTGGTAAGGCGATCATTAGGATGAAACACGTCAAAATTCAAACACCGAAGAATCAATAAAAATCTGTCTCTACTCATGTATTTCCCATACACTGGACAAAATGTTTTAGTTTTTTTTCCAGTAATCTTAAATTCTATGTATTTTATTCAAACCTGTATCAATTAGAAATATTTTTATTTCGTTTACAGTGAGATCTTTCCATTTTGAGATACGCGATTTTGGCATAGTTTTCGGCCCACAATAAAATTCTAGTGCATACGTATTGGTTTTTTCAACAATTCTCTCCAAAAAAATGTCGTAAACTAAAAGTCGGAAAAAATCAATAGGTTTATTTCCTGGAATTGGAACACGAAACTTTTCATTTCTTGTAAAAGGAATTTGTTTCATACCGCCAATTTGCGAAGCCCACACAAGGGGATTTCTATCGAAATCAGGATCAGTTTTCACTTCCGTCAGAGTTATAAGCCTGATCATCTGTTGCGTTGCTCACACACTCCTCATCTGATACAACGTCTAGTTCAAAACTTGACCCTGGTTGTGGATCCATTGAACGTAAATATATATATAAATATATAATATTATATATATAAATATATATATATTATAATAATAATAAAAATAAAATAATAATAGAGAAATCTACAATATTTACACAAACACAGGTCACTGCACAAATAAACAAAAGCCACAAACACATGAAATGTTTGAACTTAAAACTACTCATAAATTAAACTCGTCAGATAATGTAATAACAAACAAACGTAGACTCGACCGCATACGTCAAGTGTCAAGGACACACTGAAGCAAAAACCATGGTTAAGGGAGTGGTTGTTCCAGAACAACCGCCGCAGTTTTGGAGACATCGCTAGTTGTTCCGGAACAACCCGCCGCAGTGAACGTGTTAAAAGGTAAAACCTAGAATGTGAATAAGAGCTATAACAATGTTTTATGATCAATTTACACTAAAAAAGGGGTAATGGTAGCAAAATATATGAAATAGCTGCCTATAAAGAGCAAAATCCAAGGTCCTGCAGCTCTTAAAAGTTGTTCCTGGGAAATACTTCGAAACTGTGATGAATGATTTTGATGTTACAAGATTGTATTACACGGAAAGAAAGGCCAAGTTGGAAACACTGAAAGCAAGAAGAAAGTTAAGATTTCAAAATGAACAAAATTATGAAGAAGTAGGAGTTTGCTGGTGGGGAGTTTTAGTGAAGTTTTTGTTAGTTTTAGTGTAAAATTGAACTTTAACAGCAATTTTTCAAAAACTGTGTTTTTGTGTAGTTTCCTTCATATCTCAAAGACTATAAGTAGGTACTTCAGCTATCAAAATTTTATGGTTACCAAAGATACATGTTGCAAAAACATGAACTACAATCATGATGGTAACTAGAAAAATAACTTTATTTTGCATCATTTTTTGAGAAAAATATTGTAATTTTGTGTTATTTAAATTTAAAACTGATTAAAAAATCTGTTTTCAATATTTAAACAGTCCTTCAGGTTCATATTGTTCTGTAAGACATTAGAAACAAGGAACATTTTTATTTTTTAATATATATCAATGAGATTAAGTTATTTAGAAAACAAAAGTACAAAACAAACTTTTAGGTTTTTTTTGGTAAATAATTATTTTTATTAACTAGAATCTATACTAAGCAAAACCTGAAAAAAATTATTAAGTTTTAATCTGCAAAACGATTGCAATAAGGTGTACTGGCTCCCTTAAGAATAGTTTTTAAATTAGAATTCTATTTTATGCTTCTATTTACGCCTTACCTGCAACCCCTGTGATGCCTTGGAGTTGATGAGGTTCTTCAGTTTCAGTCACATCCTCTAGACCTAAACAGCCTTTCCTACTCTTGCCTACTGCATATAACTCCCCACTGTGGGTCACCAGTAAAGCATAGTCTCCATAATAACCTGAAATACAAATTAATAAACATAACATCTGAATTTTCTAAAATTAATATTATCTATGAATAAATGTTAATGATGTAATGTCTAAAACAACAGGCACTTTATTTTTCGAGCAATATTTACAACATTGGTGTAGAAAAGGCACAAAAGTACTCCACAAACTTTCTCACATACCTATCCACAAACTCAATACTAAACAAACTCATCGCCCTCTCTCCAAATATATCATATCGGTAGTTATCAGTCAAAGAAAATGGAAGAACACCCTTCACATCAGACTTACTATAATGTTCAATAAAAAGGTTTTAATATGAAATAATAATATTCTTAATATTTGTTAAGATATGAAATAAATAACTTCACAGATAATATCTGAAGCTTATTATATTTATAAGACCACTAATAGCACTGCAGCAATTTTAAAATAAATATTTATCAAGATTATTCCACATGCAGTTACTTAAAAAAAAACAATGATCTATTGTTTAGAAAACTGAGAAACCATTTTTAAAATATCAACTATTGCTCAACAAAATACCATTTTTTTTCTGAATCCTAAGACCAAGAAAAGTTCTATAAATAACCTAATCATTAATACAAGGATGAAGGGGGGGGGAGATCAATTTTTAATAGGAATAAAACAACCTGCATGAGCTTACAGTTACTTATGGAATACATGAGGACTAATTTGACTGATTAAAAAACATGGTTAATAATAGAAAACATTCATTAAATTAATAAGTCCATTTCAACCATTGTAAAAGAGCAGAAAAATCACCACTAAACTTGATTCAATATAATAACATATGCCTTTATCTGTAAGAGCTTATCAAACAATTAGAATCACGAACCTGTCAAAGCTGTAGAATTAAATCGTTACAAACAAATAAATATATATCTCACAACCAGTGAGTATATATTATTCTTTTACCAACTCCATTCAATTATCAGGTATGATTCATTTTGGCACTTTGACCAAGGATATGGTTTTTTTTCATGATTTATGACCTCTACAAAAATAATCTAATGCATTCAATTTTATAGCCACTGTGGTTTTATATGTATAAATATTTTTATAAATCTGGACTCAACAATTGTCCTACCCTATGTCATAAGCTTGTAATTGATAGAAACAAGACTGAAGGATGTTTATTTAATAAATAATAATAATTAAACAAATGTCCAATTATTTTTTGATAAATTAAAATGTAGGGTTTGTTGAGAATTGACTGAGATGTCATCAAAATCTCTATAACTATTTATTTAAATGGATATGTTGAGGAGAAGGTAAGTTGTAAACAGTTGGATTGTACAGTCTGAGACTTGTACAGTCCAGACACACATAACTTGTATTACTTTTTGTATGAAAGATCCTGCATGAATATAAAACCCCACCATGTACACATTCTTTCTCAAATAGTGCTAATATTTCTCATTGAATAAATGGCTGAAGATAATAAAATATTTTTAGTTTTTGTACCCCTTTAACCATATAAGACCATGATAGTTAATCATGTTTACAGACCTTAAACAGGTGTACCAGTTTTATTGAATATATAATATTAGTGTTGTGATAGTTTTTATTTGTATTTCCTGGTATTGATATTTACTAGGATATAAAAACACTTCTGATAGAATAAATAAATTTACTAAATAACTATCAAGAGTGCAGCCTTTTCTATTTTTATTACATAAAATATGGCAGTACCTCCTAGTTATATTTATTTTATTATACCTAATTTATACTTTTCTTAGCAATATATCAACAAATCAACAGAACATTAACAATAATACATAACTAAACCAAATTTCAAGGACAAACAATTATTATTTTTTAACAATTTAGCAAAGATAGGGTAAAATAAATTATTTTACTACATTATTCCATGTAATATTGACGGGAAATTTTGAAGAATTATTGAAAAATACTCTATATAACCATTTTATGTTGGTTCCTACAGTACAGTTTGTATGGTAAACAAATAAAATCTGTTTGGGAAAAAATTTACAGAGGATATCCAAAAAGTAACAACCATTTCTAAATTTTAACTGGTTCATAGGTAAAGACACTGAAGCCATTTTCAGATATTCAAGCATTGTAGTGTGTCAGTGTGTTTATACATCTGTGATCCGGTTCATGGATATCAGAAAATTTTAACTGGCTGAAGTTCACTCTCACATAAGAGATGTTTGTAGAAAACATGCAGTGATACAGAGATGGGTGCATTTTTTAATACACTCGATGTGATGATGAAGTGAGCGGGTGACCACCTTTGCTGAAAATTTGGTGTGTGCACTTTCATCCAGAGAAAATTATAGAGAACCATTACATCACTTCCTCTGCATTTTCCATACCTTTAAAGTTCCGTTCTTGTGTATTTCTTTCATAACACATTAAAGTGAGCAAGGCGACAGCTTCTTGAGCCATGTCCTCACTGTGGAATGAAAGAACATGGATGTCTCATGAAACCACTAAACCACCGAATCACCATCAAGGACAATAACTAAACTAGTAAATTTTTCCGATGATCATGTGCATAATGTTTAATGACAGACAAGGAGTTTTACTTGGAACATCTTGCCTCAAGGCTTCATAATCAACACAGGTGGCTGTTGTGAACCTCCCAGGCAAAACATGATTTATTGTTATCCATCCTTTGTTATTTTTAATTAGCTTCAAATTTAATTTAATTTGATTTTTACCTTTATATAACCTTTTCTCATTAACCATATATCTGATTTTATTCAAGTTTGTATATATGATGTATTTCCCCCTTTCTATTATTGTCTTCTCCATACCTTTTACATTTTAACTGTTATTTGAGAAATATCCATTAACATTTTATAATTTATTTGATATACCATTTATTTGCTATAATCTAATATGTTCAGATTTAAAATCTGAACATAGGGGGGAGGGGGAAATTTTTGACTTTGTATATTTTAACAAATAAAACACAATTTTTCTATTGTAAAATTCTATAATTTATTTGGTCTAGCCGACCATGGTTTCGCCAGTTACGGCATTGACTAGGCTCTTACAAGACTAAATACAATACACACCATAACTATTATAAAAGGTTGAGAAACAGTTTGTGAACATTTAAAAGTTGTGCACAGTGAACTTAGTTTTAGGTTACATTCATTAGAATTTGATTCACTTGATATTCATATTTGTGATTATGTCAATGAGTTCATCCATCTTAAATATGTTAAACAAAAAAATAAATTGGATAGATTAGTTTTTGAACAACTTAGGGTTGATAAAACCAAGGATGTCCTAAAGAATGTTAAGTTAAAGGACATCCCAGATCCTAAATTTTATGATAGGGTAGTCAATTTGTCAGATGTTAAATTTAATAGTAGAGAAATGCAGTTATTATCTAAAGATTTCAAATACGCTCCTAGATCCTCCCAAATGCCGTAACTGGCAAAACCACGGTCAGCTAGACCAAATAAATTATAGAATTTTACAAAAGAAAAATTGTGTTTTATTTGTTAAAATGGAATTCTATCAAGTACCGTCGATCATCAGTGTAAACAATATTTGTATATTTTTGCTCACAATTTTTTCATTTATTAATTCATTAAAATTTATTTTTGTACATTCCATACTTTTAGGATTTATTAAAAAAAATAAATAAGTAATCTAAAATATTATAATTTAATTATTCCATTGTCTTCACTTAAACCTGTATGAAACGTGTCACATCCCAGTGGATCTTGAATTAGTTTGTATCTTAAAATGCTTTTATTTTATAAAATTCTGTCCAAAGCATACATGGAAAGGTCAATGATAAAACAAAGATAAAATTCATTACTCAATCCAAATAGAAATTAATATCTTCTTAGAACACTGGATTTCATGATATATATTGTTGGGCGGCAGCCTACAACTTGATGGTAAAATCACTTATTATTATATAAAAGTTCATAGTAAGAAACATGTCTTTTAGAAACAGAATCAATTCTTTTCAATTGTTTACAGGACTGAACATTCATCCTTTACAACATTTATATATTTATAAGTTTCTAAGAAAATTTTTCAAAAAAAACTTGGTGTTTTCCTTTAAAACAACACCAAAACCAGCTCTGTACCTTGTTTCATTAAATTTATATGAATTTTCAAAGTTGTAAAGTCCTTTTTGTAACACAATGTAGTATTAAGCTTGTAGTTTTTAAATTTGTAATGCAATTATTTTATTCTGTTTTCATAATTATTAACGACTCATTTGTAAGATGTTCTTTATTTTGTGTTTATATTCATTTGTATGAAAGATGTGATATTTTATGAAATAGCTTATGTGGAATAAACTTATATTGTTATTATAATTCATTTTAAGTTCTTCAATTTGAAGCTGGGCCCCTCTATGAAATTAATACAGAGTAATAAGCAATCACTGGCAAACAACTCCTACTCATATTTTATTTTGACTGTTTAATTTAAACAGGATACTTCATAACATATTTATGTAATTTTAATACAAATATAAAACTAACATAACCAAGGAGCTTATATTTTGTTGTAAAACTTAATAATAAAATTTAAAAAATCTAACCAAAAATAATGTTCTGAATTATGAACTTGTTCTAATTTTATGTCTTATTTTTGTCAATATCTATTATAAATTCTAGCTACTGCAACCTTCCTTACAGTTTAATGAATACAGATTACGTGTGGACTTGTATATGCCTTGCTCGTGAAAACTCCTAGATCAGAGACAATGAAATGTCAACTGATCCTACCCATAGGTGTAATGTGTCACCATTTTCTGTGTATTTGCTTGGTTTTGTGAATAGTTGAACAAGTTCGATTACTAAAACAGTTCGTTGCACTTTTTTAAAGAATTCTTAGTACAAGAAAATACTGATATACATTTTTTTTCTTTCTAATAATTTTTTAGATATACTTTGTTAGTTATATTTTAGTTAAGACATAAATATAATTATAATTTATAAGAAATATTATACAATTATACATATAAGACTGATATCAGATATTTATCAGATGTTTATTTATATAGAACCTTATTATCAAAGAACCAAAATTATATTCTTTGTTCTTCGACTTCATAGTATATGAAATGACCTAATTGTCTTTGATAGTAAGGAGCAATGGTTTTTGTTAAGAATTTTTAAGGTGTTCAAATAAGTAATACAGTGTTTTGTAATGGTGCACACTTACATTGAGGAAGTATTTACAGTACAAGAGAAGCAAGTTTATACCTTTATTATTATTGTATTATTATTATTTTATAATTAATTAGTAGTACCATAAATGTATGTATTGCTATTTAAAAATTTCTCTCTCAAAAGCTCAATTTATTTAGATGCATAGCCTTTGTTACATCACAAATAAAATTTATAACAATTATTTCCAGATATTAAACACTTTTTAAAATTGAACAACATCGCTTCAAAATGGGTAGTAAAAAATTTTTTAATGCAAAAAACAGACATGTAGTTCAATTATTCTAAAAAATTGGCTAGTGTCAAAAATGATTTCATAAATTGGAAGAATCTTTCAGACTTGATATATTGTAGCAATACCCTGCCTTGATGGTGGCTGGCGTATGACAAAATACATAGTAAAATGTAAATTTTTTAACATCTTTAGAATTGTTTTCTGTTCATTTCCACTATCCACCCCCCAAATGAATATATTTAGTTTTGGTTGGGTAGGAAAACAATATAGAACACCAAATACTGTTATTAAAAACCAAATAATGTAGTAATGCCAACTTTTCATATTATCTTATCAATCAGAGAGCCGTGATATTGCTCGAATAGAAAACCCGTGTAGCACCTGTCAGTTACCATCTGATATTGATCTTGCATGTGGCAACCAATAATATGACTTGCGGCAACTCATATTGATTTAGACTGAATAATTTCAGGAGTCTATAGCCTATTTGAGAAGTTTTTGGTACCTGGCCTAACTGAACCTGAGTTTTGTTTCGGAATTCAAAGAATCACCACAAATATGCTTGGTTAGAGGGTTTAAATATATATATATATATATATATATATATATATATATATTATATATATATCAAGATTTATAGAAAATGTGTTTTTAAAGAAATACCTACTCCTTGTAATGGCTCCAAACATTACTTATATTGACAACGGTTATGTTGTGTTAGGTCAAGTTATAAAGTATTAGTTCGGTAAATATGGATTGTACATGTAATCTGATTTCGCTATGAAAAATTATGAAATCGCTAACTATTTACCTTGTATTCAAACAATCAGATCTTATTTTTTGTCAGAAGAAACTTTTTAAGTCCCAAAATGCATTTCTTCACTATTAAATAACACATAGAAAACAAGGGAATCCAGATTTGATAACGAAAGTCTGCGTTAATATTTATGACTACGTTCGTCAAGTGCCATCGCTCGATGTTAATTATTAAAACATATATTTGTCATGGCAAATTGTGAGGTTCAGATAATAGCGGGTCATTGGACGCATGTGCATTAAATCTTTTTTGACAGGTTAAATATCACTATACTGTATGAGTTCGTAATGATGCAAACTAGGTCTCGGCAGGTCACTAGGTGTGTGTATGTATATATATAAATATATTGACCTAACCAGACCTAGTAAATGACTGAAGGTCTGGTAAGATAATCTATATATAGTTACCTACCCAGACTTGTATATGACAACACTAATCCTAATTAAAATTATTAGTGCTGACTCAATGTTACTTGACTTCTGTGATCGGATATTGTTTTTTACCTTACAATATATATAACCACCTAAAGATAATAAAACACAATTTTTTATTTTGTACCATCCACTTTTTATTAGTCTAGCCGACAAATGGTTTCGCCTGCTAAGGCATTGACGAGGCAGTCTACAGTCTGTAATACAGCCTCGTCAATGCCTTAGCAGGCGAAACCATTGGTCGGCTAGACTAATAAAAAGTGGATAGTACAAAATAAAAAATTGTGTTTTATTATCTTTAAACATGGAATTCCACCAAGAACCATCCGTCTCAACAATAATGAAAAATATAACCACCTACTTTATTTAGCCACCTTATTTGACTTACATGTAAATAAACATATATATAAACCCTACGCATTACACCTGTAGCGCTTATCTTCTTTTTAAATATTGTGAGGAGCATCAGTCTTGAATTTGTAAATCATTGAAATTACTGACATAGAACAAACGTAATTTACACATCTCACACTTCATGTTGACTGTTTGGTGGTTTGAACAACACTAATCCCAAACTTAACCTACAAATGCATCATTGAAATATCTCAATTTTCAAATGAAAACATTTCTGCTCACAAATAGATGTAACTATTTTTATGAAGACAGGTAGCCTATATAGTACAAAAATAATGAAAAAAAAAAAATAATAATAACAATAAAAATTGGAACCTCAGTAAACAATGGTAAATATAGGTTCCCTATCAAATTAAAAACTGGAAAGTTTAAGGTACTTCTGTTTGTAAATGCACTATGTTTTGTTTTAATTAAGCCACAGAACATTGAGTGGGGAGCTTGCATTTCTTTTAACAAATTAGCTTGCATTTAACAATTTCATTAAATACTTTTATCAGCTATTCTTATTTGGCAATTCAGAGAGAAGCAAATGAGACATTTTCTCTGGTAGGCCTATTTAGTAGTGAAATTTATGCAAATCATGTTCTACATACCTCCTTTTGAAACAATTAGATCATCCTTTATTGTGTTGAACACTGTTTAATTACCAAAATCCATGATTTCCGTCTAAAATAAGCGAAAGTAAAACGTATGATATCCTGCTGAACGCTGTTGAGGTGGATGACAATGTTCGTGAATCTATTTAATTTGTCATCGATAAAGATCTAAGAAGGTAACTATATATACATGGATATGGATAACTAACCAGACCTAGTAGAGGAACTGCAGGTCTGGGAAGGTCAATATATATATAGTTATCTGCTGAGACCTAGTTCTCATGATTCTTAAATCATACAGTGTAGTAGGCCTAATATTAACCTATGTAAAGTCATGTAATGTGCATTTGTCCTACGAATGTTTTCCCTCTACATTATCTATAAAACCTAGATGCATAGCACAATTCCGTACTTTAAAATGTACTTAATGCATACTTGAATAGGTCAATATCTATTATACATTATTATCGAATTTTATTATTAAAAATTATAAAATCGTTAACTATTTACCTTGTATTTAAACAGTCAGTCCACATTTCTTGTCGGAAGACAAAAAAATACATTATTTTAGTAGAAATATAAAAGTACAAAATCCAGCTTATGTTAAGACATCTTACGTTAATATTGATGGTAAATGTTTACTTAAAGGTAACTTGTAATTTTCTTAAATGTATTGTATACTACATACCTTACTTCTTAAGAATAAATAATGTTTTCATTGCGCAGGTCACTCTTTTTAACCGAAAAATCATGATTTCAAAACAATGAAATAGACGGGTTTATAGGTTATCCATAATGGATAATGGTCACATTCACGTCTCATATGTTACTAAAGAAATGTCACTGCTTTTATCTGAAATCACTGAACACGTAATACGTTGTCAATCTTTCGTGTTAATAATGTAATTTATTGTCCAACACAAATACGCAATTAGCGTGCTACAGGTGTAATGCTTAGGGTTTATATAGGTTTTTACCCATAGGTCAAGTAAGGTGGCTATATATGTAATAAATTATATATTATAAATATATATATATATATATTAATCTTTATTTAATAATTAATATATACCTTACTTGACCTTGTAAGGTAAAAACTATTCGCTACAATCCTATTTTAACGTGTAATTCACTTAACCTAGAAAACTTGAAATTATGTAGGCCTAGTTTTTTCCGTGGAGTAGGCTAGTCTACTATTAATTAGTCAATTACCTACTGACCTTTACTAACTGATATCATTTTTATAGTCTCCAAAAATGTTGACTGTAGAGACTTCAGAAATTTCAAATCACTCTTTGTTGTTGTAAATGCCATTTTTGAAGAAACGGTGTGGACAATGGATGCAAAAAAGTTCACTATTAAAATAAACTACAGCCTGCCAACGTGGATAGTCAAGAGTGAGAGTGACCACTGACCAGAGTGAAGTGAAGTGAATGAATATGAAATATGAATAACGAACATGGACTGGACACCTGAATCAGTATAGCGATATAAAATAGGGAAAGGGAGAGCGCGCTTCGTGTATTCTCGACTCGCGTCGGATAAACTCGGACAACTCGGTCATGTCGGCCTCATACTGATTTAGTACACGACGAGCACTCGACTGGTAAAAATTAAATTTGTATATTAATGACTTGTCACAGAGTATTGTTTCCGGAGGTCTAATTCTTTATGCAGACGACACCGTTATGGTTATAAAAAGACTCCAATGTTGTGAGTATCTTATGGTGTATTTTTCAAACTTTTACCTCCTCTGAGGAATGGTTTTTCGACGATGGGTTATAGACACAAATAAAGCCATTTTCAAAGTAGCAACTGTGTGTCATATACATTAAATGTATGATACAAAAAACTACTTAAGAGGCGGTCGGAGTCAGCCCCACGGTCCGCCTGCCCTTCCGCCTTTTTAACATGGGAGGAACTCTTAAATTATGTAATATTGGCTATGCGTGAAAATTTTAAATTAAAATAAAATGGTACAACCAAATAAATAGTATTTACCAACACGTTAATGTAGAAAAATATTGTATTTACTTTGTACCGACTCGAAAAACAGTTAAAACAAATTGTTATTTTCCCATAAGAAAAACGTACTTTTAGGGTGACTTTGTCGACATTTTTGTACAAGCTAAATATAAATAATTATTCTATAAAAAGTACACTCATACTATTGCAATTGTCTCTATTATTTACTTTAGTAATTTTAACCGTGTTTACTATTTATACTATGCATTTTAAAATAGGTTAGCGTTTGCAATGAAAAATACAGGGCGCAGTAGTTCGGCCGTTACCCTGCAGATAGGGTTGGCGTCGCTCGCCAATATTCTTTACCGTTTGCGCCATGCAGTAGTAGTGTTATCATTATTATGATATGTATTGTATTTATTTTATTACAAAGTTCGGTATTTAAGATTGGACAAAGTCAACAGCATGTAATGGACATTTTTTTTTGTTTTCATGACAGTAAAACTTGAGCAAAGAAAAATTTAGGTGGGTCTATAATATTTATTTTATTTTATATTTTTTTGTGTCAATGTGTCTTTTTTTGAGAATGTCTTGTCATTTAGTCCGAACTTCCATTTTTAACAATTATTAACCTAAGTATTATTTCTTGTACTTCCCCAACAATAATTTATTGTAGTTGTTAGAACTGGTATAGCAATTTTATTTTTGTGAGAAAGCTATTTTAGTGTAATTAACTTAAAATTAGTTAATTATTTTAGTTAATAATAGAAAGTCAGTTTTTCTTAGTGCCATCTAAGTTATTTTCATAGCGCGATTTTTTATACTAATTGAAAATAAAGATAAGTTAAAAAATTTGTTAAGATTTCCACCTTTAACAAAATTTGTTAAACTTTGGTATATGGTTGGTTTTAACAATATACCAAGAATAATCTTATAAAATTTCAAAATGGCCGTTGTTTACATTTTTGTACGGTTAATGGTTTAAGAGATATTCAAATTAAATTATCAAATGGCCACTGAGTTGACAATTTTTGAAATGAACTTTTGGTTCTTTGTATATACTAGTAAAACTTACCATACAAAATGTGTACACCAAAATCTGAATATTTTATAAAGTTATCAACAAACACAAAATATCCGACAGACAATAATGAAGCATTTACAGGTAATATATTAACGGAGACTTTTTTCTTTATTTCGACGCCATAAATCAAGTTCTGAAGTTATGGCACATATTTTTGAGTTAGACCACAGTTATAGAGACAACACATTCAAAGTAATTATTTTATTTTATCAAAGTCATCAGACATATTTATGATTCGCGAACTTATGATGATAGATGCAGTATAAAAAATTGCAATATCATTTGCATTGTATTTAAGTACAAACTAATCAAACGTTTGAAATGATTATGTTTTGTGTAGTTGGAATAATTCATATTGCACCTCACATGCTGCTAATTTTCCTAAAATGTAATGTCAACTATTACACTAAACATTGAATATAATTTTTAAAATACAACTAAAGTTTTTGTAAATATAAAACACACATAAAACTATTATTGACTTCTAATAAATGACTAAATAAATTAACATTTGGTAGTACAGTAATATTAAATCTAACTTCATTGTTATTTTCCTGTCAAATGTTTTCTTAACACATTAGAATATTGGCTTCAAACTTGTATATGCTTGTGTTTAGTTAAATAATTGTTGTAGATTCATTTTTGGGCGTTTTGTAATGTTTCTAACTTTTACTTAAAGTGTAATATATATATTTAAATATGCCTGTATTACCTGCATGTCTGTATTGATCTTCATATAATAACTTGTCACCTTTTTTGATCAAATATGATTTTTCTTTGAATAAATAATGTCATCAGTTCCTTATTAAAAACTTTGATCCTACATTATTTAAAGGTTTAGAATGAATATAAATAGCTATTAGCAGATTATATATAACGTAATCAATCTAAATCGCAGTCCTTTATAGATGAAAATCTTGTTTGTTGAATTTCGTGTTTTCGAATTGTGGTATATTCCGTAAATAGTTTGTTTGTGAATTATGTGTCCCATTTACTGTAATAACAAAACAGACTTGTATACATGTTCGTAATACTTATTTTACTTTTGTATCTTTGTATTACGAAAATCGATATTATTATATATTATGACATATACTTGTATACATATGTGTATTTTATGATTTCACGTTGGCTGTTTCACGTTGAATAAAATAGAATAAGGCTTAATTATTTGAAATTGTGTTCCATATTAAATGCTAACAGCTATATATCAAATTTGAAAACCCCTTTACTAAATAAATTTCTATATCTTATGTTTAATTTAAACAGTTAATTGTTGGCAACAGTTTTTAAATATTTCTGATAGCTGTAAATAAAAAACTCGAAGGTAATACTTTTGATAATTCAGGAAAAGGAAACTAAATTTCGGTTTGGTTGGTTCATTAAAAAATTAATATTAAAACCTTATTTTCCGAATCGAATAAGTATTGTTGGTAGAGTTATGTGTACAAAAATATACCTTCATGTAAGTTACACATGGATACGAGAACTAAATGAATGATTTGTAATCATAAGTGAATTGTTGTGAATGTGTGACACATCGTCAAGAACACTATATATTCTATTGGTTGTATCGTTCTAAGTTCTGTTGTATATAAGACTTTTGGTAAGAGAAAAGTACGAATGTTATTGTGTTCTATATAAGTTATTTTATTCATTTGCATGAACAATTTTGGTGAAATCTTGTATTTTGTTTCAAAAAATTACTGTTGAATACACAAATTTACTTTACAAAATAAATATACTTTATGCGCAAATCAAATAAAGCGATATTTGTACTGCTTGACAATTTACTTAATTATTTACCCTACTTATATTTTTTGTCAATAGCCTAGATTGTATCCTCATTTGTATCCACAAAAAGGGACAATTGAGTTTTGGAACACTCTGTATAGGTTTTAATAGTCATTGCTATAACTCGCAGAGCGCTTGGTACTGTGAAGACAGCTTGGTAGTTGGTACTGTGCCGGCAGTGAACAATGGAGTGGATGGGGTGTGAAATGTGAAACTTGGAGGGGGCTAAGGTTGACGTGAGCCACTGGCGGTCGGTATGACAAATGCTTAGTGCGGGTGGTGGACAACTACATTGAAGGCAACGCCAAAGGACGATTTTCAAACTGACTCCTGCCGCCTCTTAAAAAATAAACACGAGTAGTGACGAGCTCGGTGCCGCGTTTTTGTAAGTGTGTTTCTTATAAATAATATATTTTCGATGTTATTATGAAGAAAAATGTTATTTTGCAAGTGACTAGATTTTTCTCTTTTCTGTTGTTTCTTCGCCGTCGCTGTTTACGTCAATTGCTAATTATTGTCTATACTTTATTCTTCCGTGCGTTACGAGCTTTTTATGAATACTGAAAGTTGATGTTGTGAAGTGCATAGTGATAACGATTAGTGCCATCAGTGGAAAACTCAAGCATTATGTCGAAAAAGTTGTCACGAGCGAAAAGGAGAAATTTGTGTAAGGAAAGTGAGTTAGCAAAAGAGGCTTTATTAAGTAAAACACCAAGACTAACTACTTTTTTTAAAACTAATACAACACAAAATGTTGACGCCACTGAGACCAGTACATCTGCACAAAGTAGTTGTTCCTCACCAAGTAGCAGTCGAAATACCAAAGACACTGAATTTGGACCTGTACCTTCCCCTACTCATGATACCATTATAAATGATCATGACCACAGTGATTGTGATAGTGATAATGGCAATAAAAGCGCGATAGAACTGTCAACAAACACTAAATCGGAGCAGATGCCGTTGATTACTTTAGATCTTGCAAAGTGGCCAGCACATATTATGCACATTCAGCGTGATGAGTTGGTTTTGAAAGGGCCTTCTGAATATTCTAAAGAAGACCATGCTTACCCAAAAAATTGCGAAAATAGGCACTTTTCAAACCAATTTCGGTATCGGTTTTTTGGAAAATGGAGAAAAAATATCAAGGCGATGGTTGATTTATTCAGAAAAAATCAGATTCTGTCTATTGTTTCTGTTGTAGATTGTTTAATCCCTCATCAAAGTGACATTTTGGTCAAGCAATGGGTTTTAACAACTAGAAAAATTTGGCAGACAGTTTAAAGTCCCATGAGTTGTCACCAGATCATTTCAAAAATATGGCTACATGGTTTGAAGCAGAAAAAAGAATTAAGCAGGAGATACATCAATCAACCAGCACATCATGAAGCAAATTGAAACTGAGGTTCAGCGTTCAGAAGAAGTATTGCGTCGGTTAGTAGAAATCACTTTATATCTAGCAGAGTACAATATGGCTTTTCGCGGGTCATCTTCCAAAGTTTTTACAAAAAATAATGGAAACTTTCTTAGACTTGTGCAACTTTTAGGAAAATTTGATAGTGTACTAATGGAACACTTAAGACGCATAAGTAACAAAGAAACACAGTTTCGTTTATTAAGTGTATCAATACAAAATGAGCTAATAACTATACTAGGTGACTCAGTAAAGCAAAGTATTTTGACGAAAATTAAGGAAGCCAGATATTTTTCCGTTATCCTTGATTGTACTCCAGACATAAGTCACAAGGAGCAAGTTTCATTAACGATTCACTACATTACTGATGATGATGGGAAGATCAAAGTAGAAGAAAGCTTTATAGCATATCGAGTTGCCAAAGAAACGACTGGAGAAGCTCTCGCTGATTTGCTGTTCAAAGAAATTCAAGAGTGTGGTTTGAACATGAAAAAACTGTCGTGGTCAAGGATATGATAACGGCGCCAACACGGCAGGTGTACATAAAGGAGTTCAAGTCGGTGTACTGGCTGTGTTCATTCCTTGTGGGTGCCATAGCCTAAACCTAGTAATTACTGATGGAGCAAAATCATCAATTAAGTCTACATCTTTATTTGGTATTTTACAACGCCTCTTTACCATCTTCTCTGGTTCAACAAAACGCTGGTGTGTAATAAGCGACCATACTAAAGCACTTACTTTAAAGTAAGTGTGTGTAACGTGTTGGGAATCTTGCATTAGTGCTGTTCGGGCTGTTAGATACCAATACGTGGAAGTTAGGGACGCATTGGTTGAGTTAGGCGACAAAATTGATGACCCCCAAACAGCCTCTGAATCTCAATCTTTGACTAATCAGATGGAAGACTTTTCCTTCATCGTAACTTTGATCTTGTGGAATGAAATTCTTTTTGAAGTTAATTTGATCAGTAAAAGCATTCAAGGGAAAGAGATAGACATCAATGACTGTTCTGAAAAGTTCAATAAGTGTTCTGAGTTTTTAAACAAATGTAGAGAGACCGAATATTTGGACGCAGTAATTTCCGCTAAAGAAATAGCTACTGAACTTGGTAGCAAACCTGTTTTTCCCGAGAAAAGGATTCGTAAACGAAAACGCGTTTTTTGTACGAGTCTTCTGATGAAGTGCAATCGACACCTGAAAACACGTTTAAGAGAGAAGTTTTTTATCCATTAGTGGATAACGTTTTGAACTCCCTCAAAAAGATGTCAACTGCGTTGAAAGAATACCAAAAAGTGTGGGGATTTTTGGGTGATGTTGTTCAGGAAAAGAAGATCTTAAACAAAGTTGTTTAGACCTTGAAAGACCTTTAACTGAAGTAACAACCAAAGCGTCTGATATCAACGGCATTGAACTTTATCATGAACTTTTACATGTAAGTTCGATTTTGGATCATGGAAAGAACAATGTCACACCAAAAGGAATCTTGTGTATGATCAAAAACACAAAGAGTAAAGATTTGTTTACAAACTTGTGGGTCGCATTAAGAGTGTTACTAACAATACCCGTGACTGTTGCTAGTGCCGAGCTCAGCTTTAGTAAGCTTAAGCTTATTAAAACTTATTTACGCTCTACAATGGCACAGGAAAGGCTGAATTCTCTTGCCATTCTAGCAATAGAAAATGACACTGCAAGAAATTTAAACTTTAGACAAATTCTGACAACATTTGCTCATGCAAAAGCCAGGCGAATGCCTTTCAATGTTTGAAGTTTTAATTATTTTTTATATACGGTATAAATATAAATATATATATATATATATATATATATATTTTATATTTTTTATATTTTTAATTTATATATATATATATATTATATCAAAATAAAAATGAGCACCAAAGACAATAACAAATAATAAAAAATCTGTATTTTGTAAGATTGTATTTTGTATATAAATAAAAAATAAATCAAATCTTAGTATATGTATATAATTTATACAAAATAAAAATACGAGTTTTACCTGGTGGGGGGGGGGGCGCCGATTTAAGCCTTGCCTTGGGCGCCTACATACCACGCGACGGCCCATTGTATGTCCTTAAAACAAGTAGATGGAATTGACATTTGAACAAATTATTACCGAACATACAAAGAACATTTTGTGAAAGTTTCATTACAAAATAATAATAATAACTTTTTCGTGGTCGTCTTTATAAAATATGTTAGGTGAAACTAACCGTAGGAAGGAAATTAGAAATAACCTGCTACACAAAATTATTTAAAGTAAATTATATGATGATAAAATTTATACAGATGATTTATTTATGCATAGAATCGCTTTTGTGAAAATTTCATTAATATATAATTACAGTACCAAGTATTCCAATTATAATCAAAAATCTACTCCGAAGAACAATAATTTACAATAACCCGAAAATGATTTTTGACCAAAAAACATACTTAAAACTAGTAGATGGAATTGAAATTTTAACAGTTTATTATAGAACATACAAAGAATATTTTGAGAAGGTTTTATTGAAAAATATTTTTAAAAATACCCTCTTTCTAATTGTTTTTTATAAAATATGAAAAGCTAAATGAACCGTAAGAAGGAAATTAGAAATAACCTGCAATAATTCAAAATTTAGGGATGAGACCATTCACTCAAAATCTGATCTACTAATTGTGTCAAATTTTGTTAAATATATTTTTTAAGGGCTCAAGTAATTTAGTAGTCGCCATCTCTCCAAAAATTTTATTTCTAGAGTTCATTAAAAAACCAAACCTTCGTCCGTGGAGCCATAAATATTTAATTTCTTAGAATTCGCTCAACCAAATTTGTTCATTTAAAAACCAAAAAATCGTCCATGAAGCTGTTATTATAAAAACTTAGTTTTCAAAATTGCTCAACCGATTTAGTTCAGTAAAAAATCAAAAAAAAATTGTTGATGAAGCTGTTATTAAACCTAATTTCTCAAAATAAGCTCAACCAATTTCCTAGTAAATATCAAAAAACTTGTGGATGGAGCTGTTATAAAACCTAATTTCTCAAATACGCGCAAACAATTTCCTAGTAAATAAAAAAAAAAAAATTATTGGAGCCTGTTTGTGGACTTTACACTTTTCCATACAATCAAACAACCCATCTAAAAATAATTATCTTTCTGTTACGGACAAGATCTCTATTGAACATTTATGATTATTTGAAAATACAAAAGTTTCGTCCATATACGATTAAGTTTTAACTGGTACACCATATTTCTAATGTCATCTGTCGAATTGAAATGTATAATTGGTTTCTAGTAAAGTTGGAAGATTCAGACTATTTTTATCAAGTAGTTTCTATTTTTTAAAGTTGTTACTTGAAGATGGGATATTTATATTATTATTACTCTTTATTTGAAGATCTCCCATCATTTTATACATGACATTTCGAGGGCAGGTTTAGGTTAGGTTAGGCTCGAGAGCAAGACATACAGGGCATCTGCCCCGAGCACCATAAGGCTCTTGGTCCAGAAGGACGCCAAGTAAAACAAAAAACAAAGTAATAAATATTAGGAAAAGACATATAAATATTCATGTTGAAATTTTGACAAATAAAACAACACTCTTTAACTTCAAGTTTTATACAGCCAACTTTACACGAAATATCACCGAATGTGAATATTACAAATCAAATAACGTTCACTTTTCTTTATGTACCGATTTTATTTATTTTTTTATTCATAAATAAATATTCATTTTAACAATAAATGAAATTTTCGTTAAATGGCTTAATGTGTACTTTGTCGTTAAACAGGGCTTTAAATCTGTCTGACCTAAATTAGTTCAAAAATACTTTTGCCGGTGGACGCCTTCAGGATTCATGACATCTAATTATATATAAACAGTTGAGGCAGAGTACCTAGTTGTAGGGTTAGGCACATGAATAGCTGGGGTGGGCTGGCGAGCTAATCCCATTAGTCCCATTAGTCACGCCTCACCGAATAATCAAGTTAAAACCGAACTTGTGAAAATATGCATTATTTGAGACTAAACTTGACACTGCGTTTTGAATTATCATAACACAATCAATTATGCATTTGTCTTACGTTAATCGGCCGACCTAAAATCTTGTAACTAAGTGTTTTTATATTCAATAAAACTTAGTATAAAACAGTTAATATATTTTATAGTTTAATATAAATTTTTTCTTAGTCGTTAAATGAGAACTGATTTAATTATTCATGATTAAACTCGTGGATTACATGGAACTGAATACCAATATGATATTAATTAGGATGCAACTTGAAATGTTAGTATGGGGGGAGGAGAGGTATTTTAATACCTGGACAATTCAATAATGTCGATTAATTGAACACGTATCCGGGATGTAGGTCCAGAAAGCCGACAATATTTACGTACGTACATCCGGAACCGACTACTTACCTATCTCTACCAGACGCTACTGTGTGAAAATGGTTGGTTGGTGATAGAAACCGTGAGAACAACCACAACCCATTAGCTTTATAATTACAGTAGTTGTATACTTGTTTTCGTTGAACAGTTTTACATATATGCAGTTTGTTTATAATTTTCAGTCAAATATTCTGTGAATGAGTGAAATTAATAATTGTGATATGAACTTTTGTAACACAAAGGATATTTCCCGACTATTTCCAAAATCTCAGGGGATGGTTCCTTGGGTCAAAATAAGTAAAAGAATTTTAGTGCATACTATTAACACCATTTCTAAAACCTATAATCAACTTGGAGTGTTTGTTAGTTTCTAAATGGAGGGGACTTATTATTATTATTTTTTTAATTTCAAGACTCAGCAATTTCACTGTAAAATTCAAACAACAATACAAAAATCGTGTATAAGAGCAGAATCCATCGATGTCTCATTTATTAGGATGGAACAAAAATAAATGAGATGTAGTAATTTGACTTGGCTTTTAATCGATTTTACCATTGATTGCTTTTTTAATGATTTTACACATTCCATAATATTTACCATTTTTAACATATTAACGATCATAAGTCAAATTATTAAATGTCCTATTCTAAAAATGAAGTTAATTGGATTCTGAAATTAAGGTATAGTTTTTATTATTCTATGAATTTTTATCATAAAATTACAGCATGTCCAGAAATTTGACAACAAACGTATTAAGTAGCCACCATTATGACTCTTTTTTCAAGATAAGATTTTAACGATTGTAACTCTGTACTAGGTTTGATTCTAATAAAAATAACATTCTTGAAATAAACATTTAATGTAAAAAATACAAAACTGCTGATAGTCTTTCCAAAAAATGTTTACTTCTTTTGATGCTACAAATCATATCCTTACCTTTTGCAACGTACTTTAAAAACATTATCTATATAAAGGACCATAAAATTCACTCAAATCTCATGACTGTAACTTCATCATGGAGAAGATAAAAACAAGAAATATAAGGGAAAAGATACCATATTTAACTTTAAAAATTTTTTTTTTTTGTAATTAACTTTGATTTGTGTTATAACATTACTATTTTATTAACAGATTTATTCATTAATAAATAAATTGACGATTACTAATGCAAAATTACTATATTGGTGTTTGACTTTATGAACTATATGAAATTTAGTTTAGACTATATGAAATAAGTTTAGATTCAGGAATATATTAAATCCATGCCAACATATGATGTACAACTAATTTGTACTCTTAAATTAAA
Organism: Aphrophora alni; assembly: GCA_963513935.1. Classification (NCBI taxonomy): domain Eukaryota; kingdom Metazoa; phylum Arthropoda; class Insecta; order Hemiptera; family Aphrophoridae; genus Aphrophora; species Aphrophora alni. The sequence continues at coordinate 27,802,301 of OY740779.1, read as the reverse complement.
ATAAAGGGGGATATGCAATTTCTTTGGGAGCTCATTCTATACATTAAATGTTTTGTAATCTATCATAAAAAGTGTAAAAATGATTGGTTATCGGTCTATCCATCTGTGCCTATGTGTTATATAAGTAAAAACATAATATCTCAAAAATGATTATTATAAATGATCTTACAATTTTGCTAGTATTTTTTATACTAGTGCGTCTATCATAGCTTTTATTAATTTAACTTCATTATGACCCTAAAGTCATAATAATAGTGTATGAAATAATAGTGTATGAAAGTGATTACATTTTTAAAGAGATCTACAAGAATAACTAAAGATGTTTGTTTTTAAGCATGTTCTAAATACATTAATTTTCTGATAATTATTCCCTGACATGAATCAAACACGCGTTACTAAAAATTAACTGTTAGAGAGCTCACAGTTTAGTCAACTACGCTGAGATTTATTTATAAACAATACTGACATAAATCGATACCAATAAATATTGGGAACGTTTTGTTTTGTTTGTGAAAGATGTGCAGAGACAGCAGCGATGGAGGGGTGTAAACTAAAGTAACGAGTATATATATATTAACACATGATGAGAATACATTACTATAAATTAAACCTACTTTATTTATGAAAATAAATTTAAAACTACAAAATGCACTTTGTGCAAACCAAATTTGTAGAGGAAAACAATTATTGGCAGAGAGTGCTGTATTTGTATTGTGACAAGAGTGTCATTCTCTGAGCAACTAGCAAACTGTAAATGCCTTTTACGACTCTTATAAAACGCATTAAAAATATATTATTTGAATTTATACTTCTATAAGTTGAGTTTTTTGAGTTCTACATAATTAATACGTCAGTTCCCTAAAAACGTTTTTCCTGTATTCTTACCTAAAATTAATATAACAGTATTAGACAAAAATGTATAAACAAGGGTTACAGTGATTATTTTATTGGGTTCTAAATAAAAATACTGGTAAGCTGTAACACGATAAACATTTAGCACTCTTTGTTTTTATGCTGCGCTGATCCAAATACGCTTATTTATGAAAAACGACTGCAAAACCATGTTAATTTTTTTATGATCGGTCGTTATTTTCACATTTAATAAATTATTTAAAAAATATAAACTATTTATGGTTACAGAGAATTTAATAATAATCACGAACATATTATATGTTAATTCATTTTTTAGTGTTACTTTTTTGAGTACAACAAAGTGAGGGGATCTATAATAAAATATAATACAGTAGCTGTGAGACTGGTTGTTGGCATGTCGAATCGAAATTGACTGGTGCTTCAGCCTCCCTCCAAACAGATACAGTTATCAGTGTTTATAATAATAATAAGCTGAAGATAGTAATTTACAGGTCTTATCAAGTGTAGCCGTTGTTCCAGTTGCATGTGATAGATTTAAATAACAAATTTGAATGTTTTTTCTCTGCACAAAGGATAAATCAAAACAATGACACACTTCTAACCATAAATTATATAAATTAGTTTATTTTGTTACCACTAAATCAAATACTAAAATCTAATCTTTCAATGTGCCTTTTAAGTGTTTAAGTCCTCAGATGTGAGGAAAAACCTGGGACCCCTAATGTGTCAATGTGACTTGTAAGTGCTTAAGTCCTCGGGTGTGTGCTAAATAATGAGACCTCTAATGTGCCGATATGCCTTGTGAGTGCATAAGTCCTCGGATGTGAGGGGAAAAAATGGGACCTCTAATGTGACATATGGGTTGTCCAAGTGCTTAGGACCTCGCTTTTGTGTTAATGGTTGACTTTTTTAAAAGACTCGATAGAAAAAAATTAAAAATCTGTATGTCTTTATTGACTATAAAGTATGTAATGTTCGTTGGTCTAAAATTATATTGCATTTAACGATAAAAAAAAAAAAAAAAAAAAAAAAAAAAAAAAAAAATTGTAGGGGTTCCCATTGTGTCAAAAGAAGCAAAGTCCTCGTTTGTGAAAATTGCACTACACTTAGCACAACCGAGGTCCTCTTACAAACCTCTGTGTGTGTGTGTGTGTGTGTGTGTGTGTGTGGGTGGGTGTGTGTGGGGGGGGGTGGGGGGTGTGTGTGTTGTGTGTGTGTGTGTGTGTGTGTGCCTACACAGACAGACGCAATACAGGGCTCGGTACGATAGGTTATTGCATAGCAGTAAATGAAAACGTTCACACAGCAGCGGTATACCGAGGAATACGATATTATCGCAATCGGTAGATCTCTATGAAGCTGTTAACCCTTTATCATTTCACGCTAGGAGATTGTGCTGTTTACTTCCTCTGAATTTTAGTTTCATATTCCACAAATAATCGTGTGTTACAGCCTGTTAGGTTTCTACTATTGAAACCGATTATTTAATTGCAAAAACTGAAATTCAATTAAAATTGAACCACTAATTCATACCTATATTATTTAACAATGTAATATTTTACATAGTGTGTATTTTTCTTTTCAGGTATTTGGCATCCGGTGACTCGTTTTGTACAATTGGACATTCCTTTAGAATAGGGTTTTCAACAGTCAATGAGATTGTACTCGAAGTATGTGTTGCTATATGGAATAATATGAAATCTAGATATCTGCCACAACCAACAACTTTTCTGTGGAAGAACTGTGCTAAACTTTTCCTGGAAAGAAAACCTAACCTAACCTTTCCCAATTGTGTTGGGTCGATTGATGGAAAACACATTTTATTTAAATGTCCTGACAATGCAGGTTCCTGTTTCCGGATAAATTATGCCGGGTGGTTTGTGAAGTGTTAGGAGGAGGTGGAATGGAGGAGTAATGTCCCCTTTAAAACTAATCTCATATAATATATTTATATAAACCCACAGTGACGATATTGTAATTGAATTAATTGGCTGATGATTCTTAATGCCGGTGTTGTATTTATCGCAGAAATATCTGTATCGAAATCCACAGAGTCAAAAAAGTGATTGTTTTTTTTAGAACGAAGGTTTACTGTTTTAACATACTTAATGGAATTTATTTAAATTTATGAAAGAATTATTTTGATAACATATTAAATTAGTATTTTGTAATCTTTTGAATTGTAAACAGTTTATAAAAAGTAGTAAATATGATGATTTTGTCATTTAAAAAAATTGTCTGAGCTGTGGGGTCATGATATCTGATACTGAGATTTTATCCTGAATTCCTGTATTTTCCTACATTTTTTTTCCGTTGGTAGACACCCTGCAAGTTTCTGTGAGGACTGTATTAACTGCTTTCTTATTATGGTCGAGATATAGTTTTGAATGATTTTAAAACTTGAGATAATAACAATAACTTAATAACAATAACTGAGACCTTCACAGGAGGGTTGTTTAATGACTTTCAGGTGTCAGGTCATAAATAATTTTCAACACTGTCTGTACTTCTCCGAATGAAAAATATAGAAAGATGAAGTACTTCGTGGTATATGTCCTCAATTTAAGAGTTTATAAAACAAAACAAAGAATATATAGGCAACGATTCAAACATTAGAAAAACAAAATTGTGAGGAATACGTGTCTAGTGTCTTAATAAAAATAGGTAAATCAGTGTCAATAAAATGTGTATGGAAAAAAGAAGAAATTTACAGTCACCATTTTGAATAAGTATTTGAGTGGGGTAAAAATTGAAAATGTTGCGACTTTAGACTGTAGTTTATAGTTAGTTTTTGTAGTGAAATTACATTGTTGTAACAATTGCATAAGTTGACGATGTTTAAAAATGAAAAATCCATAACGTCTTAAGCAATGTAATTTAAACAAAAATTGCATTTACAAATTATGATTTTTTTAAATACTAAAATGTCAAAATACAAAACTCTTTTTTTATGAAAGGAGTGTTTTAAATTTTCGAACTCACTTGTGTCATTAGTATAAAAATTATATGTACGCCTGGTTTCCTTGAAATTATTTCGATAACTTCCAAAGAAAATGAACTATATATAGACAGTGGGACAGATGCCGAGTGAAAGTTTACCCTCTTGTTTCAAAGATCGATTTTATTTATTGCCACCATTACGTATAGGTTTAAATTGAAAAATAATGACATTTGAAACGAAATATTTACTTCCAGAAGATAAGTTTTGTGGAGTAACAATTGTTGGGTAAATATACTATTCTATTTCAAAGTTAACTAACGTTTAAGCCAAATTAAAAGTCCCGAAATTTTCTATTACAATGTTGGAGACAATCTTTATAAAGAACGAACCTATTCTAAACTAATATAATATATGTTTAGTAATTATATGATTATGGAAATAATGTCTAAGATTTTTTAGAAATTAAAAGGTATTCAAAATGAAGTAATTTTGTTGTCTACGACATTCTTTAACTGTTTACCGACTAAACGTAATTATTGTTACTATTCTGTAAACATAAGAAATCACATAACGTAGGTCGTTTCAATTATGTTGAAACAAATTAAAAATCTACTGATTTTGTAAACGATTTCTAAGACTTCTATTACTGTTTTGCCAACTACTTTAATTTGTCGAAAACATAAAAATCCACTTTTCTGAAAACCTAAGTGTTCTGTGTATTACTGTTTAAAACTAAGATAAAACTGACAGATTTCAACACCATGTTAAGAGTGTTTCGACATTTACTAAAGATTTCCAACAAACGTGTAAAATTAAGGGTTTTTATTAAAATGTTAAAGAAAAAATGCGGTTAAACTTTAAAATTGTCATTACTCCTTACTAATCACAGGGGAGTTATCATTTTATAGTGCTTGTATATATATTTATTTAAATTTTATTAGTGATTAAGGTGCTCAAACGTCTTAATTTAGAATTTTTTGTTAAAATGTCACGCAAAAGTGGTTAAAGTACAATATTTTCTTTCTTATTACTTTCAAAACAATGGGGAACATGGATTTTTTCTTTTTTTACATTTAGTATACAGTTTGTTATCTTTGATTATAAACCTTAAATTTCATAGAAATTTTATTCAGAGCATTTATTATTTTTTGAGGTATCCGAATTTCTTTGCATTTTTGAATGTGTATAAATTAGCAGTAAATCTTTTATCAGATGTTTTTAAATTTACAAATCAAGGCCTTTTAAACATTATTTACTGATTTTTGTTTTGTTTTTTTTCTTTCTTGTCTTGAAAGAAATGATTTATATTTTTGTTGCTAGTTTTGAAATAACAGGTCACCAAATATAAAACTACAATCTCATTATCATCGTTAATTATTTTGAAATAAACAAAAAATAATGAAACCTCTGAAACGGGAGTTCTGTGTTAAAACCAGAAACAGGGATCTATGACCTCTTAAATGCAAATAAAAGTTAAACATTTCTGTAATCTTTAGAAATGCAGAACCGAGTGATGCAGCACTGGGCTAACCAATATAGGTCTGCCTATTGTATCATTCCAGACATAATGGAAGCGACCTTACCTTGTTCCTAGTATTTTGTTGTAAAGATTGTCAAATATGAATCACTAGCCAAAATCATAGAGATATTCAGATTACATTTCTTTTTACCTCTATGATTTTCTGTATAGGACAATTCCAAATTCCATGCACTTGTCATTGCTTTGTAATATTTTATTACATGCACCAACTTTCTCACATAATCATATATTCAAATACATATTTACAGACACAAACACTCTACATATAGGCCTAAACTTGATGACACAGACGTAAAATGAAACCAATTTAAACACAAACTAACTGACATCAAGTATTTTGTCGCCATCTTCTTCGACAGTTTTACGTTTTCTCTTAAAAGGTAAAAATGAGCTAGTAAAAAAAACACAACAATTTACAGAATTTTGTGCAAACATCTGATTTAAAGTTTCTCACCAAAAAAATGAATGAATAATTGTCATGTTAACCTGAACTAGACTGTTTAGTAAATTAAAATTTGAAGTATAGGACTTATATTCAAAGTGTATTTTCATATTATACTATTTGTAAAGCTTTAAAACAACTGAAATATACGAATAATTGCTTCTAATTAAGATAGTTTTCACTGTATGAAAGGAAACATTATGCCTAAAATAGGAAATAAATAAGACATAGAAGGAACATTCATTCTCGGAAAGACCGCCTAGCATTACAATCTCGTAATAAGATCAACAACCTTTTGTCTCGCGGGAGGAATTGTGAATTGATTTGTATTAAATAACCACAGTAGGTACATCATTTTAACTATTATTACATCTCTTCACTTGTACTATGTTACACTGCCTTGTGTAGAAGAAAAGTCTCACGAGTTTAAAGTTATTTGGAAAAACACAAAATTGAACGGGTTTGAGGTTAGGGTTTATATTGGGATATTCTCAACAACGGTATTAAAACAAACAAAACTATTTTATGATCTTTTCGTTAGTTTTTAACAAATAGTTAGTGACATTATATTTAATATTTCACAAACATTAGATTAAAGTATATTTTATTTGATAACTCCCAAACTGTTGTAAAAACAAAGGAAATAAATCGTTGCAAAATGTTTTCACTCTCATATCCGCAAAACCAAATAAAAATGAAAGTAAACTAATCATCACCGAAATATTAGTCTTTAGTTGTCAATAAAAAAGTGAAAATGGACCATCGGCGCCGTCTTCGAAAAAAGTAAAAAGCAGCCTTAAGATGGTTCTCCTCTATGTCTATCCTCAACTTAAATTGTATTTGATTAAAATCCAGCTCTTAAGGTAGTAGTGGTCAAGATTTATTTTTAGTTTTGCCAATTATTCCTACCCGGATATATATTTACTTATGATGTTGCAACGTGTTTGGATTATAATTTTTAAATTTCACTAAAATGTAAACGAAATCAGTAACCCAATTTTCATAAATTACTTCTTTTACGCCAGCCTCTTGTCCGATTTGTTTTTTATTTTACCGAAACGGCAATTTCGGAGTATAATACAATTTTTAAACGATTTTTTAACCAATAGGCTAAGTTTTATTTGAGTCCTTGTAAAAGCAATATATGTTTAACATCGTTAGATCCGATATTCAGAAAATCTTTTTTTTTTTAAGACAACCTAAAAATTTATCATCGATAAAAATATAAGAAAAGGCCAAATTATGGCCACATCTTAAATTTAATTACAATCGGTCTGCGTTTGGTTTGTATAAAACTGAACATACGACAGATGGACTGAGGAAACCTCAAAACTGATATTTCCACACAAACTTGACATCAATTTGTTTTGCCTATTACATAACTTTCTATATCTATATTTAATCAAAGACAAAACATTTGATATTAAAACTCTGTAAATCCAAAACACTGAAGATTGTATTCCTAATTTTAAGTCAACGGACAAATAAACATTGTATCAAAGATGGTTGAAAATGTAAATACGTGTTCAGAACGTAGACAACGATTGAAAACTTAGTTTAGATATATTTACATTATCACAATACTTTCTCTTAGATTAAAAAGTAATATTTCAATTATTTCACAAGTCTTATAAATATTTCACAATTCTTGTAAATATATATTTAAAACAATTAATTATATCTTCCAAACATTTCTGAGCGACTTGTATAGTATACAGGTCACGTCTAGACTGTGGCTACTTCACTAGGCCTCTCCTCTGACGTTAAAATATGTTCCGGTTTTATGATATTTGTTTAGATTCGTTACTCTTATTGCCGTATGGTGAATTAAATTAAATTTAAAACAATTAATTATATCTTGCAAACATTTCTGAGAGACTTGTATAGTATACAGGTCACGTCTAGACTGTGGCTACTTCACTAGGCCTCTCCTCTGACGTTAAAATATGTTCCGGTTTTATGATATTTGTTTAGATTCGTTACTCTTATTGCCGTATGGTGAATTAAATTAAATTTAAAACAATTAATTATATCTTGCAAACATTTCTGAGAGACTTGTATAGTATACAGGTCATGTCTAGACTGTGGCTACTTCACTAGGCCTCTCCTCTGACGTTAAAATATGTTCCGGTTTTATGATATTTGTTTAGATTCGTTACTCTTATTGCCGTATGGTGAATTAAATTAAATTTAAAACAATTAATTATATCTTGCAAACATTTCTGAGAGACTTGTATAGTATACAGGTCACGTCTAGACTGTGGCTACTTCACTAGGCCTCTCCTCTGACGTTAAAATATGTTCCGGTTTTATGATATTTGTTTAGATTCGTTACTCTTATTGCCGTATGGTGAATTAAATTAAATTTAAAACAATTAATTATATCTTCCAAACATTTCTGAGAGACTTGTATAGTATACAGGTCACGTCTAGACTGTGGCTACTTCACTAGGCCTCTCTCCTGACGTTAAAATATGTTCCGGTTTTATGATATTTGTTTAGATTCGTTACTCTTATTGCCGTATGGTGAATTAAATTAAATTTAAAACAATTAATTATATCTTCCAAACATTTCTGAGAGACTTGTATAGTATACAGGTCACGTCTAGACTGTGGCTACTTCACTAGGCCTCTCCTCTGACGTTAAAATATGTTCCGGTTTTATGATATTTGTTTAGATTCGTTACTCTTATTGCCGTATGGTGAATTAAATTAAATTTAAAACAATTAATTATATCTTCCAAACATTTCTGAGAGACTTGTATAGTATACAGGTCACGTCTAGACTGTGGCTACTTCACTAGGCCTCTCCTCTGACGTTAAAATATGTTCCGGTTTTATGATATTTGTTTAGATTTGTTACTCTTATTGCCGTATGGTGAATTAAATTAAATTTAAAACAAAGCCTGTGGTTAAGGATGTTGTGAGGATCAATATTTACACCTTCATAATTTTAAAATTTCTCAACAGAATCCATAAATCTACTCTACTCCAGTGTAAATATGGTTTTTCTATAAGATGTTCTGGGAAGGCAGAGCTTCTAGACAAGGTTCTCTTGGGTGAATGTTATTTAAATCAGTTTTAGTCTCTCGAGGAGTTGGAGCATTTTATGCCCTTTTGTTCTTATTTTTTATAAGGCGATGATGGCAGATCGGCTTTAAATAACAAGAAAACAAGTCTCTTTCAATTCTAAGTACCGTTAGAGCCTATTGTATTTCTAAGGGAAAGCCTTGATACGTAAAAACAGCTTTCAGCCTCAGAACACACAAAGTCAATACAATCTGTATAAATACACGGCAGAACTACCTATTACCCGTATTGGCCGTTTGATTTATGGTTAAAGTAGACATTGGTCTACATAATCGGTTTGTTTCTAACTTCTTTACATACAATTAGTCTTTTTTAAAAGTGGGATTGGAGACAGAATTCATTTTAGAAGCAAATTGCAGCAAAAACGAAATACATTAAAGTCTGTAATAAAATTATTTTGATTTAATAAGTTAAAACTAATATTTTTCCCCGACACTTTAGAATCCACACAAAACGGAGCTATTTTAAAATCAACATGAAGTAATTTCAAATATGAAGATAATAACAACAATATGTCACAATAAGATTAGATAAAACCTCTTCAAACAGGTGACTTTTCACTATAGTCTCTACAATAAACATTGCTTTGAGTTTACCAAAAATATAAAATATTTAATATTCGTTGAGCATCCAACCAGTTTCTTGCCAATATCACTAAGTCTTCTGCATAGAATAAATAGTAATTCTTTGAAGTTGCTCGCTTCCTAACAATTTTATATTTTCTAATAACACTAACAATCCAGCGCAACTGCCATGTTAAGTTTAACAGACAGCACAGTACCTTTTTACAGCTATCTGCCCTATCCTTCTCACTCGCTAATTTCCACCTACATTATTAACCTTATCTACGTTTACCCCTTCTTCTTAATTTATTCTCAATCCTACGACTATTTTATATATATATATTTAATTCTCTGTTCACCAAACACTTTTTTTTTCCTTAAAAAAACTATTGTACAGCCAACCTTTCCTTTAGTCATCCTGTCTCACCGTAATCGCACTCCGCGTAATATCTGTTACATCTATTTTATTTTTATTTTAATTAAGTGTCCTCAAAAAATTTTTTTCTCTCTCTCCCTTTCAAATTCAAAAATTTATAATTATAATTTAAGGTAATTTTAAGCAGCATGTAATCCTGTCACCCTACGAACGAAAACGACAAATATTAAATTTATATAATTTTTTTTTCTCTTTTCCACATTATTCTTATACCACCTTGTTTTTCTCGTCTGCTCATTTATTTTTGTTGAGCCAGCAGGTTAGGGTTCTTTTTCTAGCCTAGACTATTCGTTTCTTCTCTTTCGCAGCGATCACCAATACACCTTCGTTACCTCTCCCCTTTCCCTTCATACCTGGGTATTGATAACAAAAAAAATTAACTCTAGGTCGGTAATTTTTTTTTTATAACGCTAGAGGGGGAGACTGTGGTGATTTCAACTGGTATTCGGGGATCACCGTATTAAGATCACGGCATAAGATATGCGAATAACTGCGACGGAACTCTATGTTCGACAACATAATTCCAGACTGAGAGACTCCTTAGCAGACCTAGGTCTTTCACCGCCTTTTATGATACAGTATTATTTTAGATATACATAGGCCTACTTACATCTATTACGTTAAAACACCAACAAAATATAACTACTCTAAAATGTATGACAGTTTCGTAGCAAATTTTGGTCGTTTTAACGGTTTAGTATTTGAAAATTTCAACACATTTTGATCATGGGACAAAACTTTCAACATATTGCAACACAAACAGTTTGAGCTCTTACTTAACTTTATTTCTAAATAACGATTCAGTAAAGTATTAACGTTACATTATCTAGGTTTTGTGAGTTGATAATGATTATGTCATTAAGAGATAAACATAGGCTTAGTCAGTCTGCAGCGATGTGATAAGCTGTGTTTGTAATAACAAGTTTAATGTAACAGAAGAGATAACAAGATTTTATACAGGGTCTGAGAGAACTCAAAACCCCTTTTTTAAACTTGTAAAAGCAAATTGTCTGTGATTATGACAAAGATACATTGACTTGGCAGTTTTCTAATATACAAGTAGATAGATAGTCTAGCTCTTCTGATCTCCGGTGCTCGAGGATATGACATGTGCACTGATCCTATGCAAAGAATAATTGTATCATATAATTATGTGGGTTTGTGGTGTAAACTATTTGTATGTACTGCACAAACTTTTTCACTGATACATCCTCTAAACCAAATTAAAAACTAACCGTCACCAATAATTCTCTGTAGTTGACAAACAAAATGTCAAAATATTTATATAAGGGCTTAAACTTGTTTCCCTTGTGTCATAAACACGTCTTCAGCGCATCGTATTTCATAAAACTCAAGTTTTTAATGATGGCCATCAAGGTTCAGTTTTGTTTTTGCCAATTCCTGAACCGCAATATTTTACCACTTTTGGGTAATTTATTCTTCACATTTCAATAATATTTTAACGAAATCGGTAGAGCGGATTTTGAGAATGTTTATACAACAAGAACATGTATATAAAAACAATCACATGACCGATTGCTGATAACTAACGAACCACCATTTTTAAAAACGGCGATCAATATGTTTTATTTGTGTCCTTAGAGGCTACACTGGATCAAACTTTGATCAAAATCGTTATAGCAGATTTAGATAAATCGTAATATCGTGTTTTTTTTATTGAATATCAGAATATTTGTAAAAAACGAAAATATTGTCTTGAGACATTTAACTTATTATAAATAGTATAAAATTGTCCCAAGAAAAATTATAAAAAAGACTTTATTTAGAACAAATTAAATTTATATAACTCAATCAGTAGACTAATATAAAGGAAAATTAACATATTAGATTAATGTGATTTAATTTATATTTGTTTAAAATCATTACATGGATGGTGTAGTTGGCTAAATTTTCGACTCGTAGTCCCAAAGAGACTATTTTCAAAAATAAAATATAACAAAGGTTTTTTTATGGAGGCCCAAAGTAAATTTATTCTTTTTGACCAAATAAAAATTAATTACATTTTTTTATATATAAAAATGGTACCTTTAATACACCATAAATAACTTTCTAAAGAAGTGTTAGCAATGTAAGATGCAATTTAATATAATATGTTATAACTTTAAATTGTAAAATAATATTTACACAAAAGTAATTGATGATTTTGTTACATGTTTGATAACTATTGTAATTAGTTCCGGAATTTTGAAAAATGGCAGTATGTTGGATGCTAAAGGTGCTTATACAAAAATTTCTTAAATAGATATGCCTTTGAAAAATTCTTAAAAATATTTAACTAATATATTTCACAATATTGATTCGAATTTACCCCTAACCACAATCACTGGTAACAAAATAAAACACTATTATTGGATTAAATGTTCTTTATTTATTCTTTCCACTAAATGCCCTGATGTACATTTCGATAACATGATTTTATTTATCATCGGAGGGATTTGCTTCTAAACTAAATCTAAACTTATATTTCTACTTGTGAAAATACAATTGTTTTATGCAGAGATACTAAAATCTGTACTTACGATAATAAACATATAAAAGGCATATGTTTTGGTGACAGTGGAGGACCTCTGATTTGCAATGGAATTCAGGTTGGAGTTGTATCGTGGAGTCCTACTACCGGAAATATGTGCACGCATGAACATGTTCCACATTTATTTTCCAGAACTGATATCAATGTAATGTGGATAAAAGAAATCATGGTTAATGGTCCTATAGTAAAACGACTAATATGTTTATCATTTGACCAACTCTTTGAACTACCGCTGTGATAATTCAGCTAGTATGTTAATGCTTTACAAGACTCTGAAATAAATCATGAACTGGACAACACCTTTAGAATCAGGAATTCTTTTGTGTAGTTGACTGTGGTTTGTAAGAAAATAGTTAAAGCTTTTTGGTGTTGAAGAATCCCCAGTCTACATGTGGTGGTACCAATATATCTGCTGATATTGTTTTTCTCTCAGTCCATCCTGACCTTTCATCTTCCACATTTAAGGTAAATAAACTTGTAAGCACGTTTTGATACCAAATCTCTTATTCCGACGAATTAAAAAAGGCTCTATTATCAATATTTCCATACAGTCCCCTGATGAATGTTTTTGTTCAAGGGGTTCTAACAAGGGGTTTTTGTTTAATCTATTTCACTAAATTGAAATATAAAATTTAATTGCTTTTATAAAATCTAAAAATGCTCAAATTTCTTGCCTTGAAAGATGAAATAATAATAACAACATTTTACTTTTTCATAAAACAAAACTGCTTGTATTCAAAATTTTGTAAACAAACTTTGTTTTTAAACTATTTTATTTTTCTAGTAATTATTAAAAAATTCACAATAACTAAGTCAATTATGTAATATTTTTATAACAAAATTAGTAATAAAAGTTTTTTTAATGGTATCTTAAATTAATTTGCCAAAGTTTCCTCAGGTGTCCAAAGCTTTCAGGTGTTGAGACTTAAAAGAGTATAGCACACTTATTAATTTTTTGAATCCATGGCAAGTGAATAAAACTTTTAAATATCTTAAGTCGGTCACACTTCCCGTCTGTCAAAGACCCTTGCCAATGTTGCTCTTTAGAAGCGTGACACTGTGTCTGATTTTATAAATAAGAAAGCACATTGTAACACAATCATTACATTTTGTATTATTATGTGTAAAGTTTAAAAATGACCAACAAACATGACAAGATAACATGGAAGGAGAGAATAACAGAGAATGCAAGAAAAGAATAAATAAGAAACTTAAGGAGAGCAGCGGCTGATATAAGTTGAGGCACAAATTGAATAGGTCATGGACAGACTTTGGGCTAGTTTTAATCGATGTGAATATTTCTTGGAATATCTTAATTTTCAAATGATTTTTGCTGTTAGTAATAACTAAAATGACACATTTATTAATCTTTGTTACTACAGATTACCGTTATATTACTCCAAACAGAGTTTTGTTACTCCAAAACCGTTAAAAAAAATTTTTTTTTAATACATAGATGAATTCTATGCATCTTTCTGAGAAAAACGATGTCTTATAAGTTGGGTTTTGTATAAAAATAATATCTTTTATGATTTTTTTAAAAGAAAACTTAACTTTTACAAAACCTTTAACATACACCGGTTGCAGGGTTAAGAACAATGGATGTAAATATTTACATTGTTTAGATTTATAAGTCATGTCTAATTGTCTTTTCTGTGACAGATTCTTAATTCTAAGACATTCTTTGGCTTTACAGTTGAAACCATTTTCATTCAATACAATTGAATTAGAAGCATATCAAAATTCACTGATTATAATGAATAATCAAGTTTGTTGAAGAAACAGTATTATTTATACATTATACACACGTTTCATTTCAGAACAATCAAGTGTATTATCGTAAACATTATAGAGATATTGGGCTTTTGTTAAATTATCCACTCTTTTATTTAGGATTGGGTCGGGTTGTATCAGCTGCACCATTATGTATAACATCCGTGTAATGTTATAAGGAAAAGTACAATGACTAATCTATACAAAACAATGCATTTAGTATGGTTTTAGAAAGCCACAAAACAATTGTTAACTTATCTTAATTGTATTTTTCACAATATAAAAAATAATAACCTTTTTCTGCGAATTACTTAACATAATTTTATTTTTATCATAGAAATGAGACATGTCACTTCCATTTACAGTCATTTGTATTTTTAATGTTTATAAAGGTAATATTGGTAGCCCACTTAAAGAAAATCTTTTTGATTTGAAATTATATTTGTTATATATTATATTTAAAATGAAAATAAAGATAATGTATTACATATTATATACATAACATAACAAAATTCAGTCATTACAGATCTCTTGCTAGGAGCAATACTATAAATATGAACATGTAACAATAGAAACTTTCAATGATAAATATCAGTTGCAAGTAAAATAAGAGGGAAGAATTAGGTAGGTACGGAAAATTAAAATATTGAGAGGAATATTTAGTGGCTCATCAAATAATTTGTTTAAAATAAGTTGTTGTGAACTTCTAACTTAATTGGTTGAGATGGATTCAAAATTAATTTGTGGAAGAAGTCTCCAATATTATCTAGTAACTTTATTTCCTACCTGTTACTAAATTAAAAGCTGATGGAAATTTGAAACTAATATCTTAACAAAGTATCCATAAAAGGAAATTTTTAAGCATAATTTAATTTTTAACCTAAAAGTAACCTGTGTTTCTCATTTAAAGTATTTTGTATCTTAACCGTTGTACAAAGTAATAGTGGTACTTAAAAAGCAGTATATATTGACAATTAATTTTTTTTCCCGAATGGATCTCTAAGCCTATTTATTTTCTGGAATATAATTAATATAGAGAGACTTATGGATAGTTATAATAATCGATGCTTACTTTTAAATGGATATATCATTTTTAATTTCCTCTGAGCCAAAAAAATTGCTTAGGAATGATGTCTGTCACTTGAGTAGAACTCAAACGGGTGGGCCATTTTTTATTTGTTATATGGGCATATTTAAATAATTGGTCTATCCATTTAAAAAGTTTAACTAAGATGTAGCCACTCTGCCTCTACAATAAATTGACTGTAATCACACAACAATTAGTGGTTTGTTAGTTATCGGAGGGAAATTGGGCACAAAAGCTGTTAAGAAAGGCATAAATTATCAAAACAGATTTCATTTGAATTTGGTGAAACTTGAAGGACTTGAACATGTGTGCAAAATCCAATTAGACGAAAATCATTATTCTGGAACCATTTACAAAAACCAAAAACTAATTTCTTGTTTTTTGTAAATAATAAGCGTGTTCCAGGCGAGTGCGGTAGTTCCAGTGCGGACAAAGTCGAGCGGAAAACACATTTCGGATGAGTCTCATACGATATTTTACATCATAATACTCTATAAAAAATCTAAAGTTAGAACAAATTTTTATTTCATAGCAACATTTTCCCTTGTTGCTAGACAACTCTTTATCATTGAGCATTTGGCTCATAAAGAAGTAGGATTCATATTTTTGGATAGTCGATTTTTATAGAGTAGTAAAACATCGTACGAGACTCATCCGAAATGTGTTTTCCGGTCTCGCATGATAACACACTCGCCTGGAAAACACATATTTCCTTGACTTGTAACATAATATACTATTAAATGCCTGTAGTGGCGTAGAGCAATATTGGCTTTAACGGCAAGTTTATCTCATTGTATCTAAGACACAGGGACCCCCGTATACAACTACTTTCACACTTCCAAAGTAGCTAAAATAAAGAAAAACAAGTTGGCAATTTAATGTTAAAAGTCAAACAAAAATCAACAGTATAGGCCTATCCGATCGATTTTAGTAAAATGAAAAAATCAAAATCAATGTATCGAACGTCATTTAAACGAATATCATAAATAAGTAAACCTGGTGCAGTTATTTACAGCTAGACCTAAAAAATACCCTTTTTAATAATATAATTGTAATATTAAATTTAATAATTATTGTTTTGTTTCTATGGATTGTTAAATTGAAAAAGTCTGTGGAATTATTGGGAGCTGATTATTTAATACACAAACTGAAATTTTATGCAATATTCAAAATTGTCAATTTTATTTCAAACTAATATTAAATTCAGTATATTAGGTATTTTTAGAAAGGGCATTTCCTTCAAAATTATAAATCAATTCTTAGCCATGGCTTTTGGATTAAAATGAAATAATTTATTTAAATATTTGTTTCAAATTAAAAGAAAAAATCAAACCCTCTTCCCCTTTACCACTAACAGATGAGCCTCTAAAATGTTTACAAAAAATACTGTCATAAATATCTTGCAGTATTGTTTAAAAATCTATGAACTTTAATTAATTCTGACTACCAGAACTTTTATCACATTCTATACTAATCGAACTAAAACAATACATTAATCCTTAAATATTACAGAATATACGAGTATAACAAGTGTTTTTTATTAGTATTTATGTATTTCCGAGAGACGATTTGTACAATAACTGATAAAGTTAGTTTTAATAACGTAATACCAGCATGTGTGAGTGGTTGTTAACAAACAACATTCAAAGCAATAACCTTTGTCTGTTCATAATTATCTACACCACATTCAGACAAACAACCTGTGATAAATCACACAATTTTAGCGATCCATCAAATCACAGATGTAGAATATCAATTACAACTCTTCTGATTTATTGTTGTGTTTTCAATTTATTTCATTTTGGAGGAAGTTGATTAGTCATATCACGTTGACATGATAACATGGCAGTCAGTATGAGTGGGAGACAACTTTGATTATTTAGGGATTTTATTAAATACGGGTTTAAAAGTACAAATTAAAAACATTTGTTTATATATGTTTAATACTATATTCATTTTTATTAACATCTTCAATAATAGTGATATTAGTGGTCTGTATGGAAAGAAAATATTATTGGGTACTAATAACTATTGTAATTAAATTACTGAAGATTATGGTGAATATCGAGAGAGAGAGAGAGAGAGAGAGAGAGAGAGAGAGAGAGAGAGAGAGAGAGAGAGAGAGAGAGAGAGAGAGAGAGAGAGAGAGAGAGAGAGAGAGAGAGAGAGAGAGAGAGAGAGAGAGAGAGAGAGAGAGAGAGAGAGAGGGGAGCCATATTTAAATAAGGGCTTAAATACCATTAATTATTGAATATCAAAGTATGATGGTGTAGTTTCTAACATTCATGATTATTAAATGGTTGTAAACAACAAGGTAATTTTAAAATATTTATGGAATTGTGATATGTTTTGCATATTAAAAACACAGATTTTACTTTTTTCAACACAAATAATTATTGATGATGTCATTATATTATACCATCCAAACAACTTTGAGCATAAATAATGATTCCATGCATTAGGCCATAAATTCCGTGGGGTAATTTGCAAATTTGAAGTGAACAAGATCCATCTGTTTGTAACAAAGGTTAGTTATCCAGTCAACATATCTTATGTTAATCATTCATTGAGGCAGATAAAACTACATAAGGAAAGATAATCACTCTTCCATTATTCCACTCTCACCACTGTACATAACAGTAAACTTAAAACATCTCCAACTAATGTACAAGAGTTTTATTTGGAAATAAGTTTGTGAAGTTTCAGAGAGCCTGAGTTTAGGTTTAATCACAGTTGTGATTTTAACTTTCCAACTTCTTGGCAAATGGAAAGTGTCCTCTAACAAAGTAACAAGTGGCTGCAACTTGACTTTGGTGTGACTTGTTTATAGAACTTTGTACGATACTAAGAGATTTAAGATAATATATGAGAGAGGAAATATTACTTATGGGAAAATAATATAATTTAGTCAAATATTAACCCTTTTAAAACTAACAATATTAATAATGCCTGCAGATAGCACCAAGAGAAATTTGCCATCATTATTAATAATTACAAATGATTAAAATATTTATTTTTGCTTTTTATAGAACTGCAAAGAAAATGTATATATTTTGTACTTCAGTAAATACCGATATCCCTACTGTAAACCCAAGATTAAAATTTTATTTATAAAAAAATAATATTTTTTGGCAGGTGTAAAACAATAACGTCAACTGGACTTATACATGAACATTACTTTTTATATTTTCGATTTTCAATCTAAAACATCAAAGATAAAAACGAAATATTGATTCAGAAAGCAACTTTGTATCAAATTGTATTGACTTAAACATAATAAGCCTCCTAGATTGTGTATTTAATGAATATATTATAGGTTAATTATTACCCTAATTGTTTCGTCAGACAATCCAAATTTCATACTTGTGGATAACCGATTTTGACAGTTAAACTGTCATTGTCAGATCTAAAACATCGTGAATTCGTTCAGTCACATGAAAGTGTCGTCCAGTGGCGGTGATAAGAACCCAGGGGCCCCCCCGCAAATTTATTCATCGGGCCCCCCTCCCCCAATAATCTTTTCCCGGATGTTTATCTATTCGCCGGCCGGCGCCGGTGAGTCACCGCGATGCGCGACGTAGCGATAGCTGCATTACTTATCGGCCAATGGTAAACAATACACAAACAATATCATGACATTAATTAAATAATAAATACTGCTCTCTAAAAAATAATGGTTATTGCCGTTTTGGATGCACGATGCACAATCTTGTCTGAAGATATTTTAGTAATTTCTTGACAATACTCATAAAAATATTGTTATGATAGGGGGGGCCCGTCGCGGGTCCGGGTCCCGGTAAAATTTTCCGAAAAATCCCGGTCAAGGCTCGCGGGCCCGCTATCGCCGCCACTGGTGTCGTCCCATTAACCAACTCTTGTTCTTGTCCGATCCTGACGTTATTAGTCATCGAAGACTAGAGTTTCTTTATTTTATATTCTCTTATTACCTTTTTTACAAAGCGATCATTAAATCTGCCTCTTTTATATTTCCCATAGGTCTCTCCTAACCAAAACTTGTTTTTGTCTGACCCAGAAGTTATTAGTCATCGAGGACTAAATTCCGTTCTATCCATTAGTTTTGATAAATTTCTGTTTTCTCATAATCTTAGGGATTATGTGGTTTCTTGTCTGATTCTCATGCTAAAGTTTCTAAGTGATATTTTAAAATTTGGATATTTCTTTTCAGAGGTCGAATCATTGTTGTCTGATAATTTTCCTATATGAACTGTTTAATTTGGATTAATTTTGAGGTGGGAAATATGGTTTTTTTCATGTCGTGAAATAATTTTAATTATAATTTTCTTCTTGCATTCCTAGGCCTACCAGTTGATGGTTGAATATTAAATAGGAGTTGATTGAAATGTCCGCTAGATTTCGTGTATGTTGCTCCTCCTTTGAATGACATTCCTTGAATATCTGCTCTGCATATATTTTCACTGAATGCATTCCGAATTGTTTCGGCTTTCTGCCTTTTTAAGTTTAAAAGTTATATAACTGTTTCGTGACTTTTTTGACACGCTGAATATAAAAAATATATACAATAAATCATGGGCGTCATCACCAGTTCATTATTGGGGGGGGGGGACATATGCCGGGGGTGCGGAATTTTTTAAAAATTAAACTTCTCAAAACATCGTTGTTATGCATTTATTTATGCGTTTGTAACAGAAATGTAATGTTAAAAACCCTAGTAAAGACAAAGCCCGATGTTTACCTTTGCAGGATTTAAGTAAATCATTCGTTTTTAGCAAAAATATTTTTACATCTGAAATATTGGGGGGGGGACGCGTCCCCCCCGACGATGACGCCCATGCAATAAATATATTTATAGAATAATCATAGAAGCCAAATCCTAGTTTTCTAAATGTAATTTGTGTGTGTATGTAGGTTGGACTGGTCGGTCACATTGTTTCTCTCCCATCGAGCTGTATTGTTAGAAATGTATAGAGTATTTCATCCCAAACAGGTTTTAACCTCGGATGAAGTGACCCTTTGCTATTTTCTTGTAATACAGCAGGAAGTATTTTTTGTTATTATTATTATTATTGTTTATTATGAATTTTATTTTATATGTATTACATTTTATAATGTGAACAGTTGTCTATTTTATTATTAAGCATATAAGATTGTCAAATTTTTCCTGTTAAAATTATGTATAAAAGAGGGTCAAATAAATAAATTTTTCATTTTCATATACCCTCTTTGGATAGAGGATGGATATAATAAATAAAATGATATTACAGTAATATGTTGATTAGGTGTATGTATGAGTGAGTGTGTGTTGCATAATGTGTGAATGACCTTATGGATGTTTACACATATGTATGAATGTGGAAAATAAAATTATGATACATTTTAATGTTACTGAACAAATTACTATAACTTTAAAATGTATGCTTTGTGAAATAAAATAGTAGGGTAACCCTAAACATATTTTTTAAATGTTTTGTTCTATTACAGAATGTTTTGTTATTTTAACATGCAGATAACATTTTTAAAAGATTTCATCAAAGGCTCTAATAATAGACTTTAAAATTAATAAGTTCTACAATTTTTTTTTAATCTTGTTAAATATAAGTAAAATTTATAAATGTTCCACAATTACTAGGTTAAATATATGATGCTGTAAAATTAAAAATTGTTAAACTTTATACAAAAGGATTATAATAATCAATTTTATGAAACTTACTGTATATTTAATGATTTTAGGGCTCCGAGTTCGAAATTGGCGTTGTGTTTTACACAAATAATTAAAAGTCACCCAGTGGTCACATCAGCTGTTTTACAATTGTAAAAAGATAAGTATTTATGAGAATAACAACAGTATCAACTTTCTGAGTTTCTCTTATGTTCCAGGGTGTGTAGTGCACATTTGTCATTTTAAAATAAATCTTGAAATTATTTTGTTAAAACAAAACATAAAAACACTATTGGTAAAGTTACAAACCTAAAACCAAAATGTCTGAACAGATTTCCTTTCCATTTTAATCAGTCTGTTCCATTCTTAAAATAGTTGTGAAAGTTTGAGCAATCCTTTGCAGTTTATTTTTAAAGTATTCCTTTTCTAAGAAACTGTGTTTATTTTAATCTTCTTAAATTTTTCAGAATATTGGGTTCTGTGCCCAATTTAACCTATACCAGAGCCCTTTAGTAAATTGTATAACTGCACTGAGTTTAATGTTCTGCTGTTTTCAGTTTTATCTCACTTCAGTTAATTTTATTATCAACTCAAACTTCCACTCAGAAACTGTACTACTACCATACTTCTTTAGACACTAGCATTCAATCCCTTATCTAGGTATACACAGGAATATAAAGGACCCTGTAATTATTCTGTAGAACTCCTATGTAAAATATAAATACAATTTTTATTTCACACTAAAATTAATTGTATTTAACTTTGTCTAATGTTATTTTTGCTGAAAGATAAATTTACAATTTGTTTAAAAATAACTGCTATAGTGTGACATAATACTAGTGAGCCAGTGACAAAGCCAAGGAAAATTATTTTAGTAAAAAAAATAATGTTTTAAACACAACCTGAAAACCTTAATTGTTAGATGCAGTTTTTGCACAACATATGCTAACACCATATGTTGCACTTCTCAAAGTTTCTAAATGACATTAGTAATATCAAGAATATTGACAACTTGGTTGTTTGCTTATTCTAATTAAAATAATTATTTCCATGATTATAAACACCATATGCAAATATTTTACACAAACTCTCTTTTTTTCAATTTTACTGAACAATAAAGCCACATATGAAAACCTTCAATATTATCCCCTCTTAATCATAAAGAATGTTGACTATATTAGTTTAAAAACAACATTAGTCAAAGGAATAAAGCCATACATTTTAAATTATAGCCATATTTATATATAAAGTGAACATTTTTACAAAGACAGGAAATGGTTAAATCTTTATTAAAGTAATGTTCATTTGATTTATAACCTTCTATGAGCGATAAAAAAAATTCACATTGTTTGAATAATCAAAGTAAAGAAGAACAAGGCATAGATTAGGGTGCAAGTTGTACTCAACTTCTCCTAATTTTCATTAGAAACATAAATTGAGTGTCAAAACTGCCCACTTTGCATGAAAATCCATTTGAAACTGTAAAACATTTCGGGTCTAGTTAAAGAAAGCTTTGTGTAAGACGGTGCACAATAAATGAAAATCTTGAGAAGAATATAAATGGTTTTCCTTTAATATAGCAGAAGTTTAAAATATTACAATATCACTAATAAATACTATAAAAGTGTAAATAATTAAATGATAAATGCTGTTTTAAGTTATAATATTTAAATACAGTGTTTATATTATAATAAGTGAGAATTGATCAATGGTGGCTCGTGGTGTACGAGATGGATGAAGCGGCTACAGATAACTGATATACTTACACTGTACATACCTTGTTCTATTTTCTGCCTTTAATATAAGGTTGATTCTTCTCTCCTTCAACCTTGCGAATTTATCAATGATGTTGTCAAAATTGGTTGCATATTTATCAACTCGTTTAGGAGTTCTTTTTGATTGAAATTTTTGACGAATTAGTAAGCTTATTTTCTGAAATTGTATTTCTAAGGTATGAATTTATTCATTTCAAACAAGAAAAACCTCTCTCTAGAAAAAAACCTGTGAATGAAATTTTAAATACTAAACAAAACAGTACATATGCTTCTTTGAAAATACTTCTATTCTCTGTTAAAATTTTCAAAAAGTCTCTGAACCGTTCATCTTTATAAAGATGTTGTAGTTCACATTTCAGCCTCAAAAAAAAAAAAGTTAGGATAACATACATTTAAATTACTCTATGTTTGATAAATGTTTTTGAAAAAATTTCTGAATTTAAATCTATCTATATGAAGAGATTAATTGAAGTAACTTTCTTGTACAACATTGCTTCCGATTTGGGGTAAAGATAGTAAAACCATTGAATTAATTTAAGTAAACATTAA